>CM063508.1:96081953-96096953 GCA_032207245.1 Pardosa pseudoannulata
ACGTTACTTACCCGGGTCGAAGACTAGGCTCAAGGCGGCAAGTCTAAAAAACATAATTTTATTAATTTCTGTATTTATCATACATACACGCTCTCGAAGAAACAATATGTGATTCTTTATGTATTTTTTTTTACTTTCGTCCTAAAGTAGCAAACTATAGAAAACTTTTCTATTTGAACAACTTGACATTTTGGTGGAAAACCTCAGATCAAGTTTTTCAAGTGATATAATTTGCGGAAATGCTTTCATAATATGTTATCGATAGAAAGAGATTAGATCTTGTTGAATCAAGTGTTTCTGTATGTAGGGCTTCCCTTTCTGGAAGGGAAATAAAACTATGCTTGTGGATATTCCTTTTTTATGCTTATTTCCAGTTTATGTATTCAAGGCGCAGATCTTATTTGATCGGTTATTTAGCTATGAACGTTCTAGTTCACTTTATAGATTTTTTCTACAAATTATTAATATAATAGCTGATCCGGTAAAGGTTCCCGGTTATCACTCTTCCAAAAATGTATTAATCAAATTATATCCAATTATAAAATTGATTTTATGTTTTCTTTTATATGATTGATTAACTGCTTAGTAAATAATTTAAATATTAAATTTTTTGACTTTTATTAATATTGAGGGTTAGACTGGATTTAACCTGGGATCGATAAGGCATTGGTAAACACATATGTTTTAAACTTGTTCATTTGGTTCAATATTAAAAAATAGTTTATATTTTCATTCATATGATTGATCAACTGCTTAATGAATAATTTAGGGCTTGAATATTTCAACTTTTTTTAAAATCTTGTTGGGTAGACGGGGTTTATCCTGGGGTTGGTAAGGAATCGGTAATAGCTTAAACTATATAATTTGGGGCCGGTTTAACCAAAGTCGTTTAACAACTAACCGCTTAAATTATGACACCAACCAATGGTGGGACGCAATTTTTCATTTAAACAGAGATTAATAGCGGTTACCGTTAAACAACTTTGGTGAGATCAGCTTTTGGTCGAATAATAAACAAGGATTTTATGTTTTCCTTTATATAATTTATTAATTCTTTGGTGAATAATTTAGAGCTTGGAAAGTTCAACATTATATAAAAAATTGAATATATGTAGTAGGTACATACATACCATACATACATACACACACACACACACACACACACACACACATATATATATATATATATATATATATATATATATATATATATATATATATATATAAATGTTGAATTGTTTAGAGTAGTAGCTTTCAAACTTTTTCAAACTCACAGACCATTTTTCTTAACATATACATAGCAACGGAACTCCTGGATAAATATTAATTAAGAGAAATTAAGGACCTATTATTTATCATTATTAGACATAAATGTAAAACCTAAACAGTATAAAGTAGTATAATAATGTAGATAATACTTAGAAAAGGTGACGTGGGAGCAAGAATTTTTTTTAATGAAATGATACAAGTAAAAGGATACATTGATGAGTCTTTCACTCTTTCTTATGTTGTACTACCGTTTGAATGACTAATTGTCACATCGCTTTTCTGTTCCCTGTTATTGCGCTTCTGATGTATTAGTTACTCATTGATTCTATATTAGGGATTTGAGAAAAATTAAAGAATAAATTTAAGGATTATCTATTAATTTTGGCTGTGTTCAAATATTTCTGAAGGAATTCGTGGAGGGTGGTTGGGAAAACCTAGGGTTCTACGGAACACACTTTGAAAAATCCTAGCTTAGAGTTATACATGAATACAGGCATCTCTCGAATAACATGGTACTTGATTAGTCCGAAATCACTAGTCGCACAGTTAAAAGTTATGACAACTCTTGAATAACTCAGAATTCGAATTACAGGAAATTGCGAATATTAATGTTAAAAATTAATATTCACCGGTAAAAAAATACCGAAACAGTATACCAGTTAGCAACAGTCTCACCAAAGTTGTTTAGCTGCTAACCGCGATTAATCTATGTTTAAACGGATAATTACGCCAGATCATTGGTTTCCATCATGGGTTAATCGCGGTTAACTGTTAAACGATTTTTGGTGAGACTGTTGCTAACTGGTATTTTTTACCGGTTACGAATAAAATTTAATATGGATCTCAAGTTTCAACTTATTCGGTTTTTTAATAGCACGGAACGTTATTTATAAAATTGTAGGAATCATAAGTATCTAATAACCCAGAAACAATTAATTATTGTATACGAAGAATGCTAAAAACATTTTTTATAAATCACATTTATGTTCAAACTAGATAAATAATATAGATAAAAGTTTCTGGAAAGCTTTTGGATAATTGTAGCATGTACATTTCCCATATGCAAAACTTCTATTATTGAAATTAATAAACTAGACAAATAAATGTTTATAACCTAGGCATTCGTATTAAAGGTTTTTAATTTACAATTGATACATGACCTTTTTTCAGAAATTCCCCTTCACCCAATCAAATGCACTTATTATAATATATAGGAACCTCTTTTTGAGAAATTAATAAATGAGGTATTTTATTGTAATTTGGCATTTATTTCACATTGTTAAACGCTTATATTCTAGACATTAAATCAAATGCTGCTATCAGTTTATTGACTGTCATTAGATTATCTTCGGGCAGCATACTTTCAACAAATTCTGTGGAAACACAAGAGTTAAATAGGATTCTACAACTCAACTTTTATTTTATAATGTTGAAATTACTGAAATTCTTTTGTTTACTAGTCGTTTGGATTCTGTAAGTCGTGTCCGTGAAATTTAAAAGTATGATAAAAAATCTCGTAAAATTCTATATTCAAGTTGAAACCGTTTTACAATTTTCTAAAGTAATTGTTTGTGGAACATTCCAGTGTTTGTTATTTTGTGTGATGTCGGTTCAGTTTGGATTAACTTTGGATAGAAATCAGGGGTAAGTAATCCATTGCCATTTCCATTATTAGTTTTAAGATAATTCATAGTTCCGAATTCTTTTTTAATGAACTATTAACTATGCTAGTGCTTTTCTTGATTACAGTTTGCGCAATTTTTAAATGTTTATAGAGTATTTTTTTTCTAAATAAAGGTAGAGGAATTCCTATAAACAATCTCCAAAATTTTGCTGCTATTTATAATTGTGTTTTCTAAACGACATTTTAAAACCTCGTGCATGAATCAGTAACAAGAATCGAAAGCAAGTACATCAATTGAAATTATTTGAATAGTTATATCTATTGTAAAATTCACATTATAGTACTCTGTTTACCTATGATAGTAAATAAACCTCTTATCACGAATTTTTTTTTATAAATGATATCATCTGATGTTCACAAACTATATCTCGTCTATAAACAGATTGTAATGTTCCAAGTTGTTTAAGTTTCATACTTTGTTACTTTCTGGAGTCCATAATAAGTTAGATTTAAGACAGTGGTGACAAATAGGGCTTTATCAAAGTGTAAAAGTTAAAGTAAATAAAATAAAACTTTTTGAGTGTAAATGTTTTTTTTACATGTGTATTACTAGTAGAATATTTATTTATTGGTATTTCAAATACTTAGTAGCGCCAGGAAAATTTTCTTGTGTGACAAACATGACACACGTCTTATGTAATTGATGTCACTGGTTTAATATAATTATTAAAATATATTCAATGAAAACAATTTGGGAATTCATGTGTAAAAAGCATAATTCTTTAAAAAAATTAAAGCATAACTTTTAAAAATTTAAAAAAATAGTTGGTATAATACTATTTGTTATTTTATAAGCAACAAATTCTTGTTATTCATTATTATTTATTGTTGTCTTGGTTAGACATAATGTTATTTCAAATTAAATTCCATTAAACTTTGTTCAGCTAAAATTGCTGCTCAGTATTTGGGATGTTAATTATTTACAGTTAAACGCATAGAAAATATGGGTTTTGGGGCTGCATATTGCAATGGTGTCCTTTATAGAAGTTTGACAGTATAAACGTTAAATCAGTCTTCAGCTAAAAACATTCCTAATGTAAAGTTTTAGTTCATTAATTACTTTTTTTAATGAGCCGCTTTTTTCATTAAACATATTTAAAAGTTAATAGGTATTACAAAGATTAATGTTTATTTTATTTTCATCTCGTACTATTTTTAACTATATCGACAAAAAACTGGTTAGTTTGGAAAGCTACGGCCTACTTTTATGCTGCTAAGACTTTGACCTACTAATTTAAGCCAATTCCAATGGGTTGTGAATATGAATGAATTCCAATGAGCTATGAATCCATGCTGGCAGTGGGATTCGAACCAACGAACTCTTGTATCGAAAAACATAGTCATACCTATTTTACTATCGTTTGGTCAATAAAAGTTTGGACAGTTTTTCAAACATCTGTGTTTTCATTTACAGTTTGAATAAAAAAAAAACATTTCGAAAAGGAAAGAAATTGGATGCTTAAAAAGGGGTTAATATATTTTTTAAAATTTCATATTTATATCACATTTAACTTAATTTTTATGAAAGCTTTTTATAAGTTAAAACAAATTATGCATGAAAGTACTGTTAAATTGTTTCTAGAAGACATAAATTGTTTCAAACTTGTAATTGTAATACATCTACAAATTCTCATCTGTTAAAATAAGTATAATTAAAGGAACATAATACCATTCGAGATTTAAAATCTTTATTATAATAGCCTTTTCTTGACTTATCATCAGACCAAAAAGTTCTGCTTCTTTTATAATGAAATACTTTTTTAAATACTATAAAAATTTTAATAACTATTTAACTTTAAAAAGATCACTTAGTTTTTTCCTTCTAAGTTGTGTATTTTTTATATAGCATATAAAATATACATCAAATGGGAAAAAAAGAAATTTATTTACTCACAAGATAATTTCATAAATATATATATATTAGAAAGTTTTTATATCAAATAGAAGTAAAATATCTGTTTATTCTGTAAACTTAAAGCAGTAAAAATGTTTAAATACTTACAAAAATTAGATTGTTATGAAATTGGAAATTTAAAATTAACCATAATCATGTTATAAAAAGAAATAAATTGCTCGTGTTAACATAAGTGGGGTTCACAGAAAAAAATAAAGATTAGTTTCTATTAATCTAAAGTTTAGTTTATATATATATATATATATATATATATATATATATATATATATATATATATATATATATATATATATATATATGTTTCTAATTTACAAATTTCAAAAGTTATCTTACAGCTAAGTGATATTCTACATTTTTGCATCACGTAGTATTGTTTTGTAAATATATTGTTTCATATAACAAACTAAATAACTTCATAAATTAGAACCTTATTAATAAAATGAAACATTTTATTATAAACAGAGCAAAACGTTTTGTTTTCTATTGAAAAAAATATGCTACTATGATGAAGATTTTCAGCTCAAAAATATACTACGTGTCCCAAATATACCAAGATAATAGCGAGAAAAGCCATTATGCATTGTTCAGAAATTGAGGATGTGCTTGAAAGATCGTACTTTTACCCAAGCCAATCTTCAGAACGGTTCTTAAGAGATAAAGCAGTGGCAAGTGAATTCCCTGTAAAACTATTTACTTGGCGGTAGTACTATAAATGCTGGAAAGCGAACACGCGAAACAAGTTAAGCGTTTGATTTTTTTTTCTGCTCATAATTTAATGAATTATTTTGATGCTCGCCCATACATACATATATAAGAGTATAAGCAAAAGTGACCATGTCAAAATGTTCTGTTTTCAATTTGGTTATTTCTTCTGTCTTCATTCTTCCCTAAATGAAGATGGTCAATTTTCTACGAGTTAACATATTTTATAATGTTTGTATATATTCTTAATATTGTGCTTAACTTTCCTACCTTATTGTAAGCGATGTCTTAGGAATTTGTAAAATGTGTTTTAGTAAACATTTGTGTTATTATATGTAGTGATTTGTGCACTCAGTTATTAAGTTCAGTACTCGAACAATAGATGTAGAGTTGAGGGAATATAAATGTGTGTATGTGTTTATGTAGGTTTACATATATGTATTTGTATGTACTTATATAAACATTTAAGTGTATATATATATGTGTGTAACTGTGTGTTTATATTGTATGCGACTGTAGTTGACCCTTACTGATTTTGTTTAATTTGTATTCAATATTGTTTCCTTCAATTTCGGATGGTGTTTCGATTATGTTATGGTTTCTAGGTTGCCATAAATTAGCTGTAGGAGTGTTTTTTAGTTTTGTTTTATTAATTGTTTGTTCAAGTTTACGCTAACTTAATACGAGAAATGACTTACTCATTGGTATTCATAACTAAATTAGTAGTAAATTAGTATTCATAACTATATTAGTATTCATAACTAAAATGTTGCAAATGATATCTATTCATTGAAAATAAAAGAGGTACTATGTCTGAAATTTCGAATTTTATAGGAGAGCATGATAAAGGTTTTTTTTTCAATTTCAGTTGTGCCGTTTTGAGTGAGTCTTTTTAAGCGTCTTTTAAGGTAATAGGAAAGACATAGTACCTGTAAGCATATGGATATAATAAAAACAGAAAGGTTTTGTCCAAATCAAGGGATGGTGGAAGTCTTTAGCTTGTAACAACGTTGGTTCTCTCTCCCCTTTTTTTCAATTTCGCTAAATCTCGAAATTTTAGGAAATGGAGGTAGCGTTTTACATAATAGAGGAGAACAAATAATACATTTATATGCAAAAAACTCACATATAGTTCCCTTTGCTTTTAGTGTATAGATATATAAATTAAATCAATTTAAAACAAGTTAATGTTTTAAGCACATACGTAAGCGTTTTGTTTACATTTTGGTTTGAAAGTCACTAATAAATTATTAACCCTTTGTACCTCAATGACTCCGAAGTAAAAAATATTTTTTCAAATGTTGAAATATTTCCTATGAAGCATGTAAACACAATTAAAATAATTTAAAACATAAAAATAAAAAATATTGACAATAAAAATTTATTTTCCTCAACAAAACGATAGTTATTTTTTATTAACATTGCAAATTACTTTGTTGAAAAATTATCTTTGAAACTAACTTTGTGAGTTATCTACTTGACGTCATTACATATTTTTTTTTAAATTTTTTAAATTCAGATTAGTTCATATCAGAAATGATTTTGTTTATCTGATAAAGCGATATAGAAAATGGACTTCGTACCGCCATTTGATAAGGATTCTATGAGCAAATTATGTTAGTTGTTGAGTTACAGAACAGCGACAATCAGCAAAAGTCTCTTCTAGCTTGCTGGAGAAATGACATTGATATTTTTGTATATTGCAGATATTCAACATTAATGCAAAGGGTTAATACTAATTATGATTTCGATTTAAATTGTTTTTAATACTTATGTCAAAATGACGGCCATGTGTTTTTCTTTCCCCGAATCCCACGTCGAAACACTTCCCAGACACCTGATCATACAGCAAAATATTAATCATTATCCCTGGACATCATTCTGGCAGTTTTAGCCTTCTGTTCCCCGGAGCCTCAATGTTTTGGTGGTGTTGCCTTGACGACGGTGACTATAACTTCTCGTCCTGCATATAAAAAAGGATAAGATCTACATTACTGCGGTCACTTATGAACCAGATTGGTGAGTAAAGGTCAGCGTCAGCGACGAAGGGTGGGGTGACGTTTCCTGTTGAGCTACTTTTAGAAAAGAAAACACTTTAGAGTCGTTCAAAGAAGACCATTAAGTGCAGGGAGATTTTTCATTATTTTGATGGTGGGCTGTTTCCTTTCGCGCAGTATTATACATCGATGATCTTTTTGTATTGATCTTGCTCTTAAGACTTCAATTGACTAGGGGGGGGGGAAATCTTCTTACTTTGTTTTCCTTTTCTTGGTACATTATTTTCATATTAATCAGGGGAGAAAGATTTTCTTACTCCAATAAATACTTTTTACGTATGACAAACATTCGACAGGTTGTCCTATAAAAAATAACTAGAATTATGAATTATAAGTGTTATCTTTTACTAAAAATCAATATATATTGATTTCAAAAGCTTTGGTCAAATAAGAGAATATAGCATATTGATTTTAAAAATGGCAAGCAAACACATATTCGGGAAATATCTGTGGAAATAGTCGAATGAAATTAGTACAAAAATATTTTTGTGCTAATTTTAGCAAAATGATATTTTAATGTGTACATATATTTAATTTAAACTATTCTTTTTAAACGATTAACTTTATCTTCGAATTTTCAGGTGTTTTAAGTTACACTGGAGGACAAAAACGCATAGATATTTACCAAAAGTCAAATTAGAGAGATTTAAAGCCCTTGGTAGTAGGGGTGATTCGAATAAGGCTTTATGAAGTAAGATCGAGTCAACTATAAGCCCATATTGTAAAATTTGGTATAATGATTTTAATAAATCATTATTGTACATTAATTTGCTTAACCCGTTAACGCCCAGCGTCTTTATTTGAGGACAGTCAAAAAATTGTTTGTAGAGTTTTTGTTTTCTTGAAACGATTCTTCCTTTTAATGGAAATAGATATTAATCTTATGAATAAGCTTCTAAGTTTTCATATATGATCTTAGCTATAATTTTGTCATTTCGATCGGCATTTTATGATTTTCAAGCTTAGAATAGGAACGTATTATGACCGATATTCTGAACGTATACCGGCCAAAATCATGGCGAATAGCCATATCTGTATTAAGTCATCTCTTTTCAGTACTTTTCTCATATATGATAGCAAATAAATTTCTTATCACGAAATTTTCCTTTTTTTTAAAGACATCTTATTATGTTTTAAAATGACACCTCTTCACTAATGATGACTTGATGTCACATTTAAAGGTGTTTAAATTTCATATTTTGTTTTACTTCCAGGTGTCTATAATAGCTTCTATGTTAGGTATTTACTAATATATAGTCATCCGAAATATCCGGACGTTAATGGATTAAGAGAAATCGTAGAGCATGGAATTACAAGAACATTGCAAATGGGGTTCAAACAATTTCCCTGACGATGTCTATTTTTAGCATGCTACTGATATTTAAGTAGTTAAATAAAAACTCCCCATTTCATCAATACATATAAATCTTGCAAAGATATCTCTTTGCATTCAATTGTTCATTAGGGTTATACATGACTTTTAACTTACAGGTGTTCAAAAGATTTCAAACAATGACTTAAATGTACGAGTAGAATTATTTTTATGGAGACGTATAAAAAGAATTAATTTTATGTATTTTGAAAAAGGCTTACGATAGATATATTAAAGAGGAGGTAATTTGCAGAACAAGACCCTATTATACATTAGGATCTTAAGGCATTTTGAACATAACTAAAGTGTAAATGAGAATGTATGTAGAGTATGAAAAATCGATTATATTCCGATATTTCATATGCTAATTCATATCATATATTTAGAATTTATTAAAAAAAAATTCAATTTCAAACTTACAAATTACAGGTTTAACCCTTAAAACTTCGTAAATCTTTTTTTTTCTCTGTGGAATTTGTTTACTGTAAAATGAAGAAAAAAATGCATTTGACTTCTAATTAAAAGCATACTTTGACAGTTTTTAATGTTTTAAACATATTGCACATAAAATGGTCTTGCTTGAATTTTGTAAGAGTCAAAATAATTGTATTTCATTTTTACTGTGAGCAATGAACAACATTTAAATAAATGAGTTTTGTATATAACAACGTAAATATCACCTTCACGATATGCATGTATTAACATGAAGCGAGCACTTTGCAGAATAAGAAGAAAAATTATCAGTATAAACCACGTAGAATATAAGAAATTTATAAGTGAGAGTATAATACGTGTATAAACTATTATTTTCCTTTATGTCACAAAAAGAATTATATGCTGATTACCATCAAAATTTTGAATCTAAAATTTAACTTTAAAACTTACAATTTACAGGTTTAGTTTTCGAGCATATATAAATACACTTTACTCTATAGAGACTTTTGATATGGAAAAAATTCGAATATACATTTGACATCTAATTATATAGATTCCTTAACATTTTGTCAGGTTTAAAAATATTACAGATAAAACAGCATAGCGTGAACTTTTTAAAAAAGTGAATGTTTTTTGTATTTAGCACAAGCAACAATTTAAGAAACCTAATTTCATATATAACAGCATAAATATATTCTCCCCTTTAAATACACACACACACAAAAAAATCTTATCAGAACTTTTAGGGTGAAAAATATTTCGTAATAGGATAGGTAAGAGGACCCTCAAAGTAATTATCTTCTAACATGCATTTACTATCGATTTAGTTGTCAGAGTTAATTTGATACCTGTCAGACTTAGCATTTTTTTTATTATCATTTCGTGCACAAGCCAAACATAAAGAACAAGGGTGGATTCATTTCTATCGATATTGATAAGAGAAATATTTGTTCAGTTATTAATAGAATAATTGTAACGCACTCAACGATATACGGTAAAAAAAATCTTATACTGCTCGTTTAATAAATTTATCCAGCGTATTATTGATGTTTTATAGTATTAATTTACAAATATTAAAATTTAAGTTCATTATTCTCTACATTATAGAAATTCACAGCAGGAAAATTTCTTTTATATATTTATGGAAATTTTATAGTAGTACTAGTTAACCCCTTCCGGTGAAATGACGAGTCTAGCTCGTCATTAGTTTTTCATTCCATACCGCACAATGACGAGTTACACTCGTCATGCGATTAAAGTTACTGTTTAATATGATAATTAATTTAGTTTAAAATTTCTAGTGTACTGAATTTGAATTCAACACTTTTATCACTTGTGAAAATCACAAGTTACTATTGCTTATTGTTTACTTAGAATTTCTTGGTACAAGTCATTGTCAAATTAATGAGTCAGAATGAAATAAAACCTACTAAGAAATGCCGTGTGTGTTACAAGAATCAAATTAAAAGTGAGACTACTTGGCGGTGTAAACAATTAAGAATTCCTTTGCACTTTGTTTTGAAAAGTACCACTAGCTTGAAGACTATTATCTGTATACCTTATTAACGTTTTGCTTTGATATTTTCTTAATTTTACTGTTTCTGATATTATTTAACACTATGTAAAAAGTGGATTTTAATTAAGAATATGTAAGAATTGTAAAATGAAACAAGTTTTTTAAATAAAAATTAAATGGTTATTTCATGCACAGTTTTTCATTATTAAATCATACCGGAAGGGGTTAATATCGATATATTTATTATTCTTAGATATCACGTGATAGGTTGAGCGAACGAGATAGTGATATCAACTATATTTTTTATGGTACCAGAGAACAGTTGGGGAAAGTATATATGTATTTATTAATCATGCCCTCGTATTATTTGTTTCTTCTGACCAGGGAAACAAAAAAATTCTTCATATATGTGAATATTTCGTACATCTGAAGAGTAATAGTTTCCGCTTATAAAATGCTGTTTTTTTTAAATAAATAATTAAACGTAGTTTGAAGGTGAGAAAGATACTTATATTGGCATCTCTGTAATTATAACAAAAATTACTATTTATTTTTAACTTAAAACTACTAATTATTTTTTTCGTCTACATTAAATACAAGCTTCTGTATTCATTAAACAGGGCATAAATACGTACAATGAACAATTTTATAAAACTTTTAAACTAATATACTATTAAATGTTACGGAAAATAGAATACATGAATTAAAAGCTCTCTACTTTTTGAAGAATTATACAAACAAATATCTGTCAAGGAAATGAATAAAACCTTAGGGAGATATTAATATACACAGTACTTATGTAAATGAAATCACAGATAAACGAATCGTAAAATTGCTTATTTTGTTCTTAAAAACCAATCGGTAATTTTCGTTTGTTTCAACTGCTCTATTTGCTAATGGACACTACACCTTATAAACTCCTTTTGGATTGGGAAAACTGTCGCGAAAATTTTTGCTCTCTACGATTAACCGGGTAAAATTTGAGTTACATAGGAGATCGAGCATTTCTTTGAATCACTGAATGTTTCGTATAATAGAATATTTGTATAAGAGAAAAATTTATTACATTGGCCATATGCGATTTTCACTGGGGAACGAAAAGTATTTTGAGTGCTACCATAGTACAGTTAACATATGTCACTGGTGACTTCTGCGTCATCATGATGTCAGAGAGGGAAATTTTTGGTGCCTAATTCCCATCTTTGGCGATTTCTGATGTTATTATGACGCGGCAGTCACCAGTGACGTGTCGACTGTAATATGGTAGCAGCCTTTATGTAACTGAATATTCCGTATGAGTTTCGTATGTAAAGCCACCCAGATTGTATAGTGGTTAGCGTATTATGCTCCCACTTGATGGGCATGAGTTCGATTACTGAGATCGGTTTGGTTGTATTTGCGTTATCTCCTCATAGAGAGCCTATATGGTGCTTCCATAATAAAGAGTCTACAAAAATCAACGAGTTGTATGGTAAAATTCTATTAATAGATTCAAGTGCCTGGCATTTGAAAAAAAAAGGTTCCGTATAAAGGGAATTTTACTGTATATATATATATATATATATATATATATATATTATATATATATATATATATATATATATATATATATATAAATTATTTTGGGTTCTAACTAAACATACTATAGAAAATGCTATAAATTTATATAAAATTGATTTATCTCTCAGCACATCTGGTACCAAAGAATATAACTGATCATATATCGAGTAGGTACTATATCTTTCTTTTGGGAATAATGGAAATACTTACATAGATTTGAGAGATCTCTAGTTCACGTATTTAGTCAATATCTAGGGAATACATATACGTTCTAATGCATGTGAAAAAAATCTGTCATAGCTAAAATAATTTGTCCAAACAGATTAAGAGTTTTGTCGGAAAACTAAAGCCGCTTATTTATTATTAGAAGAAGAAATATCTAGTCCTAATAAAACGTACCTCTTCATTTTCTACAACAATGTGTTATAAATGTTAACATAGAATTTATGAGGATGTACGGAAGTTTTTACTAAAGGTAACTGTAAATGATGGACATGGTAAAACCATTACGGTATGGGATATTAAGTATCATGACACTAAGGGAAAAAGGAACTTTCATAAAGCAGAAACCTAGGAAGGAATGGATGTTCAAACTCACTCCTGAAATTTTCAAACTACTATGAGCAGAAAAGATATGTTTTTTACAAAATAATTTCATTCGATGTTTATTTATGCTCATATTATATATTTACTTTTGTTAGACATTTAATAAAGTAGATTTCAATCTCTCAAATTCACAAACAATTTTCAAAACATTGAATTTGTTCAATTTTTTCTAGAAAAATAATACTGTTGTTGTATATCAAATATTTTTTATTAGGAAAATTTTAGATTTGTTTTAGTTTTTCACATTTAGTTTTATTTTGTTTTATATTTCTGTGGGAGAGGGGTGGGTCGAAAAGAAGAAAAAATGTCTAGGGTTCCAATGTGGCTTAATCCGTCCCTAATCATGTTTGACAATAGTTTGACACTTTTTTGACACGCACACAAAACTTCGTATTTTTGATCGAATTCTATCATTTTGAAGACCCTTTGTCCTCTTAAAAAGATAAATAGTCTAGAGATGACCTACATTTTTACACCTACATCGTCATCATATAAAACGATAATAGGGGATAATATGAGGACCTGATCGCTGTATGGCAGGAAGATAAATCATGAAGGTTTTATAAGGCATATCTATAAATGGATGTCGCAATAAAATAATCACAAAAAAAAAAGAATGCTGGCATCATTCTAGATGTTTAACCCCTCGGTATGCAAATAAAATGGAATTAATTGTGTCCGAAAAAAATTATTTATAATTTAGATCAACTGAACAGTTACGTGTAAGCTCATAAAGAGAAAGCTTTATTTGAAAATTTGGATTGATGTAGGCCATTTAATCAGAGTGATATTTAAAGTTAATGGAAACAATTAAATAACCTTATAAAATAATGACTTAGTTCTTTAAATTATAGAGTGCATGGTGTACGCCAAAAATAGAACATAAAACACTTTCGTATTTTTTCAATCGAATTCAATCATTTTGGGCGGTACTCTTCGGTAAGGAGTTCGGAGTTTCGAATCCTGCTTCTGGCATCGATGTTTGTAAAGTTCAAAAATGGCTCTAAGCAGTATATCCCAATCTCATTAGCCCTTATGTTACAAAAACAGTTGACTCGTAGTTCAGAAAGGACATGCTTCGATTGCTTTCTTAATTTACTGGGAAGAGTGACATTTGATGTTGCTTAAAATACTGTGCAGTATGGAACGAAGGTGTGGGTCCATACTGCACAGGTAGGTGGATGAATGGTTTCTTCTTTGGAAAGTTTGAACAGATAACGTTCGTTTCAAAGGGTGCTGACTTGTACCGGAGTCCGAGGGTTCAAATTCTGTTGCTGCCATGGATATTTGTAGCAGTTTGGAATCGTCTTTAAGCAGTAGGTACTGGACTAAATAGCGATCAGATAACAAAAAGTTGACTGTAGCTTCAAACCAAACGAATTTGTAAAGAA
Organism: Pardosa pseudoannulata; assembly: GCA_032207245.1. Lineage (NCBI taxonomy): Eukaryota > Metazoa > Arthropoda > Arachnida > Araneae > Lycosidae > Pardosa > Pardosa pseudoannulata. The sequence goes on from CM063508.1 coordinate 96,096,461, forward strand.
CTCTATCTGTAATGTCGATGCAAAAATATCTTGCTTCTGTTTTTGTAATAACTAGCTAAGAGTTTTATTTTAAAGCGTTATATATTTATTTATTTATTATCATCATAATTATTATTATTTTCATATGAGTTAACAGATCTTAAAGGCAGAAAATTTTACCCATATTTTTAGTTTAAGTTTGAATCCTTTCTACCATTATTTTACTATACGAGGGTTAATGATACTGGGATTACTACTTAAAACTAATTTTGACGAACTAGGGCCGAATGGTTAGGGTGCTGGTTTTCGGAACCGGAGTTCGTGGGTTCGAATCCCACTATGGCATTGATGTTCGTAGCCGTTCGGAATCAGCTTTAAGCAGTATGTGTTGCAAAAAGTAGACAGTAGCGTTCCAAAACCAAACCAAACCAAAACTAATTTCGAACGGCTATGAAAATTCATACAGCAACGGGACTCGAACCCGAGGATACCAATACCTATGCTCTCTTCAGCC
>CM063508.1:96101953-96109453 GCA_032207245.1 Pardosa pseudoannulata
GCGGCACCCCCTCAACCACTTGCACGAAGGAAAAGCTCTAATAGGAATTCAGCATACCTCATTGGTCTGTTCGACGTTCACGAGGGAAATCGATGCCATTTATTACGACCCGGTGGAATGGAACAAGTCATGATGACAATTTCCGTTCTGGAGAGTAGATTGATGAAATTCGACAGCAATGATTCCCAAATAGGTAACATTAACGGCTTTTTAAATTTGTAAATAAGGCTGATATCGGCCTTGATACTTCCTATATGCAGATTGTTCGCGAAACACTTTTTAGCAATTTGCATTTTATGGTAATGAAGTTCACACAAAAACTATTAATTAATCCATGATAAATAAAAGGGCATAAGAAAAAAACATTTTCTTTTGGATTAAATTGTGCATCTAAACAATTCTCAAATCAACTGAATTACATACACAAAATTTTATCAAAATAAGTCCAGCCGTTTAGGAGGAGTTCTATTACAAACACACAGACAGAAGAATTTTATATATAAAGGTGTGTGTGTGTGTGTGTGCGTGATGCTCTTTCTATAAAACCTTAGACGATATCAAAGACATTTGGATATTACCTTGTGACAAATAGAAGTAAAAAAATGTATTTTGAATAAAATGTTTTTAAATAAATTATAAATTGGGCCGTTTTGATGGAAAAGTAAGGAACAAAAATATTTAGACTTTAAACAGTTGGTCTAATTTCCATGAGCGCCCTCGTGTAGCAAAACAGTAGACCGTAGAGATCTCAACAAACCCTTTTACGGCAAAAGGGGGAATGGGGTTAAGAGCTTACTTTACTAGAAAATACAGTGTATATCCACTTTAATATGGATTCAGTTCTTTATTTACAATAAGAGAAACCCCTTGAATTGAAAACTATGCTTTGAGTAACATTATTTAAAAACCTATTCTAAATGATCAGTAACATAATCTATTGAATAACAATATTCAAAATAAGGGGATGCTAAAAATAACTAAGTCTTACTCAGGATACAAGCTCTTTCACTGAAGTTTTTGACGCTAACCACTAAGCAGTGTGGATGATTTACTAAATACTAAAAAATTCACTAAAACATTTATAATTTTGGAATTTTAGTAAGTTTATTATATAACATAAAATATTTTAACTGTTTATTAATACGCAAAAACCACCATAAAGAAGGTACATTGTCAAAAAAAACTTTTGATCGGATCTTAATGGAGTCTGCAGTAACAATAGCTGAAGTTTTTACATTTAACTCCCGAATTTCAGCCTGAAGTATCTTACACAGTCGTTCCGTATTCTAACCTATAATTTCTTTGTTACAGAATCTGTTATTTATCCCCCAAGCTGTCTCATCTGATATACCTGGTGCTGTTGTTCCCTGCCCACTTGATATCCTCAGAAAATGCCTTCGCATCACCATCCAGCTGTGGCAATGAGTCACTGGCGGCACCCCCTCAACCACTTGCACGAAGGAAAAGCTCTAATAGGAATTCAGCATACCTCATTGGTCTGTTCGACGTTCACGAGGGAAATCGATGCCATTTATTACGACCCGGTGGAATGGAACAAGTCATGATGACAATTTCCGTTCTGGAGAGTAGATTGATGAAATTCGACAGCAATGATTCCCAAATAGGTAACATTAACGGCTTTTTAAATTTGTAAATAAGGCTGATATCGGCCTTGATACTTCCTATATGCAGATTGTTCGCGAAACACTTTTTAGCAATTTGCATTTTATGGTAATGAAGTTCACACAAAAACTATTAATTAATCCATGATAAATAAAAGGGCATAAGTGATGAAAAATATAATATACTAGATAAGATATTAACAATTTCCTTATTGCACGTTACAGGTTACCACCAGAAGTGAATAACACTATTTTTTGTTCATCAGCATGGTTTTATTTTGTTATATTCTTTCTACAACCAGTTAAAATAAAACTCGTACACTGAGCTGTTACTTTTCAATTTGAGATTTCAAAAGTAAATTTTTTTTTAGTTTTTTTTATTTAAATAAAATAAAAGTTAACAAATATGTTTACACAGAGATCTTTACACAACATTTAAGCAACGTAGAGCTTATTTATATAGATACGGCAAAAACTTTACAAAATTCTCAATTTTAGAAAACTTAAAAAATTATGCTTTTATAGTTTAGTGTCTTATTGCGTATCAACTGTGCCTCCTAACTTGTTTTTTCTTTATGTATTTCACTTTTAAAATCTCAAACAGACCTTTAAAAGAAAAAATAGTATATGGCTTTACTTTGATGGACTTTAGATATCACGTTGTTTTGTGATTAGTAAAGAACAAATTTTTCATAAAAAATTTGAAGCGATGAATGTCAAGTGAAATTATAAATTGAAATCAAATTAACTTCACAGTGATGAGTCAAATAATTGAATCATCACTGCCAAGTTAATAAAGCTTACAAAGTCAAAGAATAATAAATCGTGAAAAAAAAGTCTAAGAGCGTTTTAATAAAGACTGTATCAATGTTTTAATAAAGAATGTAACTTATGAATTTGCTATAGCATCTGCAAGAAACGCATTTTATTTTAACGAAACATTCAGTTTTGTACGCACTTGTACCTCTTAACGTATTACTAGCAGAAATAAAACAATGAAACCATAGGTAAACCTTTTATAATAGATAAGCAAAAAATCCTGTCAAGTCAAGTATACCTACTCACGTTTTGTTACGTACCTTTTTACAACAAATCCGTTTACAGAGTAATGTTTCTTCAAAAAATATATAATCCTGTATTTCACTTTTATTTGCACTAGTTGACAGTGTAATGAATTTAATAAAAACTTAAGTAATTATGTCCCAGGTTTCGAAAATATTAAAAATTGTATTTTGTAAAATATTTTTTGTACTTTTTTTCCTAATAAAAAAAATTACAAGTACAAAAGGCTGACCCTGACCTGAGCCCGGTTTGCTGGGCCTTTGATAACCTAATAGACAGATCCAATCTTGATATCACAAATGACATTCAAATCAAAGTCAGCAGTAGTCAATAATGACAGCATAGGAATAATATTAAATCTTCATGTAAAATGAAAGAAATTTAAGACATTTAAGCTCTTAAATAAAGACGAAACTCGTACCACATTAACTGACCATTTTTAAAATTTTCTGGCACATTCAAGTCTTGCTTTCGTAATTTTTCGTTAATAAAGCTTTTTTTATGCCGGTGTTTTGCCCTTCAAACTTGCTTAATTTAATCGTCTCTGCATTGTTTTTGAAAAAATTCTTTTTCCAGATAATTTTTTTAAAAATCTCTTCTGAACATGGTTAAAAGCCTATTTTCAAATATAGTCTTTTCAACTTGCGATAATCTCTTTCGGATGTGTAACGTGGCTGACCAGATCCAAAATTCCTATTTAAAATGTCAAAAATTTTATATCTTGCTACAAACTCCACTCCGATGATTTATTAATGTTTGAGAAGTCATATGACTTATAGATGGATACTGTAAAACACCCACTTTCTCTGGTGCTATGCTAGCGTGGGACCTGCCGCTTACTTTACTAGGACAGGTATGTTCGGTCGTCTCTGAGGATGCATTAAATTACATCCGAAAGCTTTAAGGACGAAAAATAATATTCATTTAGAAAGATTGACGAAAATTAAAGTAAAATGGAACAACATAGTTCTGAGTCTCGGAGACTGTCTTAACCAGATCTGATGGCTGAGTGTTTCATATCCAGACTAAAATTCTCTCTCTACAAAACAGAGAGATGTCTCCAGGTCGCAAGTTCTATATCGACTCCTCGAACTCCACTCCCTGCAGATATTCTCTTCCTTCTTCGGGGGGTCAGCTTCTCGAAATTTGATCCCTTCCGAAAAGGTAAATCTTCCTTTAAGAAGGCCTGTCACCCTGCAAGCAGAGCAAGCGACACATCCGAAAAAAACTTTATCAGCCCTCCGTGGCCGGCCGGCTCCTATTTCCCCAAGGAACGGCGGGTGGAAGGGGTCAATAGGGACGATTTTGCAGACATTGTGAAGGGTGTACATCTGCAAAACATAGGTAGAGGGGTCCAAATTCCTTACAGACACGATACCAAACTATCAACTATTTGTACATAATCACTACAAAGAATAACAATATAGATTCTTTAATATTCCATTTAAAGTTCTTTTATGCAGTTATTTTACTTCAGGCTCATATTGGCCGCATAATTTCGACTAATTGTCGTATAATTCTGAATGTTTACCCGCATTTTTTATTGGTCCCCAATTATAATGAACAACTTTATGACCCTCAAAGTATATTTTGCTTATCTCCTTTTTTGAAAAAAAAAAAGAACTGTTTCTGTCATTCAAGGTTTCTAATCTTCTAAAATATGTGTTTCTACGAAAAGTATGAAATTTCGTGCAAAGGTCTACTCAGGATTATCAGATAAATAAAATAGTCGGGCGAAGTTTGATGAAGATGACACGTGTTTTTGAATATTCGCCGAAAATAAAACAAATAGCGAGGTTTTTCATTTTTTGCTCCTTGTTCTATAATGCATAAATGACATATCTTGACATTAATATGGAGTCATCAATTGATATTTCTTTTCGACCTGTGAACTCCGATGATTTATTAATCTTGGAGAAGTCATATGACTTATAGATGGACACTGTAAAATACCCACTTTCTCCGGTGCTATACTATCGTGGGACCTGTCCGCCTACTTTACTGAGACAGGTATGTTCGGTCATCTCTGAGGATGCATTAAATTACCTCCGAAAGCTTTAAGGACGACAAAACATTCATTTACAAAAATTGAAGAAAATTGAAGTAAAACAAAACAACATAGTTGTCTCATACAACAACATAAACAACATAGTAGTCTTGGAGACGGTCTTAACCATATCTTATGGCTGAGTGTTTCATATCCAGACAAAAATTCTCTCGTTACAAAACAGAGAGATGTCTCCAGGTCGCAAGTTCTATATCGACTCCTCGAACTCCACTCCCTGCAGATATTCTCTTCCTCCTTAGGGGGGTCAGCTTCTCGAAATTTGATCCCTTCTGAAAAGGGAAATCTTCCTTTAAGAAGCTCTGCCGCCCTGCAAGAAAAGCAAGCGACACATCCGAAAAAAATTTTATCAGCCCTCCGTGGCCGGCCGGCTCCTATTTCCCTAAGGAACGCCGGCTGGAAGGAGTCAATGGGGGCTATTTTGCAAACATTGTGAAGGGTGTACATCTGCAAAACATAGGTCGTGGAATCCAAATTCCTTACAGACACGATACCAAACAATCAACTATTTGTACATAATCACTACAAGGAATAACAATATAGATTCTTTAATTAATATTCCATTTAAAGTTCTTTTATGCAGTTATTTTACCTCAGACTCATATTGACCGCATAATTTAGACTAATTGCCGTATAATTCTCAATTTTTCCCTCATTTTTAATTGGTCCCTAGTTATAATGAACAACTTTATAACCCTCAAAATATTCTCCTTATCTCTATTTTTGGAAAAAAAAGTACTTCTGTTTCTGTCATTCAAGGTTTCTAATCTTCTAAAATATGTGTTTCTACGAAAAGTATGAAATTTCGTGCAAAGGTCTACTCAGCATTATCAGATAAATAAAATAATCGTGCGCAGTTTGATGAAGATGACACGTGTTTTTGAATATTCTTCGAAAATGAAACGAATAGCGAGGTATTTTATTTTTTACTCCTTGTTCTATAATGCATAAATGACATATCTTGACATTAATATGGAGTCATCAATCGATATTTCTTTTCGACCTGTGCACGCGATGAAAGAACTATATCCAATATCCATAAGAAAGAAAAGTTTACAACCATGTAAAATGAAAAAAAATTGATAACTTTACCTTTTCGAAGTGTGCTTAATATTATCTTTTACGGTGGTAATGTCAATCATGATTTGCAAACAAATCGAACTTTATTCTGTTATTTTCAACATTTTACAAAAACAACTATCGCAAGTGAAATATCAATGAAAAAGAGTTTTTGTTTGTTTTCTTACAGAAAAGCTAACAAAGTTTCAAAGAACAGATAGGTTAAGGGAATTAGGTATTTTATTTTCCACATTTGTTATGCCGTTACGATGTGTTATGAGTTTGTTAACATATGACTTTTTGTTGTGAAGGAAATTTCTGATCTAGGTAGTCAAAAGTTTAAGTATCTTGAACGTCAAACATCTGTGGGAGGTTTTCGTTTTTCTCATGGTTACCATTCAACTGTCAGAGTATATATACCAATTTTTCTGTTTTGTATGTAAGCTTATTGATATAATATATCTCAAAAATTGTTGCTTCTAAAGTTCCTTGAAAGTTTTCAGATTCACATTCATTCTAAAATTTCTTTCATAAATCAAATAAAACATTGAAACATGAAACATTGAGATTTTATTCCTTTCACACTTCTCAAAACTATAAACTGAATGAATAATTGCTACGTGCGACCCGTACTTCTTTTATGAAACAAGTGTCAATTCTTCTCGGAGGAAATCTATAGATTATTGCACTATATGCAAAGCCATTTTTTAACACCTTTTAATAAAGGGTCCCAGAAGAATCACCATTCCAAGCTCTATCTCATGACAAATGAAGTATGTGATTTTTTTTCTCTCAAGGCTGCATTTTCACAAATCCTTAGATTTACATTTGTCTCTAAACTGTGTAAGACGCATTAGCCAGTTTAAGGTGATAAGAAGGGATGCTTGTATTTTGTCCGATCTTACAATTATAGCGAGTGACATGACTGTACAAAATTATGTTGCCAAGCGATAGAACACTTTGATGTCATGTAATCCACTAGTATAAAGAAAGTATCAATTCATAGTCAGACATTTTACCGTATTTCTAGATCCATTTCCCGCATGCACCGTATTCTATTTTCGTCCCCTTTAAAAGTGATGAACCATAGTTCCACTGTATTTCAAGTTTTTGGGACTTGCACAATTTCCAACGTCATCACATGAATTATATTTTTGTGATGTGTTTTACAGTATTGTGAGTATAACACCTCTTTGTTTTACGCAGGTTTTGACATCTATGACACATGTTCTAATACTACTTCGAGTCTGTACCATCTAATATACGCTCTCATGGATGCGAAAGCTTTGATACCAAGCTGTAGCCAGCCATGGTATGTAGGTGAGTTTGACTGAATAAGTTCTAAGATGCTGTATTATGTTAACCGTCTACCTGCCAATGTTCCCATATTAAACATGATATTTAGTAATGATTTGCTTACGAAATAGTAGATAGATGGATGGAGGAATATAGATATAAATATAGATATAGATACACTTTTATAGATAGATATTGGTACAGTTTGATATAGATAGATGTAGATATGTAGGTATATATATATATATATATATATATATATATATATATATATATATATATTATATTTATATATATATATATATATATATATATATATATATATATATATATATATATACATATATTATATATACATATATATATACATATATATATATATATATATATATATAA
>CM063508.1:96114453-96143157 GCA_032207245.1 Pardosa pseudoannulata
TGTTAAAAAAGACTATTTAGCAAAGTTATGCGTTTGTAGAAAATAGATAATTTGTAACAACATTTTTTATAACATTTTTCAAAAATTATGCTGTTAAACCTTTTGTTAGTAAGCAAGCAAAATATTGTGAATAACTCACTGAAATTTAAAAAATTCCAGCTGAACTTTCTAAACTGCTGCTTTATAATGCTTTTGAAGATCCTTTTTTCTCTAAATATGAGGGCACAGGACTCGCAGCCTTTCCAGTAGAAGCCAAGACTATATATTTCTTACTCACCGTTGCACCACAGGGACTAAATCAAAACCACCCTCAATTTTAGAGCAGAAGGGTTGCAGACCTAGTGTTCTATGAGAACGAGCTCTAATTCGTGTTACAGGCGCGGGAAACCAAAAAAAGTCCTAAGCAGCTAACACAATCGATTCAACTGGTGATAGTCTACCGTACTGAAAAGCTACTCCTTAACTTGCTGAGCTGCGGCAGTGCTGTTTTTGAAGTTTAATCTTGCAAATCAAGTGGATTGAAATAAATATAACAAAAGTATTTTGCTAGATATTAAACATCGAATACGTTTTTGCTCTTGTCAATGACACAGTCAAAAATTATTTTATTGATAATATTACTCACAGCTAAATTTTTAAATACAATATCCATCTTTGTACTATTGACTTGACTTAGTTATTTAGTCGAAAATAAACATTTCCCAGGATTCTAAAAATTTCTCAAGACATAAAAAATGTCTTTTGTATTAATTAACAAATACTTTCTAGATTCAATAACATGCACATAAAGAAATTTATCTCTAAGAATTGTCACCTGAAACATATTTTAACCGAATTCAAATGTGATAGATAAATATATATTCTCCCGCAAAGCAGAACGAGTTTAAACAAACGATCATTTTTATCTCCAGACAACTTACTTATGCCAGTATGAAAAGAGTGATACTTTATTCTGTGCTTTGCAAAAATCCTCTCAACTTTTAACTGCGAATGAGCCGTCATGATAAGATCAAAGAGAAAATCATCAAATGTTATCACCTGCCAATTTTGCCGTGACCTACTTGACATGAACATTGCCTGAAAATTTCAAAGAATGATAAGCAGAGAGAAATTCTGCTGTCAGATTTTAGTTCTTACAGAAACATATCCAAAGTACTTTTAGTAATTTAAGAGAACAGAATAGAATCTGGCATTTAAGCGAACAGAAATGTTTCGATTGATTCAAGTTCGGGATGAGTAACTGTCATACATTTTGTGACATGCAAAAGTACATGCGTTGTTATAAGAAAGAAACTAAAGATGATAAGTTGAAAGCATGGTGTAGTAATTAGTTGCTTGGCATAAAAAATGATATATAGATATAGACTTGAAACACTATTTAAAACTAGAATTCTTTTAGAATGTATGAGTTACTGAAACCTATGCTAACCTTTTTCTCAAACAGCTGTAATTCATTTTTTTATTAGCCAGAAAAAAATGTTCTTGGTATAATTAAAAAAATTCTCTCGTTCTTTTTGATACAGCTCCCAAGATAGGAAGCTTTAGCATGTATTTAAAAATTATATTCCTTAAAAATAAATATATCTTTAGAATAGAACGGATTATATAGTTTTAGATATTGAAAATGAATTAAGTTTATAATTGCATATAACATTCCCAAAAATGTTTCTTCTTTAGAGAAAAATATACATGTATAATACGTATCATAATAATTTCAAGATATAATTTTCGAATTCAATTTTACGCTTATCGGCCCTGACATAGGAGTTATACAGGAAAAAAATATTACTATACTGTAAATTTTAATTATAAATTTCTAAGTTTTGGGGGAACTTATTTCAGGATTCTTTAATTTTAACTTCGTGGAAAATTACAAATACACTGTAAAGTGAAATTATGATGTTGTTCATACGGCGGGGGGAGGAGGGAGCACGAACTCCGGAGTTAGACTGAAGAACTCTCAATACATAGCATCCAAACTAATTGAGGGTGGCACATTCCATTTGTCTCAGCTATTTGGTTCGGTTTGGTTTGGTTTGGAGCGCTACTGTCTACTTTTTGCAACACGAGGGCTAATGAGACCGGGACTTACTGCTTAAAGCCGATTCCGAACGGCTACGAACATCCATGCCATAGTGGGATTCGAACCCACGAACTCCGGTTCCGAAGGCCAGCACCCTAACCATTCGGCCATCGTTTGGCCTCAGCTATTTGGATGGATGCACCTGTTTGAGCGCAGTTGATTGGACGGGAAACATATGGACCCGTGCCGTTTGGACACTGGCTGACTGGGTGTGATTATTGTGTGTTTTCCTTTATTTATTTATTTATCTTTTGTGTGTATCAGCATGGCTGAAGGAATATTAATCAAGCCCAATAAAGAATATTTTTCTTACTTTGATCATCTTTATTCGATTAATATGCTACAAACGAAAGAAAAAAAACATGGCCATGTTCCAGAAGGCTTGGGAAAGACAATAAATCCCGATATACTCTGATACAGAATATTTTTTTCAGTTTATATTCAAATAATACAAAACTTTGTTGATTATAATCAAATTCAACTTATGGCTGTATTACAGGTGTTGAAGTTACTCATAAATAACAACTTTAAAACGAAAATATTTATGATATAACTGAGTAATGTAGCAATAACTTAGTACTATAGCTATAACTTAATTCCTTAGACTATAACCTAATGATATTACTGTGATATGTAATATTGATTCTCCAATTTTTCTACAAATATATAATACACAATAATTATGATATGCAATAAATAATAAATAAAATGTAAATAAAAAATAATCAAATTATTGTGCGGCATCCAATTGGCATGGGGCCAGAATCTGGTGTCCAAACGTCATATTCTATTTAATTTGAGGATATTTGTTTCCGATGCCTTAATGCACAATTATTGTGTTTTATTTTTTCAGACCAGATGCTTCCCTTCGTACGAAATTCCAAGAAATAACCTCATCAGCTGTTCAGGTTGCTGTTATTCTGGGATCTGGTATCAACTTGCGAGAGATGTACGAGACGGCACTGACCACCAACAGCTCTGTTCAACACTGGTTGCTTGCAGGAGTAGACATCGAAGACGACCTGTTGCCCATCCTTTTTTCTCCCGACCATCCAGTCATAGTTTTCAGGAAATTCACTGAAAGATTGCCGATTTTCGATGCTAACCTGGAAGAGACGTACGAATTTGGTGAGAAAATCAAACGTCTGAATTTGGTACAGAGTTACATAGAGTACATGAACAGTTGCAGGAAGGACGTCGGTGGCAATGTTTTGAACGATACGAGGTGCAGCGATCAGTTAAGACACAGTAGTCTGCAAAAAAACATGGTGGAAGAATCGGTTGATCATTTGCTCAAGACGATGATGAGCGGTAAGAACATAATTACATTCTATTATTCGTTTCGCGCATAGGAAATTCACGTCTAAGCAATTAAAGCTTAAGAATATGCTTATATTTGTTTCAAAATTTCAATTAGTTTTCAGATTATATTACATACTAGAAGTATAAATAATTTCGAAAATAAAGCAATTCTTTTTTCATAGAATGAGTAATACAATTTTTTTTAAACTTCATATTTCTTAAGTTTATAAAAATTAAACTAAAAGAATAGTAGTGCTATATTTGGCAATATTTAATGATTCTGGGAGATTTAACCATGTACTCAGCTAACGTAAGGTATCTACAATTTTGACGACATTGTTTAAAAGTACCTAGGCTCATAAAAATATAGAGTACGTGACATAAAAATTTGTTAAAGACTTTTGATTTTGCAAATGATCATGCCATTTTTTATTTCAACTGAATAGAGTGGAGAAGAAAAATGGTGAAAATAAAATACAGGTGACCACTGCCGTAACCAAGATTAAGTTTCAGGGAGAAAAGGGAGTCTCAAATTGGACTGATCCAATTACATATTTCACCTTTTTTCAATTAAAAACGTAAAATTTAATAAAAATTATATAAAATTTAATATTAATAGTTAATACTAATAATAGCATTAAATGTTATATAAAATTTAACATTATATATCAATCTAAAAGTCCATGCACAAACTTGTGCAATGATGTTTCATTAAATGTGCAAAACAACTTGAAGCAAAAATATTAAAATTAAAAAAATATTTTTAAATTGAAATTTTTATTACAAATTAAATTTTGGTTAGGAAATTTAAAAATTGTACATCTGAACGTCTATTTTTATTACAATGTTAAAATGCAATACAATATACTCAGAATTTCCTGAGGGGGGGGGCCTCAAGTGCTCCTCTAACTATGGTCCTGGAGAGATCATTGTACCCTTTGATCTGCTAAGTCTTTTTTATAATAGCCTAAGTTGTTCGATTCATACAATATAAAGTTCTTACCTGTTTGGAATAAAAGTTTTCCTAGATCATTAATAAGAATAAAACTTGATAAATTCTTCATATGTTAATTCTGTTATATAGATAATGCTTTTTTAAACAACATAATTTATACACTATTAATTATATTAAGAGCAAATTATTTTACTCTGTAGAACTATAAAGATTATTTTGTTAAATCTTCGATTTCTTAAAAGTTTTTAATTTTAATTATGAAACATGAGATTTTTGAAGTTTTGCTTTACAGAATAAAACCTGATATTTTATTTCAATTGGATATAAAATACTTACCTTATAGTTTCTTCACCTATTTCTATAGTTATCCTGTAGGTAGATGAATTTCATTTTTTTTATTTGGTGTTCTTTCTTTTGTTATTTTTTAAATTTTATTACTTAAAATTACAAAACTGTATAATATTTTTAAAGCATTATTAAGGAACTTGAAAAAACTTTCCTTCTTAAAAGGACAGGTTTTTTACTTTAAGCGGAATTTAAAAAAAGGAAATAATTAAATTTTTAAGTCTTAAAAGGTACTATGTCCCTTCAAAATAACAAATAAAAATAGGTTAAATTTTAGTAAAGTAAATCTTAACCAGGATCAATCTGACCTGCCTAAAGCCTTCATATGGTCTACCTGAATAACCGTACAAAATTTCATCAAGATTGATTCAGCCGTTTGGTAATATATATTGATCATACATGTATACATACAGAGGGTTGCACTTTATATATGTGTGCGAATTAATATCTTCAGTTAAAGAACTTTTTTTAAAAAATTCAAACGAATAGACTTTGATTCCTTTCAAGTAAAAACACCTTTGAAATTTATTCAGCTGTCAGTATCAAGTTCTACGCAAGATTCCGGGATTTGATGATTGGGATCTACGAAATTGTACATCCGGTTTCAACGCTGAAAACAAAGCATCTATACAAGTGTTGCAATTAAATTTAAATACATTGGAAAGTTTTAATTCACATAAAGTAGAATCTATATATGTACTTGCTTCAATTTGTTTTATGCAGTACGTGATATTTAGTAAAAATAAACGGCAGTTCTCCTTCTGGTATACAAAAGCACTACAAGTGAAGTTATAAATAAAAATATTCATTATAATCTTATAGGTATTTCTTTTCAGCTATTACATCCACTTTGGAGATTCCTTTAAAATAAGAAAAATCACTAAGTTCTAAATCCTGTCTAGCGTTGTTGATATTTGTTTCTTCTTTATGTTACAAATTTTCGAAAAATCTAGTTATAAAACTAGAAGGCTAGATAATTTTAGAGAACAGAAACCTTTTTTTTTCCTTTTTCAAATATAATCATATTGATCTATATGGTATAAGGGAAGAAAGAAAATTATTTCAATTTCTTCTCTTTATAAAGAGATATTGCTAAATCGGGTTCCCAATGCTTTGTTGCTTGTAAAATATAAAATCACGGGATTTAAAATGTTGAATTGTCTCTTGGTTTAATTTCGGAAAAAAAATAAATGACGGGATCTCCAACCTGGAAAACATAGAAATATCATGGAGTTTGAAAAATGCTGGAATAGTCAGGGAAATATGAGGAAATTCTTAAGAGATTCTGGGATTCCGCGATCCAATCATAAACAATCGAATCATTTTGAAAATTTTAGAGATTAACCCATTTGTCTCCTTTAAGAAAAGCAATATCATGTTTTGACCAAAAAGTCTTTAGAATGAGAATCAGAGAAAATTGCACATTGAGAGGTTACTTACTGTTTTAGGAAAAAAATCGCTGGCTTGATCGTGCAACTACCAATTAGGCTAATAAAGGCCGTAGCCAATCAAATCTTAAGGATAGTAAGGATTACTTCGTACACAAGCAACACATTGACTACTTTTGGAGAAATATTTTGAAAAGTATAGATCCTTTGATAAAGTTATAAAATTGGTTTTGATAAGGGCATATCGATTTGCTAGTATAGAACGTGGTTTTTCTGTATACTCAGAATACTTATTGAAAAAACATGAGAGAAGAGACTTTGATTTTCGAACGAAAAATGTTTATTTATTTAAATGGTATGGAAGATAATATCGAAAATTATGAAGTTTTTAAAGGTCTTATAATGTCCAGAAAAATACTTCAGCACGTTGTTCAGACGATATGGAGTACTGCTCTTCGGTACTAGAGATCATGGCTTCATATCTCATTATAGCATTTATCTGCGTAGCCGTACGAAACCAGCTTTAAGCTGTAGGTACCGGTCTCATTAGCCGTCGTGTACCAAAAGACCTTAGTGCTCCAAACCAAAAAAAAAAGAAGGGAAGTTTCAGACAAAAGAAAAAATGGCAAAAATCCTTGAATCAAATATCTCAAATTCAAGAGAGAGCAAATAAAGAAGTCAGGGCAATAAAAGAGCTGATAAAATATTTTAAAGGATAGTGATATTTAATTATTTTTTTTCCTTTTGACAAAGAGGAAAAGTTTTCTTCTCTAATACATCGCTTTTTTTTTCTTTTCTTCTATTAAGTGGTATCATGAATCCAGCTTAAAATTTATCCTTAATTTGTTTTTATTTTCAAAAGCAGTGTTACATTCAATGTGTGTATAAATTTGAATTATTTTGTGATTTAAGAAATAAGGTTTTTTTTCGTTTAATTACTTTCAATCTTTAAATCATTGTATTAAACAACTGAATAGAGAATAGTCAAAGTAATATGTAATACTATAAAAACAACTAGTTCTTGTAGCTAACATTTTTTATAGCTTATACGTATTTTCATTTTATGTTTTGTTTTTGTCTAAAATATTCTGTTTGCTTTATTTAAGTATGAAACCTCTTAGATCTTTAGACTTAACAAGGGCAGTCGGAGAGAACATAGATATTAAAGAACGATCACAATACTATTTGCAAGTACCGGGGGCTCTACTAGACAACGTAGAATTATCAGTGTAATATAAGGGAATTTGATAACATTTTTATGGCCACTTTGTAGATGGTTAATTTGAATTAGGAAGAAAAAGACAAACAATATTTTTAAACGCTTCAATAACTACAAATTCTGCTTTTAGTGGTATTTATAATCGCTTTATACTCGTTAACACATTTTTAAAATTTATTTGCTGATGAAAGCGTTTGAATTATTTTAGCTGGTGTCCTAAAAACATACGAAAGCAATGAAACCAAAGGACCTTTTATCATTGATGAACTCGAAGAAAAACCAAATGGGATAGAAATTTGGACTTATCAGCATCCTCGATTGATCACTAGGCCACTCGCCAAGCACAAGGAAATACTGGTAAGAAATTTATTTTTAAATTTTAAAAACTCTACTGAAGTTCTAGTAATAATTGTTCAGTACTCTGAAAAACATTTCGCTTCTGTAAAAAGCTAAATGATGGCCGAATAGGTGTGGCGCTATTCTTCCAAACCATAGTTCGGAGGTTTTAATCTCACTGCTGGGATGGATGTTCGTAGCCTTTCGGAATTGTTTTTAACCAATACATGTCTACCGTCCGTTTTGGGGGCAAGAAAAAGAAGAAGAATGTAGAAATTTTGTTTTTGTATGCATGAATTTACTTTTTCAGCTAAGGTATATTTAAATCAATGGTTGTATGTATTTAAAGTTACTCAGACTCTTTATAATAAAATATAAATCGAAATGCAGTTCTTATTAATCTTATGAATGGCAAACTCTGTTACTGTCTCACAGTCTTATTTCCGATGTACGGAAGTGAAACTTATGACCTTCTCGCATAAAAACCCTATGCGCAGAAAAAGCAATGGATTGAGTTTACGATTCCTTTTCCCGTTGAAGAATGCGAGGATTTCTTATGTGATAACAAAAATTTTTCAACCGATTAAAGGTCAGATCAAAGTTTAATAAATCAAAATCTGTCGCTCGCCAACTTGAATTAAAATAAATCGATTTAAAGATCTTCACTATCACATGAGAAATCCACATTCTTCATCAAGAAATGGAATCATACACTCAATCTGTTGCTTTTTCAACGGTAAAGGTTGACGTGTGATAAAACCTTTCTAATCAATAACTTATTATTCAGCCTCAAATGTTCTATTTCATTCTTTTTTAAAACACAGTATATGTCTTTAAACTGACACTGTCCAGAGTTAAATTTCTCCGAATCACCTAGATGGATTACCTCCAAGTACCACCAAATCTGTAGCGGTACTAATCATGACATGGGAATAGAGATTCCGTGAAAACATAATACAGGAAGTCAACGATAGGGGGTATTTAGCTCTTTTGTAGTCCACACAGCTGAAAATTAATATTTGAAAATGCTAATATGTGATTACGTAAAGGGCAGTAGCCCCAATAGTGCATTCTATGAAGATATAGTAAAAAGCGTAGTGGTTATATACATACCTATATATATATATATATATATATATGTATCTATATATATAATATATTATATATAGGTATATATATGTATATATATGTATATATGTGTGTATACATACATATATATATATATATATATATATATATATATATATATATATGTGTGTGTGTGTGTTATACATCAAAATTATTTCATTTTGATATTTCTTTAAAAACCTCCTCTCTTCCTTTCTATTTCCTTAAAATCTATTTTCTGAGACACAAAATGTCTTAATCAAAGAAGTGTCCTCGACTTAAAATTCCTCCAACCCACT
Source organism: Pardosa pseudoannulata (assembly GCA_032207245.1). Lineage (NCBI taxonomy): Eukaryota > Metazoa > Arthropoda > Arachnida > Araneae > Lycosidae > Pardosa > Pardosa pseudoannulata. Next base: position 96,123,488 of record CM063508.1, read on the forward strand.
TCGAAAAGCTTCCTATGCAATAGATGTAAAATTTCTGTCCATTCAACATTTTTTCCAGCTGTCGTCGGCAAATGGCTCAGTTTTTCCCTTGATCAAACTGTTAAATTCGCTTACTACATTTCTTGTCCCTTGGGAAATTTTGTCTTTTTCTGGGGTACACCTCTGTCCCAGCAAAGTGTTTTTCCGTATCATTCTCTTGTCTGCCGTTGACTGGCAAAAATGTCTTTTTGACTGCTCCTCAATAAAGATTTAAGTTGATCTCAAAATTGTGCTTCTTCTTTAATGTGGCCCGACTGCAACGTTATTCATTAGTCTAGCTGCGTAGGCTTCTTTTTGCCCAGTAGCCGGGGCAAGTAAAAAATATAGAGCTAATAATCAAATGTAACCAGCCGTTTTAGAATTTCTGAATTTTATATATATGAGTATATATAATATATAATATGTAATATTAAAATCCCTTATTTACATATTTTAATATTAATTTAATAACTTTTGTTCATAAAGTACGTTGGGGGTTTGCGGGGTAATTCTGATTTTTCCCTCGAGACACGCTATAGACTTAATTCAGCCTCTGTCTGTACTACTTTAGCCAATAGTTAGCGCGTTCTCTTTAAACATGGGTATTTTTTATCACGTGATCAATTGTGCTTAGGGATTATTCGTAGTCTTTTTATCTAAGGAATCCCTACTTGAAAGGCTTTTGTGCGGGATCACATTGTCTAATTGCACGAGGTTGTAAAAGGTTTGCCTGTTGTATGGATTTCATGTATCTCACTAGAAATAAAATGTGTTGTGCTTTTGAATGAGTCTCGCCCATATTATGTATATATATATATATATATATATATATATATATATATATATATATATATATATATAATTTGTTAAAAAAATAACACTATTTAAAGTGCATAACTAAATACACAATATGTAATCTAGTGAAATAGTTCATTCACTACATTATTTCTAAGTTGCATTAATGTTTTATTCAATACCTTACCCACACGTTTGAATCTTTTAATGACAGCTCGTGCATACACAATTACTGGAGTTAATTTCTTGCACCCTTGCAGACCTCTCCCCTTCCCTATATACTTATTAAGATATGGAAGTGTATGTTTTTGCTACGCATTGAATGTTGAACCATAACCTACTTAGGCCCTCCCCAATTCCATTTTCGAAAGTAAGTAATTTTGAATAGAGCATTAAAAATGCGACTACTCATTTCCACGCTTAATGTTGCATACGAGTAGACCTTAAAAAATTCATGCTCTACATTTACTTAAATACACTCTTAAATTAACGATGAAAGCCACGTTCTAAATCACTTTTCAACGCACGTATCGTTGGAGAATTAAGTAAATTTCTTTTCATTGTACTTCACATGAGGCGCTATATACAGGAAAGCCCTGGTATGGTCTATTAAATTAAGCTTTCCAGTTTGTATATTGTATAGAAACTTGTGACTAAACGCTATTCAAAATCTTAAAAAGGGGCTGAAGTCAGTAATTAATCAGTGTGTGACTTAAAGTGACTGGTTACCATCCGTATTGGATTCTTTATTAAAAAGGTTGTGTTTAATAATATACTACAAATCATTCTCACTCTTGAAACATATGACGGTTCTCGAGTGATAAAAGGGTTGAGGATGACTTTAGCAGACGGTTTATAGTCTGTCAGTGGATAGTATAAGCTAGGAAAGTACGCAGTAATCATTAGTCGCTTGCTTTTAAGGATCCCGGGCTTTTTAGAAATGACTACTTCAAGAAGCCTGCAGTTTTTTCTGTTTCTACGCACGCTATAAATTCCCATGTTCAGTGGCGCAGTCACGGAGGGAGTTAAGGGAGATCAAGTCACTCCCAGTAATATTTTTTCTTTCTTTTAAAAGATTTCTAATTTTTTTCATGCCCGGTGGTTCCTTCACAAAAACCCTATGTTAAATAATTATGTTTCTTTGCTTTTTAAAAGATACATGAAAACATTTTTTCACATGTTTTTAACACTTTAAATTAACACGAAATTGCAGCACTAAACTTAATTTTTTTTCTTATTTGAAATATACGTGTTTAAATTTGATGTGTTTTAACAGGAAATCGATTTTTCACGCTTATGACCCTAAATACAAGTAGTTATCTAAACAGCACTTAGCTATATAATTATTACACCGTTGTTTATCTGTATTATTAATACATAATTTTAATGATAATTATTCACTGTTCTCCCAAGATAATTAAAATTTTTAAAAGTTAATTTTCACGTAGTACAATGGAGGTGCTTTCAGATTTAAACCTCCCCTAACTCTTCCTGAAAGTAATGTTAAATCCTTTTTTGTCTTTCACATTTAAAAGGTACATGGAAAATATGTATAAAGGAATTTCATTACATTTAAAAGAATTGTTAATCGTGAGCATCAAAAGGTTAAATGTGAAATTACTATAAAACAAAATTATGAAAAATAATAAAACCTATATATTTCTTAAATACCTTTTTGGTAATAAACTAATAAGCTTTTGGTAATAACTGATTACCTTTTTGGTAATAAACTAATAAGCTTTTGGTGGTAATTAATTACCTTTTTGGTAATAAGTTACAAATTACTTTTTATTATGTTAGCTTTCTGCTCATATAAAACTAAGAAGAAAATTGATCAGCATCTTAATCATAGTGTCAGTACTAATGCTATCAAGTGCTTTACTTTTGACATAGTTTTGCAAACAATTTTAGGCATATATCTTAGCGTTAAAAAATTCTACAATGGTAAATGCCTAGCTTTGCCAGGTCATTTTTATCGACAAGATTCTCAAAACATTCAGACAACTGTGTATAAATAGTTTTACATCCTCTGCCGAGTGTTAAGAGAAACGGTGACGAACACGACGGTGTTAGTGTCTATTTTCTAAACTTTAAATCACGGGATCTGAATGTCCAAGTATCTTCAAGTAAAAGTACAGTTTGGATATTAACTCCCTCCAAACAGAAGCCGAACTCTGGCCGATTGGTTAGGGCGCTGATCGTCGGTACCGGAGTTCGTGGGTTCGAATCCCACTATGGCATGGATGTTCGTAACCGTTCGGAATCGGCTTTAAGCAGTAGGTCCCGGTCTCATTAGCCCTCGTGTGCAAAACAGTAGACCGTAGCGCTCCAAACCAAACCAAACCCTCCAAATAGAAAATCTCTCTGCTCTGCTACTTGTATTTATGTATTATATTTCTACTCATGCAATAAAACCTGCTCAAGCAATACACGGGGTAATACTGAAGGGGAGACGATGATTTGGAAGTTTGCTGTTGAAACTCCGTTAATGCTGTTTTGATGTAATGAATCAGCAACATAGATATCAGAAAACCCCTTAAAGGTAACAAATAAAAAAACTCAAGGTCCTTATTACGCCTCAACCTGAGCGCCATCAAAAGCAACGGTTTCAAACTAAGACTCGATTTCCCGATGAAGAATCGATTAAAGGTCTTATCACACGTCAACATTAGCCAAAATACATTGGTTGAAAATATTTCGTTATCACCCGAAAAATGCACTCATTCTTCTTAGGTAAACCATAAATTGAGTTTGTTACTTTATCAACGCATACATGTTGACGTGGGAAACCTTAAGGTGGCTGGGTACCTATCATATTGGTTGGTTGGGAGCGTTTGTAAGAGGAAGTTGTTCCATGTTTAGGAACAGATTAAGTCATATATAAAAATATTTTTAAAAAATCGCTGTTATTTAACACATTGTGTGCGGGTACATTTTGCAGTGGAATCATACCGAGAGCGGGCGTTTTGTGCGTAAATTTAGTTATTCAATTAAATCTCAGTAGATCGAAAATTTAATTTTTAACCAACTTTTCGTATTTTATATTGAAATATATAAATAAATATGTAATAATACAAATAAGCAAATATATATATATATAAATACAAATATATATATATAATATATATATATATATACATATATATATACATACATATATATATATATATACATACATATATATACATATATATATATCATTTTCGCAAGGATAAAAAAAAAGTTAATTTTAAATCTAAATTGATCTTTTTTTAATCAGACTCCCCGTTCTGTGGTTCCACATCGACTGATGTAAAGTCTAGTTTTTATTTGTCTAAATTATTTCAGAATCTGTCTAGTAGACAACAACATTCGGCTTCGTTTTCCTGTATATACCGTTATTTTTGTACCCACAAACAAACCATGTTATTACACTAACCCGTACTAATCAATCGTCAGAAAACGTACTGTATAGTAACTATAGTAACATATTATAGTAAATATAGTAACGTACTATATTATAGTACGTGTCCCGCATACAATGTGTTAACAAGAAAGTCGATAAAAATGTACTATAAAGTAAAATTTTGCTTAAGTTTTTAGTTATGTCGCTTTCAGTAGAGGGCGATACTAGTTTAAAGTCTCTGCCATTGGGCTTCCATGTACACAGAACAGATTATTTTATTTGCCGAACTCATTCAATTCTTTTTAATTCAACCTAATTTTTTATGATTGAATTTTGTATTGTGATTGGAATTGTACCTTTGTGCCAAATTTCAGATCTCTAAATAGTCAGGTAAATAGTTAAAAATTGACTTTACAATATCCATTGACACACAAGTGAAAATAAATAAAAATGTTTAATAGAAGGACTCCTAAGAATAGACACTTGATGTTGGCACCGGTTAGTTAAAAGTATCCGGCTATTGATTTCTGTATGGCTTCCTAGAATATTGTAGTTCCTGGTAGGACATAGTGTCAAAGTGTTAATATCTTTAACTCTTTTATCACACGAGAAGCGCATTGTTCCAAGTTTGAGAATAATTTACAATAAATCATTCAGCATTATATTTTCCCCATATTCGTTCAAGGTTAAATATATCTGGGGCAATTAAATAACAAAAGTAGCAAATGGCATTACAACCGCTTTTTAAGTCTTCTCACAAAAAATAAAAGTACAGCTAATGCGCTTAAAGGGTTAAGGGCTCAGAAAGTAATCGGTAAAAATAAAGAAACATAATCGGCAGAGACACTAATATAGAAAAAGAAGATATTATTTAATATTTTATGTTTCACATCGAGATTGGAAAATAGTTACTGATATTTTTTCGACGGTGACGTTGTCATCATTTTCTGTTTTTTATCCTTTAGGAACTGGTGTAAAAGTAGTTCCATTTTTCTATAAAAAGGGGTTGATCACACATTGCATAAATTGACAGGGGAAGATCCTTAGAAATCATATAAAGACAATTAACCCACATTTACCTTACACATAATGTAAAGCCCGAAAAACCCCATGCAGATAAACTAATTGATCCAAACAAGAAGTTTTTTCTTTTGTTTTAAAAGAGATAGGTAATTTTTTTGTTTGCTTTCTAATTTTAAAAATTTAAATTAAAAAAAATCTCTAAAAGCGGTAAGCAAAATAAAGCCAATTCCTGATACGATATATTAATTCAGTTTAATCCCATGATTCTATATATAAAATCAGTTAACCAGAAAATTGACAGAATAAAGAATACAGTCCTATATGGCTTTGTAAATTACAGAGTCGGATTGTTTTTTGATTTGACGGATAAAAATGATTATGAAACGTTTTATTTAATACCACTTTCTAGTTCTAAATACAAATTTAGAAAAAAAATCTAATGATTTGAAGTGAATTAAATCCTATTTATAATTTGGCATATTAAATTAATTTAATCTCGTAATTCTGTATTCTTTGTTTAAAAAGTGATAGGTATTTTTTTTTGTTTCCTTTCTAATTTTAAAAATTAAATAAAAAGAATCTCTAAAAGCGGTTAGCGAAATAAAGCCAATTCCTAATACAATATATTAATTTAGTTTAATCCCATGATTCTGTATATAAAATCAGTCAATCAGAATATTGACAGAATAAAGAATACAGTCTTATATGGCTTTGCAAATTACAGAGTGAAGATTATGTTTTTTGATTTGAAAGATAAAAATGATTATGAAACGCTTTCTTTTAATAAATACATCTTTCTAGTTCTAATTACAAATTAAAAAAAATCTAGCGATCTGAAGCAAATTAAAACCTATTTATAATTTGGCATATTAAATTAATTTAACCTCGTGATTCTGTATATATAATATCAGTCAAATAAAGATTGACAAAATAAAGAATACAGTTCTTTATACCTCGGTAAAATACAGAATGAATAATGATCATGCATATTGATCTGACAGATAAAAATGATGATGAAGTGTCCATGCTTCATTTATGGACCTAATTCTTTTTCGTATAATTGCTAAAAAAATTAATCAGATTAATTTTAAGCAAGAAAGGAAGATTTTTTTCTTTCTCTTCTAAGGGTAATTAAACACATTTAATTATCTATCTTTGTAGGATTTTATTCTTAAACCAAAGAAAAAAAGTTCATGTGTAATTAAGTGTGAATATTTTTTCGGATTATTAGAAAAGATTAAGAATCTGTACCCTTACCTTTCTAGTGTAATTTGAGAACTTTTCTGGCAAAAGTAGAGAGAGAACTTCTGTACATACGTTCTAACTACGGAATACTTTTAAGATTCGCTTGAAAAAAAAATGGTACAGTAAAAGCATTTGAGGAAAACAGTGAATAAGAACGTGTACTATTATAAATAGTTCATTGTGTGCAATAGGTAACTGTTAAAAAGAATTTTTAAAGAAGTTTTAGGAATAGTAATCAATTTAAAAATAAACATTAATGTTTTCAATTTTTTGTTGTTTTCTAATAACCCTTGGATGAGCTGAGCTCGTGAGTCAGAAGCTACTCGGATTAAAGAGAAGCGTTAAATCTTTTGTTTTGAAGAGCACCGGCAATGTGAAAGAACGAGTATTAGTTCAAATTGGTGTCCTCGTAATTTACAATCCCGCCCCCTCCAGAGGTATTGTTTAAACAAGGAGGACATTGTAATCACGTACCTATTTTACGTGCACCAGTTCATTAGCTCTCATGTCTGTATTGGGTCAGGCTCGGGCCTCGAACCACCAACTCTCCTGAATTAATGAAATCGAAAATTAATACTGTTGTATTGGTACCATGTTAGAACTTAGTATTATTAGCTTTCTTTTGCATTCCTTTATAACGCAATGAATTTATTCAAAAATACTTCTTTTTTTATAAGATTTATTTGATGTGGTATTTAAATATGTAGCTGTTTCTTAACTTCTTAGATTCATTGCTGTAATAAATTATTATTCTTATGTGAATACAGAATTGTTTAAAGTTACACCTTTTTATGTTAAATAATAAGACTTAATGTAGAAAATAAATAAAAAACTGATCTTAAAAAAAAAAATCCATAGTCCAACGATAATAAAATTTTCATTCAGAATACAGCCAAAACAAGTGCTTTGGTCCAACGCATCTATTTTTAATTAACAAAAATGTTAACATGCGCTTTGGGAAAAAAAAGGATTTTAAATTAAGAAATCTAAAAACATGTTAAGACATTATACAGCATAAGAAATTTCTTTTGGGCAGTAGAATGTTTTCTTTTTAATTTTGGACGAGTGTACACGAACCCAGTTTTATGCTCAATGAATGCAAATAAAAAGTTATCGGTAAAATAAACCGATGCTCTTTCTACGACACAATTACTATTTTGAATGTATAAAGAACAAAATAAATAACAATCAAAAGGATAAATTAAACATCGTAAAACATAGACCTTTCTACACGTTATATAAACAATCTCCAAAATGATTCGATAAAAAAGTAATACTGTTCCTATATTCAACCAAAATTATATTTTTGGTATTTTTAAAATTTCTATATTTCTCTACATAGTTATATTTTACACTAGCACATAGATTGGGAACGTGCGGATTTCCTAACAGCTAGCTCTCTGCCGAATGCTAGCCGTATGATTAGGGCACTGATCTTCGGTACAACAATTAGTGAGTTCGAGTCCCATTGTGGCATGGGTGTTCGTAGCCATTCGGAGTCGGCTTTAAGCAGTAGGTCCCGGTCTCATTAGCCCTCGTGTTGCAAAGAAGTAGGTAGTAGCTCTCAAGGTTGTAGGCAGGGGGAGGGATTTGGGGGACTGTCCCCCCCCTGAAATTTTGAAAGACCATTTTATAGATAGATAATGTCCCACGGTGTGTGTGTGCTATCTGCCTAGCTGTTTATGAACATAAACAGTTATTCTCTTAAAACAACCGCTCAGATCATAAGTCTTCCTGGGCCGCTGGCCGGAAATACAGTACTGTATTTCCGGCACTCTATTCTGGGAATACAGTGCTTTCCCTTTCATTAATTGAAGTATCATTCACAAATAAAGATGTCTTTCTCCCTTGGTCCCCCTTCAAAAATAATTTCTGGCTACGGCCCTGGTAGCGCTCCAAACAAAATCAAACTGCTACCTCCTGTATTAATTAACATTTTGTTATGATTTTTTTTACAAATGCGGCGCACTCACCTTTATTGGAATTTTACCATGGAATCCTCTCATTTATTGTCCTTTATATTACGACAAAACACAAATACATCCAAGCCTTACTCGGAAATCGAACCCCAACCCATCGGGTGGGAGCACAATACGCTAACCACAATACAATTGAGGCAGCGTATTAAGATTTATTATATACGTTGCGACAATTTGAAAATTAATAGAAGCTTATTATAACTATGTTAGTTTTTTATAACTTAGTATGATTATCTCTATATTGTATAACTTTATTTAAAAATACTTCAGTTTTATAATTTTTGAAGTGGTATTTAAATATGTAGCTGTTTAAAAACTATTAAACACTAGGTATTATAACAAATTATTACCCTTATGTGAATACAAAAATGTATGATGTTGCATTTCTCTATGTTAAATGCCCTATACAATAATAGCCTAAGCTATCTGTCCGTCTGTGATCGAATTTATGAAGCGGTTAGACCTGGAATGGATATAGGCATCTATATTGAATTCTTGGTGAGTTAGGGTTAGCAAAATTCAAAGTGAGCTTTAAAACTTTCAAAATCCAACCCTTCCTCCCTTTTTGAGCGTTTAATGCCATTATTTCAAGCCTTTTTTCCCCGGTTAAGAGCAGGCTATTAAATTTATCACATAATAAATAGTTAAAAAAAAACATTTTTTTTTCTAGTATTATGACGTCATTCCTTTAATAATCTCATTTAATCATTTCGTATTTTAAATTATTTAAATATCGTCTGCATTATTTTCATACGTTTTATCACTGAACTTAGATATTACGTAAATAATTTTCTTTTATATTTGACTTAAATAATAGATTAGGTACATATAGGCTAATTTTAAATTTAATCATCGATTATATTTTGTTGCAATGAAAATTTTATCACCGGTATTAACAAATTCTTTTACATAAAAGTCTAGGAGTTTATTTTACGAACTAACAAATATCTAGAGTTTAAGTTATATACCCAAGAAGTGTATTCGTTTGTGTGTTTTTTTTATATATATATAACCACACTGTTTGACTAATTGAATTCAATTTGATTCTCAACTGCATTCACAGTATCTGGAAAATTTATAGGAGCATGAAGATAAACAAATTATTGAGCGTGTACCGGATAATTCTCAGCCAAAAAACAAACCATTTTTTTTTTACCTGAATCATGGAGTACTTTACAATTCTGTAAAATTAAAAATTTTACTAATCCCGTAATATGACGGCTATATGCTAGTAATAAATAAAACAAATATTTTTTTATTATTCCAATGCAAAAAATTGATAAAATTATGCAAAAACTATAATTTTGCAAAGTCTTCTTCAACTTATGCATCCTCTAATGGTGAAGTTTTTTATCTGTGGGCTGGTACGTGAATGCTTTGGCCTTGCCACATTTCTGAAATGAAACACATACTCGATAAAACATTGCTCTTGTATCATTCCTTAAACGAAACGGAGAGCCTTTAACTCACCCGTAATGCGATGGGATCCATATGTTAGGAATGACGTCCTCAAACAGCTTTCACCAGAAGAAGCCCGTCGTATTCGCAATACAAATCGGAAGACCTACACAGGCACATCTTTATTCAGAGAAGAGACTGATCGAGCGACACACATTCCGCAATTAAATGCTGCGGACAGAAATAGATACGGGAGAAAAAAAAAATAAAAAACCTTTATCAAAGTGTTTTAAATATAGAAAAAAATGTATGTATCCTTTTGGTCCTCTAACTTTATTTTAACACATTGTGTGCGGATAAATTTCGCAGCGGTATTGTACAGAAAGCGGGCGTTTTGCGTGTAAATTTAGTTATTCAGTTAAATCTCAATAGATCGAAAATTATTCAATTTTTTAACCAACTTTTCGTAATTTATATTGAAATATATAAACAAATATATAAATAGAAATATATAAATAACAACAAGATTTTTGTAAACAAAAATTATATTTTTTAGTGGATAAATTTATAATAGTATCGTAAATATGAAAAATCAAATAGAAATAGTAGTATATAGTTCTAATTATTCCCTTTCTGGGGTTCCGCATCGACGGATGTAAAAACTAGTTTTTATTTGTCTAAATTATTCCAGAATCTCTGTAGTAGAGATAAGAACATTCTGCTTCGTTTTCCTGTATATAGCGCTATTTTTGTACCCACAAACAAACCATGTTGTTACACTAACCCGTACTAGTACGTGACCCGCGCTGAAGTATCAATTGTCAGAAAACGTACTAGTACGTGTCCCGCATACAATGTGTTAAACTCTTATACTATTATTTATTATCTATACTATTATATCTTATACATTTATTTACAATAACTTTAAAGTAGCTTATTTCCAGCAGCATTTATTTCTGCAACTTTCTATGAAACATAATCCTTTTTGGTTCTTTGAATCAAAAATACTATTAGAGACCTGGTTAGAAAATTTACTTTAGTAGTTCGCAGGGCGTTTTTGTCTCAGAAACACTGCTTTAGACAAAATAAGAAAAAAATTTTTTAACCTGTTGGCAACAGTGATGAAGTATGTTCGCCATCCCTCTGCTATGCAACGCAACGAAAATTGTGACATAAAACACGGGTTATCTGTACATCGCGACAGAAAAATTGGCTTCAGCACATCTACTCAAATAACAGCCGTAACTGCGTTCATTGGGATCGTATTTCCACGTACTGGAAAAAAAAAAAACCTATCAGCATAAAAGCGGCTCATCGTAAAGCTTCAGTCCTTTTAAGCCAGGAGGAATTATCCTATCAGCAATTTTCTAATTATTCCAGATTAAAAAATGTATATCATATTTTCCAGTCCTTTCTCCCTTGTCTCTCTAAACCTAAAAATTGTATCTAAAAAGTTATTCAAATTTTAATATCCGGCACCATGTTTAGCTGCTAATCACTTTCATAATAAAAAGAAACAATGCTATGTATATTAAGGACTATGTCATTTTTGGCTAAATGAGAAAAATGAGTGATGAAATCATGTAACGAATTTTTTACCATTATCTTTATTTAGTCGATTAAAAACTTTTATTCATGGAGGATTCATGGTGAATGGAAAGGCCGAAAGGTTTGGCCACAAAAGGGGAAAGACAGACTTAGTCCCTGGTGCCTGACTGTATTAGCTGAGCATAATAGAATGGCCTTCCCGCCTAGGGTGACCCTACCACGAGAAAAACTCCCTACGAACTTCATGTTTTTCTTTTTTATTTTGGATTTATGGAGATTGTCTAATCTGGGATTGAAGGCTTTAAAGTCTTTAAAGGTGGTGTGTTAACTGGATCATATGGGCCCTTCAATCCAGAGGCTTCTGTCAGTAAGCACAAAAATGACAACGAGCGAAAAATAAACTCATAAAAGAGCAAAGAGATAGAAGGGTGGATTCGTGAGTTCATAGCACAATAACTAGAGAATAGAGAGTTTAGGGATAGAAAAGCATAAAATATTTTTGCGGCCAGTGACATCCGTACTATAAGCACAAAATATTGAATAAAAATGATCAAAATCGAAAAAATTTAAAATTTTGAAAAAATAAATAAAAAATGCTTTAAAAATAATTAAATTGCATTACAAATCCCAAAAAAGGCCTAAAAAATAATTTTATTAATTTAAATTAAGTTTTTGAAATTTTGTCATCATCGGGGACAGAACCGTGCACCTGAGGAGAACGATGATGCAATGAAGCAGGTGGACTTAATCACCATGTCACACCTCCACGCTGGTGAAAGGGCAAAATAAAGTATTTGTTGGAGTGAAATGACCGTGTGTGAAATCTGGGATTGGTAACAACAACAAACTTTTTAATATAAATAGTATGAAAAAAATCTGGTGACCACAGGAGGCATACCCCCCAGCTAGGTACGCAGCATGAGATATAAATGTGTGTGTGGGGTGGGTGAGTGGGGGGGTCGGTCGGTCGGTTGACCGACCGTAGCCATCACATCAGCTATCTCACGGAATGTAGTCGTGTCCATTGGGAGTCCGCTATGAAACAGGTGGAGAGTGGCCTTCACAGAAATGAAAAATGCCTTAGATATTCATTCAGACCTTGCAAATAATGAGCTAAATTTAATGTAAAAGTTACAAGTCACTCCCAGATTTAAAATTTTCCAGGTTAGAAATCATTTATACTGTCACCAAAACTCTATTTTGTTTTTAGTTTGCGGATAGCCTCGTAAATAAAAACTTCCCCCAAACATCACTGGAAAGTTTGATTTCCAGGACTCAATTTGTGCATTTAAAATTACAGATTGATGAATCGTTTATTTTTTTTAACTCTAAAGAAATTTGTGTAAAAACCATATTTGTTTTAAATATCGTGGGGACACTTCCTTGTTACTTATTCCGCGGTATTGTGTCCCATACACAATGCCGCGGAATTTGGTGACCCTTTTATTAGGTCAGCAGCACATAGGAGGTCAACCTAGAACTCCCTAGGACAACACAAACAATAGATCCTCGTAATTTAGGATCAAAGATCAAGCAGATTTCCAAACTTGGTCTACCACAGCTTGGTCTGGTCCAGAGACATTGTTTGGGAACTTGGAGGACATTGAGGCTACGAACCTATTTGACTTGGCCCAGTTGCCATTAATGTACACTGCGTATCTTAACCAGGTTCAAGTCCCGACCATCGTTCCGGCCGTCGCTCAACCTTCTGCTTATGAGATTAACATCTTTTGCTGATTGAGCTACCAGGCTCATAAACCCAAATTTATCATTTGGTTATGTAGTGTATAATCGCAAAGCTAAAGATATTAGTTAGATCAAATTATTCTTTTTATTTCCAAAACATGCGTGATCCCGCACATACACACACACACACTCTTATTTTTTCGATAAGTCAAATGTGAAGACTAAATTTTGTTTCAAAATTCGTTGATTTGGCGAAATTATTTGCATCTATCCCGGATTGCGCGACACTCAATTCCTTTACACGATTCCGATAAACAATTTTCCTAGTTCAAGTAAGCCTAAAAATAGCATAGTGTTTATTTAAGTAATGTCTCAAAACTACAGCTAATAGCTGATATATTTGGAATACAGCTAGAATTGTATATCAAATATTTATACATGGGAGGTATTTATATACAATAAATGAAAGAGAGTAAACTGAGAAGTGCGTGTAAATAAGTTTGCATATTCTAAATAGAACCTACCGGCAATTTCGAGTGGAAGCATAATTGTATTACATGCATTTGTATTGTACAACCATGTTATTTAGGTACTATAAGAATGTAACGCTTAAATCTCTTTTGACTACTCATTTTTACGTGTAAACACCCTCTCGCTAATGGGTGAGCCCTAAAACTGGCTTAATGCCTTCTTTGTACGTGCTATGTTAGCCTATGTTGACATGCACCATGATGAGGTGCTATACACCTTACACTTTTCGACATAGATGAAAACTGACATTAAGATATGTTTGTGCAGTGTAATTAGTTTGAAGAAGCAACTCCAGTAAAACTCAGCCTGCAATTGAAGAATCTGTCGCACAGCCTGATTCCCTGCATTGTTGTGGAAGTGAAAGTGCGACTTTCAATTCAGAGAACAGGTGAAAATCTGATGTAGTAAGATCATGGTTGTAGGCCGGGGGATACAATCTCCCCCATCCGAATCTGATATTCTGTGAGCCATTTGAGTGTGGTTTGTCGTTATCGTCTAAGAGCACAATTTATATCAGATAATAGCACTCACTTCCATTAGTGACCACGTTGTCAGTACACGTCTGTCTTTTATCAGGATTTGTATTCTAATAAGCCGGTCTGCAGTTACTATCATTTCTTCTCCTTTCTGTGCATGTGTCATCGCACGGGAGCTCGTTGTCTGACCTTCCTGGGCCAGGCTCTCTAGGTCAGAATTTCTATCAAGCATATATGGTAATGAGATAAAAGATAATTAAACACGAAATTGAGGACAGTAATTACTATATGGAATTAGTTAAGACGGTAGAGAATTGAAATTATTTAAAAATTTATGATAGCAATAAACGAAGGGACACGAGTTCAGTGAAGGGGTACACAGTATAACATATAGAATAAAAATGAGTTAAGGTTATGTTCAATGGACACTGTTAGGTTATTACACAATAATACATTTTTTTTTAACAAGTTGATTAAGATTCTCAGTTGCAAGAACGACGACTCCGATAGCACGGATTCTGACTACTTCTAGGAGAAATTCTATTGGTTCCTGAGAGCCAATAGAATTTGAGTATATCAGAGTTTGATCCTGCAAGGGAACGAGAGGCTTCGAGCTAAGATGCATGTGTCACTCTTCCTCCTTATTCTTATGCATTTGCTCTTTTTAAAAAAATGGTAAGACTTACTTTCAGAACGTCCCTCGTATATAAATCTATTCTTATATTTTATTTTGAAATTTACAAGTAAATTTTCCGTAGTTCAGGAATTTTATTATATGTCTTTGAAGCGTTTGGAATAATCAAAGCGTTATGCCTAAATTAAGTCAAAATCGATAAAATTTCCAAAGAGCAAATTATTTTTTCACCTCTCTAAGGTGTATATAGTTAGCTACAAGTAACTAGAAGGGATCGGTAATACTGACAATTAGAGAGAAAAGGGAAAGTAAATCTCCAATCTTTAGAAATCACAGGAAAAAAAAATTTTTTTTTGTATGAAATTTTATTATTTAAGGCTTCGACCTTGACGTACTGTTGATATCAGAAGCCCATACACCCACACAGATTTGCATTAATGTAATTTTCAATTTCGCTAAAATTCTCCCCATAAAATGAGTAATTTAATCTAGTAATGAGTTGGCAGGGTTTCAACGGAGGATGAAAAAACAATTTATTTAATCAATAACATTTTATGTTTGAAATCTCCAAACGAGGTTTTCTTTATATGTTTTACCTTAATTACATGTGTTCGAGATTTAAAAAGCAGATTTATTTTTAATGCTTTAATAACTTTTTTTATGTTCCATATACATACATATATATACATATATATATATATATATATATATATATATATATACATATATACATATATATATACATATATACATACATACATATACACACATACACACGCACGCTTATATATATATATATATATATATATATATATATATATATATATATATATATATATATATACATACATACACACATTTATATACTTATGTTTTTTCGTGAGAATTAGTAAGAGATTGACCTAGTTCCTTCTAAATTTCATTTATTCTACTCCATATCAACATGGCTTTCATTTTTGGAGCTTCAACTTATTTAACAAAGAATAGCATTTTGACGGAGTCAACTTCCTCGCAATCTATGCAATGAAGTTGACACACAAGGCGCGTATATTAACACATTGTTGATCAGTCACGGGTTAACTCGTGTTTTTATCGCCGAACGTTTCTGACCGGCTACGAGTAAACTCATGATTTCTTCTTTTTTTTTTTTTTTTTTTTTTTTTTTTTTTTTGCATCGCTGTTGTTTTCTCTGTTGGCGACCATACAGTGCAAGTGTTGATCAGTATAACACAAGTTGTTTCTCTCGCTTATAAGACCCGCCAAATCTTTTGTTGTAAAAATATTTAATAATTAAAAAAACTTATAAAAACGATGATGGAACGTAATGAAGAATCTTTCAATGAATTATACGCGGATGCTTTATCTGATTGCCCGAGTGATTATGAATCAAATTATTCGAATAGCCCGTGATATGAGATACATTTTCAGTAAAATTGCCGGTCAACAATGTGTTAAGCAATTTATTCCACACGACAGAGAAGTTCACTGCATTTATTGCCAGATACCCCATATTACAATTCTATGTTTCAAAATCGTATGGGACATACATGTACTTATATTTTGCCATATATATACATACATATTCTTATCTTTTTTATACATATCGTAAAGAAAAGGTTTTGAACGACTACGTTTTTTAAACAAAGGGAACTAAAAGCAATAATAAACAGATTTCCTAATACAAATATGCATTATTTTATTCCTTGTCCTTTAGATTTATTTCTTTGAGAAGAAGCCAAACTGGATGACTGAATGATGCTCTTGACGACCTTATTACTACTTATTCCAGGTCATGTGACATTCCTGTTACATATCTCCGTTATACATTAGTTCAAAAATGCTATGCATTAATACATACCTTAAATATTTGAATATTATTTAAAATACCTTCCCAAATTTTTATTTTTATTTTTCAGTGCATAACATTCATTCCTTCTTTAAAAACCCATAGCAACAGAACTTTACCAGCGAACTCGTCTGTTAAACACAACTTTCATTTGCATATCTTACGCGGAGAATAATTGATCTGGTTTTTTAACTTCCCTAAATATTCGGCCAATTGCTGTTGTTCTGAACACTTTATTATGGTGCCGAAACACTTTATCATGGTGTCGGCATTATATAAGCCCTTTTCTCTGTCAAACTAAACAGCTTAGATATAACACTCTCTTACACTCAGGTATTCGGCTTCTGTATTTTGCTTCTTATGCAGGCAGAACATTTCGCTGTTAGTTCTTGTTCATTTTTGACGTACCTTTTACATAAATAAGGATTTTAAGGTGGAGCTGGTCTACGATAGTGTTGTGTTAACACATTGAAAACGGGAGAAGGGAATTTCCGTCTTTTATTTTTCAACTGTTGGCGACGGATGACAGAAATTCACGTTTTTTGGATTTTTTTGTTATAACTTTAACAAAAAAAGGTGCGGGAACTGAGGCTAGACACTTTTCAGCGCATACCGTCTTCAATGTGTTAAGAGTGTCTTAGAATCATAAACTAACTAAATAACGGTTATTTATGCTTTAAAATTTAATTGTAAGATCTATAAATCTACGATTATATATTTATATATATTATCCTCCAAGACAAACACCACAGACAACTCCGTTGCAGATCATATCCCATATCCCATCGTTGGAAAACATCTAATCACTCAAAAAAGTTTTGGTTATAGTACTTGGCTAATAATCACAGGAAAAAAAATCACTCCGGTTGAATACATGTAATTTATTTTTTTAGACCAAACCAACTAGTACCAATTTGGTGGCATGCCATTAATTTTTATATTCCACTCGGGCGTGAATCTTGTGAATGATTCCCCTAGGGCAGGTTTCAAGCAAAGTGTGAATGAGAAACACGCAACAAAGTGATTAAAGAAACAGAGTATTATATTATTTATTACTAAACACAAATGATTCCCGGTGATACTTGAGTGCATTGATTTCCGTTCAAAACGGGATTCCATTTCAAAAGAAAGACCAGAATGAAAATCATCTTTTGCCAGAAATGGAAATTACCACCCTTAGGCAACATTTGTACCAGTGCCCTACAGCGGGACAGACGAATATATAGGCCGACAGGCTGACGGAGCGTTATTAACAGATAACAGCCCCAAGAGAAGGATAATACACACATAACATTCAAGATGACATGGTTGTATAATAGCTTTACTTGAACATAATTAATATATTATAATATTCTATCAGGTGTCTCACTATAGGTCATAAACTCGTCGCTATCTTAAAATGCGACTTATTTTATATAATTATTCCCCTAGAGTTTTCAGATGTTATATATATGCACACTCACTCTCCCACCCACACACACACATGTGTATACATATATACATGTGTGTGCTTGTATATGTATGTGTACTTATATTTTACACACACACATATTTAAACACATACATTGGTACATATACGAGTATATGTACTTATATTTACGTATATATATATATATATATATATATATATATATATACATACATACATTTATATTTACATTCACATATATACATATTTATGCATATATTTACATTCACACACACACACACACACACACACACACACACATATATATATATATATATATATATATATATATATATATATATATATATATATATATGCATATATAAGTAATGATATTTTATCTTCGTTGTAATGAGAGATTTGTCTCATTACATATATATACATTACACATACATATATATTTGTAATCCATTTTGTATAAAACCCCTTTACTAAAGAAAGCTCATCAGCTAGAAGTAATAAAGATGCAGTCGGGCCTCATATTGAAGAGAACGGCAGACGTCTAATTCAAATTTTATTCCAGAGCTGCTACAAAGCACATCTTTTTTACTTCACGACAGACAAAGAAAAGCCACAGAGTTCATTCTGATCGAACAGAGGTGCACCCAAGAGCGATGACAGAAAGAATTTTCCCACAGGGAAAAAAAACTTAAGTGAATTAAATGCAATATCAGCAAAACGCGAAATCATATGCCGCCAACAGCTTTAAAACATGCTGAATAGACACAAAGTTTACAGTTTTTAGGATAGAGAGGAATGTTATTTGGAAAATACTCCTTTGATTAAACTATTTAGAGGCTGGGGAAAAGATTTAAAGGAATTTGAATGGGAGAGAGGAGGTTTTTAAAAGAAATATTAGAGTTAAATAATTTTGATATATTACATATATATATATATATATATATATATATATATATATATCATTTTAGGCTTGCTTATAATAGAAAAATTATGTTGCGGAAATGTGTAATGTATACCAGTGTCACTTGACTTCAATAGATGCAAATCTCAGCAAAAATGTCACCAAATTCCAACATTTGTTTTTTTTTGTTGTTGTTGGTCAAAGAAATGTAATGTAAAAAGAAAGTAATAAAAAACGCATAGTTGTATAAAGATGACTACTTAAATGTTGACTACTTTGTTTTAAATCGCATAGTAGGTTAAACCTTTTTTTTTAAAAAAAGATCCAGGGATGCAGGGGGGGGGGCTTATCTACGGCCTAACAGCGCAGCACCAAGCACACACATACACACACACACACACACACACACACACACACACACACACACACACATATATATATATATATATATATATATATATATATATATATATATATAAATATATATATATATATATATATATATATATATATATATATATATATATATATATATATATATATATATATATATATATATATATATATATATATATATATATATGATCGGACAATTCAAGGCGCTTCAGCAGATATCAGATAAATTAATCGTTTCATTTTCACACAGCAGTAGTTGACAGATAGCCCAAAATCTACACAACTATAAAAATTTAGATAATTTACAAAGTGGCCTAGGCATAGAACATTTTAAGAAACTTTATTCTATTTATCACTTAAAATTGTCCCTTAAAAGTGAC
>CM063508.1:96148257-96165009 GCA_032207245.1 Pardosa pseudoannulata
CTATACATCTTACACTTTTCGACATAGGCGCTGTTGACATTAAGACATGTGTTGTGCAGTGCAATTAGTTTGAAGAAGCAACTCCGGTAAAACTGCAATTGAAGAACTGTCGTACAGCCTGTTTCACTGCTATGTTATGGAAGTGAAAGTGCGACTTTCAATTCAGAGAACAGGTGAAAATCTGATGTAGTAAGATCATGACTGTAGGCCTGGGAATCCAATCTCCCCAATCCGAATCTGATATTCTGTGAGCCATTTGAGTGTGGTTTGTCGTTATCGTCTAAGAGCACAATTTATATCAGATAATAGCACTCACTTCCATTAGTGACCACGTTGTCAGTACACTTCTGTCAGCTATCAGGATTTTATTCTAATAAGCTGGTCTGCAGTTACTATCATTTCTACTCCTTTCTGTGCATGTGTCATCGCACGGGAGCTCGTTGTCTGACCTTCCTGGGCCAGGCTCTCTAGGTCAGAATTTCTATCAAGCATATATGGTAATGAGATAAAAGATAATTAAACACGAAATTGAGGACAGTAATTACTATATGGAATTAGTTAAGACGGTAGAGAATTGAAATTATTTAAAAATTTATGATAGCAATAAACGAAGGGACACGAGTTTAGTGCAGGGGTACACAGTATAACAGATAGAATAAAAATGAGTTACGATTAAGTTCAGTGGACACTGTTAGGTTATTACACAATAATATATATTTTTTAAAACAAGTTGATTAAGTTGACTCAGTTGCAAGAACGACGACTGACGGACTAGCACGGATTCTGACTACTTCTAGGAGAAATTCTATTGGTTCCTGAGAGCCAATAGAATTTGAGTATGTCAGAGCTTGATCCTGCAAGGGAGCGAGAGGCTTCGAGCTAAGATGCATGTGTCCCTCTTCCTCCTTATTCTTATGCATTTGCTCTTTAAAAAAAATGGTTGAGACTTACTTTCAGAACTTCTCTCGTATATAAGTCTATTCTTATATTTTATTTTGAAATTTACAAGTAAATTTTCCGTAATTCAGGAATTTTATTATATGTCTTTAAAACGTTTGGAAGAATCAAGACGTTATGCCTAAATTATATCAAAATCGATAAAATTTCCAAAGAGCAAATTATTTTTTCACCTCTCTAAGGTGTACATGGTTAGCTACAAGTACCTAGAAGGGATCAGTAATACTGACAATTCGAGAGAAAAGGGAAAGTAAATCTCCAATCTTTAGAAATCGAAGGAAAAAAAATTTTTTTTCGTATGAAATTTTATTATTTAAGGCTTCGACCTTGACGTATTGTTGATATCAGAAGACCATACACCCACACAGATTTGCATTAATGTAATTTTCAATTTCGCTAAAATTCTCCCCATAAAATGAGTAATTTAATCTAGTAATGAGTTGGCAGGGTTTCAACGGAGGATGAAAAAACAATTTATTTAATCAATAACATTTTATGTTTGAAATCTCCAAACGAGGTTTTCTTTATATGTTTTACCTTAATTGCATGTGTTCGAGATTTAAAAAGCAGATTTATTTTTAATGCTTTAATAACTTTTTTTATGTTCCATATATATATATATATATATATATATATATATATATATATATATATATATATATATTATATATATATATATATATATACACATACATACATACATACATATACACACATACACACGCACGCTTATATATATATATATATATATATATATATATATATATATATATATATATACATACATACATACACACATTTATATACTTATGTTTTTTCGTGAGAATTAGTAAGAGATTGACCTAGTTCCTTCTAAATTTCATTTATTCTACTCCATATCAACATGGCTTTCATTTTTGGAGCTTCAACTTATTTAACAAAGAATAGCATTTTGACGGAGTCAACTTCCTCGCAATCTATGCAATGAAGTTGACACACAAGGCGCGTATATTAACACATTGTTGATCAGTCACGGGTTAACTCGTGTTTTTATCGCCGAACGTTTCTGACCGGCTACGAGTAAACTCATGATTTCTTTTTTTTTTTTTTTTTTTTTTTTTGCATCGCTGTTGTTTTCTCTATTGGCGACCATACGGTGCAAGTGCTGAACAGTATAACACAAGCTGTTTTTCTCGCTTATAAGACCCGCCAAATCTTTTGTTGTAAAAATATTTAATAATTAAAAAAACTTATAAAAACGATGATGGAACGTAATGAAGAATCTTTCAATGAATTATACGCGGATGCTTTATCTGATTGCCCGAGTGATTATGAATCAAATTATTCGAATAGCCCGTGATATGAGATACATTTTCAGTAAAATTGCCGGTCAACAATGTGTTAAGCAATTTATTCCACACGACAGAGAAGTTCACTGCATTTATTGCCAGATACCCCATATTACAATTCTATGTTTCAAAATCGTATGGGACATACATGTACTTATATTTTGCCATATATATACATACATATTCTTATCTTTTTTATACATATCGTAAAGAAAAGGTTTTGAACGACTACGTTTTTTAAACAAAGGGAACTAAAAGCAATAATAAACAGATTTCCTAATACAAATATGCATTATTTTATTCCTTGTCCTTTAGATTTATTTCTTTGAGAAGAAGCCAAACTGGATGACTGAATGATGCTCTTGACGACCTTATTACTACTTATTCCAGGTCATGTGACATTCCTGTTACATATCTCCGTTATACATTAGTTCAAAAATGCTATGCATTAATACATACCTTAAATATTTGAATATTATTTAAAATACCTTCCCAAATTTTTATTTTTATTTTTCAGTGCATAACATTCATTCCTTCTTTAAAAACCCATAGCAACAGAACTTTACCAGCGAACTCGTCTGTTAAACACAACTTTCATTTGCATATCTTACGCGGAGAATAATTGATCTGGTTTTTTAACTTCCCTAAATATTCGGCCAATTGCTGTTGTTCTGAACACTTTATTATGGTGCCGAAACACTTTATCATGGTGTCGGCATTATATAAGCCCTTTTCTCTGTCAAACTAAACAGCTTAGATATAACACTCTCTTACACTCAGGTATTCGGCTTCTGTATTTTGCTTCTTATGCAGGCAGAACATTTCGCTGTTAGTTCTTGTTCATTTTTGACGTACCTTTTACATAAATAAGGATTTTAAGGTGGAGCTGGTCTACGATAGTGTTGTGTTAACACATTGAAAACGGGAGAAGGGAATTCCCTTCTTTTATTTTTCAACTATTGGAGACGGATGACAGAAATTCACGTTTTTTGGATTTTTTTTTTTTTTTTTTTTAATAACTTTAACAAAAAAATATGCGGGAACTGAGGCTAGACACTTTTCAGCACATACCGTCTTCAATGTGTTAAGAGTGTCTTAGAATCATAAACTAACTAAATAACGGTTATTTATACTTTAAAATTTAACCATTAGATCTGTAAATCTACGATTATATATTTATATATATTATACTCCAAGGCAAACGCCACAGACAACTCCGTTGTAGATTATATCCCAGAGATGGTAGACATCTAAATACTCAAAATGTTGCAGTTGTAGTGCATGGCTAATAATCACAAAAAAAATCACTCCGATTGAATACATTTAATTTATTTTACTTTATATTTAGGCCAAACCAACTAGTATCAATAAGGTGGCATGCCATTAGTTATTTTATTCCACTGTACTTGGGCGTTAATCTTGTGAAAGATGCCCCTAGGTTAGGTTTCAAGCAAAGTGTGAATGGGAAACACGCAACAAAGTGATTAAAGAAACAGAGTATTATATTATTTATTACTAAACACAAATGATTTCCGGCTATATTTGAGGAGTGCATTGATTTCAGTTCAAGAAGGGATTCCATTTCAGACGAAAGCCCTAAATGAAAATAATCTTTTTCCAGAAGTGGAGATTACCACCCCTTAGGCAAGATTTCTACCAGCGCCCTACGGCGGGACAGGCGAATATATAGGCCGACAGGTTGACGGAGAGTTATCAACAGATGAGAATTATAATACACGCATAACATGCAAGATGACATGGTTGTATAATAGCTTTACTTGAATATAATTGTTATATTATAATATTCCCTCAGAGGTGACTCATTATGGGTCATAAACTCGTCGCTATCTTAAAAAACAATTTTTTTATATAATTATTCCGCTAGTTTTCAGATTTTACATATATGCACACTCACTCTCCCACCCACACACACACATGTGTATACATATATACATGTGTGTGCTTGTATATGTATGTGTACTTATATTTTACACACACACATATTTAAACACATACATTGGTACATATACGAGTATATGTACTTATATTTACGTATATATATATATATATACATACATTTATATTTACATTCACATATATACATATTTATGCATATATTTACATTCACACACACACACACACACACACACACACACACATATATATATATATATATATATATATATATATATATATATATATATATATATATATATATATGCATATATAAGTAATGATATTTTATCTTCGTTGTAATGAGAGATTTGTCTCATTACATATATATACATTACACATACATATATATTTGTAATCCATTTTGTATAAAACCCCTTTACTAAAGAAAGCTCATCAGCTAGAAGTAATAAAGATGCAGTCGGGTCTCATATTGAAGAGAACGGCAGAAGTCTAATTGAAAATTTTATTCCAGAGCAGCTACAACGCACATCTCTTCTACTTCACGACAGACAAAGAAAAGCCACAGAGTTCATTCTGATCGAACAGAGGTGCACCCAAGAGCGATGACAGAAATAATTTTCCCTCGGTAAAGAATAACCTTAAGCGAATTAAATGCAATATCAGCAAAACGCGAAATCATATGCCGCCAACAGCTTTAAAACATGCTGAATAGACACAAAGTTTACAGTTTTTAGGATAGAGAGGAATGTTATTTGGAAAATACTCCTTTGATTAAACTATTTAGAGGCTGGGGAAAAGATTTAAAGGAATTTGAATGGGAGAGAGGAGGTTTTTAAAAGAAATATTAGAGTTAAATAATTTTGATATATTACATATATATATATATATATATATATATATATATATATATATATATATATATATCATTTTAGGCTTGCTTATAATAGAAAAATTATGTTGCGGAAATGTGTAATGTATACCAGTGTCACTTGACTTCAATAGATGCAAATCTCAGCAAAAATGTCACCAAATTCCAACATTTCGTTTTTTTTTTTTTTTTTTTGTTGTTGTTGGTCAAAGAAATGTAATGTAAAAAGAAAGAAATAAAAAAACACAGTTTTATAAAGATAACTACTTAAATGATGGCTACTTTGTTTTAAATCGCATAGTAGGTTAAACCTTTTCTTATAAAAAAAGATCCAGGGATGCAGGGGGGGGGGCTTATCTACGGCCTAACAGCGCAGCACCAAGCACACACACACACACACACACACACACACACACACATATATATATATATATATATATATATATATATATATAAATATATATAGAGTGTGTTACATAAATTATATATATATATGCGTGCGTGCGTGCATACATATATATATATATATATATATATATATATATATATATATATATATATATATATATATATATATATATATATATATATATATATATATATATATATATATATATATATATATATACATATATGATCACACAATTCAAGGCGCTTCACAGATATCAAATAAATTAATCGTTTCATTTTTACACAGCAGTGGTTGACAGATAGCTCAAAATCTACACAACTATGAAAATTAAGATAATTTACAAAGTGGCCTAGACATAGAGCATTTTAAGAAACTTTATTTTATTTATCACTTAAAATTGTCCCTTGAAAGTGACAGATTTCTGCTTTGCGACCTCTACTGGGTTAAAAATCATTTGCAGCTGAGAATGATTACGTAGCTGAAACTACTGGCAGTTGGATGACCTCGTTTCCAACTTTTTTTTTCTTCACTGGTTAATCCTGCTTACTCTGAGAAAAGAAGGGAGACATCATGTCACAAACCTTGTTCAGTATTAATAAAGTTGAAAGCGACAGAGGACACTTAGCTGGATAAAATTTGGCTGAAAGTTATTTCTATCGTATTGAAATAGGAAATATTGTGACTAAAAATAAGTAAGAATGGTAAACAAGTTTTTTTTTTATTTATCATTTTACTTTAATATAATTATTAGCATAAATACACAATAAAAGTTCTACCAGGGGTCCTGTTTAGGCGAAATTTGTATCTATTAACGCATTGTATGCGGGATGCGTACTAGTACGTTTTCTGACGATTGATACTTGAGCGCGGGTCACGTACTAGTACGGGTTAGTGTAACAACATTGTTTGTTTGTGGTACAAAAATAACGGTATATATAGGAAAACGAAGCCAAATATTCTAGTCTTTCATTTTTTATAATGTAATAGTGTTTATATATAACATAATTCGAAAAAAAAAAACTATATTGAGAGAAAGAAGGAAGGAAAAGAATGCAACGTTCTCTTGGACATTGGCAATTTTTATTTTATTTTTTTTTAGGCTTAGCACGTGGAGTGCTTCTTGTACTTTTTAATTATATATATATATATATATATATATATATATATATATATATATATTTTGCATATTTTCTTGTCGTTTGTTCTAATTTTGAACATTGTAATATAGATCAGTGGTATTATACTATAATTAAAAGCAATATAAAGCAACTTTGGGTTATCAATGACTTTGAAATAACAATGCAATACACCACAACATATATACTATTATTTCTATTTGATTTTTCATATTTACGATACTATTATAAATTTATCCACTAAAAAATATATTTTTTGTTTACGAAAATCTTATGGCTGTTATTTATATATTTCTATTTCTATATTTGTTTATATATTTCAATATAAAATACGAAAAGTTGGTTAAAAAATTAAATAATTTTCGATCTATTGAGATTTAACTGAATAGCTAAATTTACGCTCAAAACGCCCGATCCCGGTACAATTCCGCTGCGAAATGTACCCGCACACAATGTGTTCACATAAAATCTTATGTGAAAAACAGAACCTTTACAATGTTTTCATTTTAAAAAACCCTTCATAAAATTCTTCCTGTTAAATCAGATTTTTCTCAAATCTGTATTATCTTAAATTAATGTTTCTTAAATGTTATGAACCCTCCCTAAAACGAAAACGGATCGTGATCATTTATTGTAATTCGCAATGTTTGTTTGCAAATCTGTATATGTTTATGCATACGTAAATATAAGTATAGTCTTTTTTTAAGCACGATTTTTTCTAAAATGGATTTTACTAACATCAGATTCGTAAATTAGTATACATTCGCTATAACAAAACTTATTTTTACAAATTCACAAAACAGGAACTGTTAGTTCAAAGTTTCTCTCAACGGAACCTTCAGAAAATATTTTATTGTAAAAACGGACCCATCACAAAGTATCTTATCATTAAAAAAAGACCCCTCACACATTTTCATTTTAAAAACGTACCCTTCGTAAAATTCTTCCTATGTAAAACTGATTTTTCGCAAATCTATATTAACTTAATTAACCTTTGAATAAATAAATGAGTCTTTGGATAAATGTAATATTTATTTATAAAAAACCAAAACTTTAAATATATACAATATTTTCACATTAAAAAAAATAAAAAATTGTAAGAAAGTGAAACTTTGAAAAAATTAGAGTTTATTATATTATAAATTGGAATATACTGCTGTTAGGAATATAATTTTTGTTCACGGAATAAAAATGAATGACATATTTTTGGTATGAAAAATTAATTCCCAATGTATACATTTGTGGAGTTTTTTTAAGGTATTTTTTATGACAAAATTAATTTATTTTTCAAAGTTATATTTTTGCTGGTGATCTAGGAAACAATTCATTCTATACAGAGCAGAATTTTTTATTTTATATTAAATCAAAGATAGGTTGTTATAGTTGAAAGTTTTTCTGCTCAAATGGTACTATATCCCTTAAAATGTTTTATCGAAGTAAAAAACTTTTATAGTTATTAATATTTGAGACAGTCCAAACATTCCGTTCTCAGTCTCATATATATGAGACTTGTTGACTTTAAAACTGATAGTGTGTAAAATAAAAATGAGTTAAAATCAAAGTAATCATTAGGCTGAACGATGGCCGAATGGTAGAGCGCTTCTCTTTGGTACCGGAATTGGCGGTTTCGAATCCCGCTGCTGGCAGGGATGTTCGTAGCCATTCGGAATTGGTTTTAAACAGTAGGTCCCGGTCTCTTTTGCCTTCGTAAGTTAAACAGTAGACCGTAGCCCTCCCAACCAAAATGACCATTGTAAACGTACCCTCTTTTCTGGTGCGCTATGTTAGAGTGAAACCTACTCACCTACTGTACTGGGGCAGGTATGTTCGTCCGTTGTCGCTTGGCTGCATGTAATTAAAATAATTCCTCCGGAAAGCTTGGACGGACAAAACAAAATATATCTACAGCATTTAAGACACAATTAAAGTAAATCAAATATCATAATTGTGAATCTCAGAGCCTTTCATCCATCAAAACTGCATAACCGAGCTTACATGTCCGAGAAGAAAAAAAAAAAGTACTAAAGTTCTCTCCCTTCAAAGCAGAGGGATGTGTGTCGGTCGCCGGATCGAATCCAACTCTCCGCGCTGAATTCCAACTGCCCTCTTGCAGATCTCTCCCTTAATCGGGGGGTGGGGTCTGGAAACTTGAACCCTACCGATAAGAGCACATCCTCCTTCTCCGAGGCCCTGCGAAAACAAACCACGACACCGAAAATGATCAGGCCCCCTTTTGCCGACCGGCTTCTTACTTCTCCTAGAAAACGCCAGGTGGAAGAAGTCAATGGGGCGATTTTGCCGATATCATCAAAGGCACACATGAGTCGTGGGTGCAACTTCCTTACAATCATTACTTATTACAGAGATATATGATTGAGCGTAATATTACGCATTTATTCTTGTAAGTAAACTAATTTTTTAAATTAAAGCATTGTACAATGTCTTTAAAATGAGGGATTAATCAGTAGTAACAGTGACACCTAAATTTATTAATTATTTTAAATATCTAAAAAACTGTTTAAATAACTTTTTAACCTTTTACACTTTTCAAATTTCTTCATTTTAAATGCATCTTATGTTGCATTAATTTCAAATAGAAATATTGCGTATTCAAGATGATTAAAAAAGATGTGATAAACTTTACTAGTTCATAAATCAGACCAACACAAACAATTTTCATCTCAGAATACATAGTCTGAAGATAAATACGCACTGTTTGGTGTAACATAGTAAAACTGGGGCGAAATTAACGAGAAAATAATTAAAATTTTGTTATTTTAGTTAAAAAAAATACTGAAATACCACGGGGGAGGGAGTTAAGTTTAATTCAACTACCCTTGCTACCTCTCGAAACTAAATCCTGGCTATGGCTCTGTGTTCTTATATAACATATAGATATATAAAATAATTCAGTGAAATTCAACTGTCGAATTAATTTTCTGGCAAATTTCGTTTAGCTGAATGTTTACTGCAGCCTTAAATATGTACAGAAAACTAATGCTGTAAATTTCCAAGTATTCTTGATAGTAATAAAGAAAAGATACGATAAGCTGAAAGACAACAAAAATTCTCTCTTTGAAATTGGTTAAAAGCGATGTATACTCACTGTATCGAAATTGAAAAATATTTACTCAACTGTTAGAATAAGGCAATTTGTCGCGACGTCATGAACTACTATAATGTCCTTCCCATTCATTTTCTTGTTTACAACAACCAATAGACAAACGATACTCTGCCCTTCCGTTTGAAACTAAATCCAGAATGGTCATAATTTGAGAATTTGCCCTACTGCGTGAAATCGCCTTATATTTATAAATATTATACATATATTTGCGCAAAAATTATTTGTACTTAAAGAATTTGGAACTACCTTTGTGAGAAATCTACCAATATTTTTTTATTTAATAAATCCAAAGTTTATTTCAGTAATAATAATACGATTCTGATAAAATAACGAGGTATAATATGAAGATTTATAAGGCGATTTCAAGCAGCAGGTAGCATCTCAACTTATGCAATTCTGGCTTTTGTTGCAAAGTTTATTGTTTGCTTATTGGCTGTCATAAACATAAAAATGGATGTAAAGGGCATTAAAGTAGTTCGTGACGTTTCATGAAATTGCTCTATTATGAAAATTAAGCTTAGTGTTGACAACTGATAGGAAATGTAGGAGTAAATTGTATTGATTGTAGTGTTGAAGGATGGCAACATCCAACAAAATCAACTTACAAAGCTCGATGCATATACGACATCAATTTTTAGGTGTGTTGTAGATCTGCAACAAGGTGGATACTAAACATTAATAGAATCTGAAAATAACAAATGCAGCAGTTAAGTGACAGTAAATCCTTAATATTACAAGTCATTTAGATATTTAATAGAATGGGATAATGCAAATTGTATTTATTATTTGCGTAATATTATTGCATTATTCTAGTACTCATTTGTGCAAACAAACAACTTCTCCAAATTCTTTTCTATTACACCATATCAAGTAAAAATATCAGGAAAAAGATATTCTACAACCATGAACATCGATGATTGAGTCCGTTTTCAAAAATAGAATCTCGTCAAGAACTGAATGTCTTCTATTATTAACGGTAAGTGGTATTAAAAAAGAATAAAAAATGAAGAACATTTTCTGAGGACTTTTCAAAGTTAATTATTGTGTCCCATTTTTCATCGAAGACATTCAGAGCATGTACCTGCGCATGATTATCGCGATCAGAAATTGATATAAAATCATTCTCATTAAGGTTAGTCTCTTTTGAGAGCACGCCTTTTCATAGGAGGGTATTTCACTTATACTGACAGAATTTGAATTTTGGTTAATAGCGGCATCTAGGCAAGAAACTAAACGGGCGCCTTTTTACAAAATCCTGTAAAAACAAAATTTCATATTTACTATGTTAAAGCATTTTAAAAAATAATGAAGTGCAGTTTTATTATTTTATTTTTAATAAATTCAATGAGGTCCGGTTTTTGCTCAACGGAGGCCTCAAGGCAAAAATCTGGAGGAAATCTTTTCAACAAAATCGTATAAAACCAAAATTTAATGTTATGTGAAAGCATGTAGCTCTGGGGTAGCATTTTGCACGTCCACGACACAGGTCCCCGGGTTGGACAAGGTTGACTCAGCAGCCTTTCATCTCTTCAGTGGGTAAATAAACTGAAGACCAAGCATGCTTGGGAACTAAACACTGGGAGTTCCGTGTAAGGTTGACCACGTAACCGGAACATATTGGGACGTCGCTACACCCCATTGGCTTCACAAAGGAGTTTTGTTAAAGCCCAGGGCAGATCGACACTCTGTCTGGGTTTTAGACACTACACCACAAAGGGTTGTCGCTTCGACCACGCCTTGAGATGTCAATGGTGAATCGGAAGGACGAACGGGACAACGAAATGTCAGACGGTGAGGCGCCACCGAAGCAGCTAATCAGAGGCTACCAGGACAGCGACGCGGAAAGAAAAAACCAATGGGAAGAGGCGGAAGGTGACGTCAGGAGGCGAGTTTTTCACCGGAGAGTCCCCAGAAAAAAGGAGAACGGACAGAGGTTCGATTTGCGACGGTTGGTTTGTTTTGGAAAGCTGTTCTCCAGCCTTCTTGTGGACTCAAGGAGGTTTAGTTGTATCCCAGTACAACGGTATCTGTCGGCACCTGTCTGCAGATTGTTTTTTTATGTTCGCCTTGAACCTGGGGCTTTAGGTCCACACCAGCCCGCCTGAGCTCTATGATTTCCATTTGGAAAATTTGTACATATTCCATTTTAATCAAAAATAAACGTTGTTATTGTTTCTAAGCTATACGTCGTGTCATAACCACTTCCACACCCACACGCTACCCGAGAATCCCGTGACGTTAAAATATGTTTTGCACCCCAGAGCCCTTGGTCTCGAAAGCGGAGATTGGCACCGTACTTCCTGGCCCCCTAGGGGCTGTTGCTCCGAGGAATTTACTTGTAATTTACTTTTCAGTAACAAATAAGTAAATGTAATTTTATTACTTTATTTTCAATAACTTTAATGAATGCTGTATTTGGGTTAGTAAACGCCTCGTGGCAAAAAAACTGGAGGGTGAGCTTTCCACATAATCGTATAAAACCAAAATTAAATATATACTATATAATATGGGAAATCATTAAAAAAAAAGATAAAAGGCATTTTTATGGTTATTTTATTTTCAATAAATTTAATAAATCCAGACGTCACAAATAATATATCGTTCCACAAAAGTGCGAATATATAAATCATATTTTTATAGAGCAAAGTAAAAACAAGAGTACAAAACTTTAGGAAAAATTGCACCAAATTAGGTAATAATATACGATTATTTTTAGCTTTTAATAAAATGTGAATAATTCTAGAAAATTGACCATGTTGCAATATTTAAGCGTTTAAAAGTGTCATAATAGTAATAATTTAGAATTTAATTTAAAAAAGAGGAAAATATCTTAGAGGGCTGCGGCCCTGATCATACTTTACAAAACTATTAAATTATTATTTTATTATATTAATTATTGTACATTACTATTACACATAAACTTTATTGAATGTTATATAGCAATGTAAATTTGAAAATAAAACTTTTTGTTTCTAATCGTGCACATGAGTGTCCACAGTTAAACCAGACTAAATGATATTCTACGGACGCGTCGACGCACACTTTATATGTATGTCAATAATAGGTAATAAAAGTTGCATAATAAGGTGTTAATAAGGGTTTAATATTCCTGCTACCCTTTAAACGTGATATGGAATACAAAGACAATTAATCTGAAACATACATGAAATCAATGGAGCTTTTTCCTGAAAACATATTTCATTTGCTTGTGGCTAATGCATGCAGCGTAGAGAACAAAAACTTTCCTACTGAAAAAAAAATTGAGAGAGGGAGGGGACACATTTATACACGAACTGACATTATAATAAGTTTCCGGAATTCACTCACTCTTATCCCAGGTGGATTAGAATTCTAGGAGAGTCTCCAATTTTGAAAAAGTAGTCTTCATAGCTTCTGAATTCTAAAATGTATAACTTATGTTAAATAATAGCCTTTAAAGCTTAAAATAGTTTTTTCTTATCTTTCATTTTAAGCTTCTTGTTTTCTGAAAACTTAAACAACGTAATAAAATTTTTCCTTTTGTATATTCCTCTGTTTAGAAAATAACACGAAGAATTACAACTTGTCAAGTTTTTTTAATTTGTTATTATAGGGAGCAAATTAATTTTCAGATTATAACTAGAAACGCAAAATATCCTCACGTATTCTTTTGTTAAGGTAAAATCGTTGAAATTCAGTCTGATATAAACACTTCTTTAAATTAAGGAATTGTGAAATTATCAACTATCCTCTACTATGAATCGAAACATTGCAAACATGTTAACTTCTACAGATTATTGTAATGACATTCAAATGCAACCCAAAAGTACCATTCAATAGTAAATGTTGACGAATTTGACAGTTGACTTTACAAATATTACACAGGCTAAAATTTAATGCTGTAAATTTATTTCAATTTACCTAACAGCAAATCAATTTGTTGTTAGAATTAATTAGTGGGTAAATTTGTCATCTGTTATTGTAATATTTTGATTCATAAGCAACTATAGTAAAGATAACTATTAAATGATCAGAATACATTATAAGAGTTTTAAAATTACCATTCGTTGAGATAATGCCTAATTAAATGTTATAAAGCTATTTCCTTGAACACATATCAATATATAGTTTCATGTAAATTAATCTTCAACAGATTTTCCTTTCGTATTTAAAGAATATTTTCTACAAAATTTTTAGATTTATTTTCAAGCCTCTATAGATTTTGTCTGTTACAAGAATGATAATACAGTAGAACCTCGATTATCCGAATTCGGACCGAACATGCTTCGAATAATCGAAATTTTCGGATAATCGACAATTTACCAATAATCATCTAGTTTAATATGTAGTATCGTCATTGGTACAACAACATTCGATTGTTCTGGGACTCGGTAGTATGACCTTCCAAATTTCGAAATGGGGTGTGTTTTTGTTTAGAACAGGGATGTTTGAAAGAGGGGAAGAGTACCGAGAATTGTGCTTGCGAGAAGGAATTCTAAAATAGGGAATTCCAAAGTATTTATCTACACTCGTAGTTCGGAAAGGACGGCTTGCATACAAAGGGAATGTGGGGAAAAAAACTTTAAAAATGCATGCTTATAAAGAGAAAATTTTGGATGATAGCAGAAAGTGAAAAAAAAAATAGTAAAGAAGAAACAGACTTCTGTTGACGGAAAGTTTCAGTTAATCGAGGTTCAGATAATCGAGGTTCTACTGTAGTTTCAAAAGTATGCACACTGAAAGTGTATGATTGTAAGAGTCGCGTCCGTCTCTGTCGGTGGTCGGGCGAACTTTTGTTCATTTGAACAATTGAAAACGGCAATATTGTACCAGTAATGGTCTTTTTGACGCACAGACGATTAGAGGTGTCAAGTGTGCCGTTTTTGTCAACGCACCGACAGAGAAAAGAAATTGTGCTTTGTGTGACCGAGTCGGCTGGGCGGCAAAGGACGTTTCGGCTATCCCAAGGACAAGGGTCAAAGGGGGATCAACCTCCCCTAAAACCGAGGTTTCCTGTTTGGGAAAGGAAGAATCGAAAGGGACTCTCGGCTGAACTTTTGAGATGAGCAAGTTCATCTAATAGTGATCTCCTCTCTGGATGTTAGGTTACATCTGAATTGATTTTTTTTTTTTCAACGTTTCCTTTTTGTTAAATAAATGATCAGTTGTTAAGTTTTAATCATCTACGGCTTTATTAGTCTCCATAGCTGCTTCATGATAAGGGACGCATGCGAAGTCATATCCAAAATGACTAGGGTGTGAGGGATTATCGGAAGTAGAAACAGCGCAACCGCTCGGCGAGTGTTAACAATGATGTTACTCAATTCGCTGGCACGCTGTTGGCTAATCACCTGGGAAAACCATGCATGAAATAATATCTCGACATCATTTTAAAGTTATAAACCAATTAAAAAATGTAAATAGATGTTCAGATATGTTTGGATATTTTATAGAATGTCCTGTAATAGATATTTTTTGTTCTTTTTTTTAAGAGGCTGAAGAGCGGAGATACTTCAGTTTTTAACCCCAAGTTCCAAAATACTATTCAGGCAATTTTTTTCAATTTCGTAATTTTAAAATGAATATTTTTTCCAGTTCAAAAAAGTAATAGCTGTTTGGAAAATGTTTTAAAAATATTTTTTCAAAAATTTTTTTTCTTTTTTTTCAAATTTTTGAAAACATTTATCTGAAAGAACATTTTTTGAGGTTCAAGATGACATGTAGATCGGATCTCACTCGTTCGACATCTTTTGTAAAACGTATTTTGTATATATCATATTAAAATGAGTAACAAGCAAGAGAAAAATCACTTAAACATTAAGTGAACTTAGGAAAATTGAATTTTAAAAGAAAAAAAAGTTTCGAGAGGTTTCGCACAATGCTTCGAAGAATCGTTATACCAAATATGCATCATGATAGCACTGTTACAGCGCAATCTAAGTACATTAGTAATGAAAGTATGACTTAACTAAACATATTATTCTGACTTTAAATTGAAATGAAATAAATTCTATCTATTTCAATCAATATACTTTAAATTTCTATTATTTTAATTTTCAAAAATATGGCGCCAGATAATGAACGAATTGTTAGAGCATTGTTTTGCAATGTCGGTGTTAGCAAGTTCAAATCTTACTGATAGTATTGATGTTCATAGTCATTTTCGTAGTTAGCTTCAACCAGTAGGTAGCTCTAGTATGGCAAAAAATTAACAACAGTTCTCCTAAGTTAGTTTAAAAAAAATCAACTATATGACAATTTTCTTCACTTACTAAATGTATCTAACGACAAACACATTTGGGAATTAGGTGGCACTTGGTGAGATTCACCGATAGCTATGCATTTTAGATGGAACCAGGGTTGGAAAAAAATCCTGATTTAAAAAAAAAATAAATAAAAAATCAGATTTATTTGATTTAAATCAGATTTATTTGATTTAAATCAGATTTTTGTGATTTAAATCGGATTTCTTTGATTTTTTTCTGAATACTAATTTTAATTGTTTTTTTTTGTTGTTGTTTAATTGTTATTGTTGTTTACTAATTTTAATTGTTGTTTTGCAATATACATAGAATAGTTTGTTATAAGAAGTAATATCTTATCTATCTAGTATATTCTACAGACTGATTACCTAAAATTAAATATATAAATTTTTTAATCTAAATGCATTCCCTTATTTTATAATTGGATAGTACAAACTAAATAAGATGTAAATTTAAGGAACAAATTAAATATTCTTTTAATGCAAACTATTTATTTAAAAAACAAATAACAATTATTTCAATATTTTTTAAACACCGAATTATGGATTTATTTGTTTCAATAAAAACACTTAGCTTTGATGCTTTATGCACTCCTGGTTGGTTATGAAGGCTAAAATGAACAATACCAAAATAAGAAAACTGTCTTTCCATTACAGCAGATGAAGCCACAGCAGTTGTTATTTGGTAGACAAACTGGATTTCAAGTTCTGTAATACTCTCTTTACCTCCCATTACATAAAATTAATTCCACCAATCATAATCAATCAT
>CM063508.1:96165109-96230109 GCA_032207245.1 Pardosa pseudoannulata
AAAGAATTAATATTGGAGGGCTATTCTGACGAAGAGAAGAATTTTCGACTTGGACTCCTCGAATTTCCTGACTTCGGGAATTTTCCAAAAGGGGTTTTAGTAGCTTCAACACTCATAGATTTCTCAAAAGAAGCCATACCGGTGAGAATTGCCAACATAAGTGATAAACCGAAGATTATTAAGAAAGGTGAGGTGTTAGCCACATGTACCCCAGTGACTTGTGTGGAGCGAAGTTCTTTCCAAACATCAAACGTGTCCTCTGAAGATTTAACGAAGGACTTGCTAACAAAAACAGAATTAAGTAAGAAACAGAAAAGCGCTGTAGAGAAAATGCTTGGTGAATTTAGTGAACTATTTTCGAAGTCATCCGACGATTTGGGAAGAACAAAGTTAACAAAACACCGAATCGACACAGGAAATCATGCTCCTATTAAACAACATCCTCGAAGATTACCATTCTCCAAAGTAGAAGAAGTGAAAGATCTTTTAAATGATATGCAGGAGAAGGGCGTCATCGAACCTTCTACCAGTCCTTGGGCCTCTCCTATCGTCTTGGTCAAGAAAAAGGACGGTTCAACGAGATTCTGCGTGGACTACCGTCGCCTAAATAACATCACCAAGAAAGACAGTTACCCTCTTCCCCGAATCGACGACACCTTGGACACATTATCGGGAAATGTGTGGTTCTCTACACTTGATTTAAAGAGTGGCTATTGGCAAGTAGAGATGGATCCCGTAGATCGTGAAAAGACAGCATTCACGACTGGTGGCCAAGGACTTTGGCAATTTAAAGTTATGCCTTTTGGCCTATGCAACGCACCTGCTACTTTCGAGCGCCTAATGGAGACGGTGTTGAGAGGACTTTCTCCCGAAGCCTGTCTTGTTTACTTAGATGACATAATAATCGTGGGGCGAAGTTTTGAAGAACATCTTAAAAACCTGAGAAGGGTGCTAGAAAAATTGAAAGAAGCCAATTTGAAGTTAAATCCAGCCAAATGTTATTTGTTTCGCAGCGAAGTAAGCTACCTTGGTCATATAATTTCCGCTGAGGGAGTAAGAACTGACCCCCGAAAAGTGGCAGCAGTTAAAGAATGGAGGCAACCTCAGAATGTGCACGAGTTGAGAAGCTTCTTAGGTCTCTGCACTTATTATAGAAGGTTTGTAAAAGGCTTTTCGTTAATCGCAAGACCACTTCATAGGTTGACCGAGAACAAACAACCATTTAAATGGTCTGAGGAATGCCAGGTAGCATTTGACAGCTTAAAAGAGGCTTTAACATCCGCACCTATATTGTCTTATCCGGATCCTGACAAACAGTTTATCTTAGATACAGATGCCAGCCATACCAGTCTGGGAGCAGTGCTATCTCAAGAAATCGATGGTCATGAACGTGTAATCGCTTATTGGAGTAAGTGCCTGTCGAAGACCGAGCGAAATTACTGTGTCACCAGAAAAGAATTGCTCGCCATTGTTAAAGCTATAGAGAATTTTCACAGTTATGTTTACGGACGAAAATTCCTGCTGCGAACAGACCATGCATCTCTCACATGGCTTTTGAATTTCAAGAACCCAGAGGGACAGATAGCTAGGTGGATACAGAAGCTGCAAGAGTACGACTTCGATATCCAACATCGCAGAGGATCCTCACATGGAAATGCAGACGCCTTGTCCAGGAGACCTTGTACAGGTAATTGTCGCTTTTGTTCTGCAGCTGAGATAAAATATGGGACAATAGAGCCGGTTGTGCGCCACCTCACAGCGTCATCTACATCACGATTAGACTCTTGGAGTGATGAAGAAATTCGTGAAGCACAAATGAAGGACCCTGAAATAAAACCCATTATTGAATTCATGGAGTTGTCTAGTACAAGACCCAATTGGCAAGATATCTCTAGTTTAAGTCCTGGTGTCAAACGTTATTGGGCTCTCTGGGATTCTCTTCAATTTCGAAACGGCGTCCTGTATAGAAAATGGGAATCCGACGACGGCAAAACATCGAGGTCGCAGCTAGTACTCCCACGATCGCGAATACCAGACGTGCTAAAGGAGTTACACAATAGTTCAACAAGTGGACATTTCGGAGTTATGAAAACCATCCAGAGAGTTCGAGAGAGGTTTTATTGGAACAACATAAGAACTGATGTCGAAAAATGGTGCAAATCCTGCGATGCCTGTGGAGCGCGTAAAGGACCCACTAGACGCAGTCGAGGAAAGTTACATCTGTATAATGTAGGGGCACCATTCGAAAGAATAGCATTCGACATCTTGGGACCTCTTCCACGGACAGCGGACAATAACCGATACATTTTGTCTGTCATGGATTATTTCACGAAGTGGCCTGAGGCATACCCGATTCCCGATCAGGAAGCGACAACTGTTGCAGAAGTTTTAGTGGCAAATTGGATTTCTAGGTTCGGGTCCCCCCTTCAACTTCATTCAGATCAAGGGAGGAATTTCATTTCTGCTGTCTGCCAAGAACTTTGTAAAATCCTGGGAATCGATAAAACACGAACAACCCCTCTACATCCGCAATCGGATGGCATGGTGGAGAGATTCAATCGAACAATCCTAAATAGTCTTTCTCACCTCGTTTCGAAGAATCAACAAGACTGGGATCAGAAACTACCGTTATTTTTGCTGGCCTACAGGAGTGCCGTCCATGAAACCACCGGCTTTACACCCTCACAGATGCTCTTCGGTCGTGAGCTCCGTCTCCCCTGTGATCTTGTATTCGGACGTCCACCGGATGCGCCTTCTTCGCCTGAAGCTTATGTTGAAAATCTGCAGGCGCGGTTAGAAGACGTTCATCAGTTTGCCCGAGGTCGGATCAACATCGCGACGGACAAAATGAAGACCAGATACGACGCAAGAGCTACAAGACATGAATTCAACGAAGGTGACAAGGTTTGGTTTTGGAACCCACACAGACGTAAAGGACTTTCTCCAAAGCTTCAAACTTCGTGGGAAGGACCTTATACAGTTTTAAAAAGACTGAATGATGTCGTGGTTCGAATCCGTAAATCAACGAATGCTAAGCCTAGGATTGTTCATTATGATCGTCTAGCACCATACTATGGTAACATTACTTAGTTTATTTAATAATTGGCACTATGGTTTCGTAACCTTCAACTTTTATTTTTTTTTTGTAAATAGTTCTGTAAATAGTTGTTTTCTTTCCGTTATTTATTCTGTTATTGATTTATTGTAATTTAAATTTATTATTCCATTTATGTTTTGTAAATATTGTATTTGTGAGTATCGTAAGTTGCTTTCTGCTCAAGTGCACTGCCCGAGACGTGCAGTCTTTGAGGAGGGGGCAATGTTACGAATTTGCGAAAATTGCTTGAGTTTAGCATGGGACTCTATGGATATCTCGCCAAATTGGCGAGATATCGGCTCGTTGGCGACGGATTTGGCAACCTATTTTTGTCGCCAATTTCATCGCCAAGTTCGTCGCCAAGTATCGCCAAGTGTCGCCAAATGTCGCCAAGTGTGGCGTCACGTGGCCACTTCCGGTTCCGGCTTCTAGAGTGTTCTGGCAGTTTCTGTGAGCCTATATAAGGCAGACGGAGTCCCATGCAAAAGGAGAGTCGTTAAGAGAATATCTCGGTCTAAGAGGAGTACGCACGGTGTGTTGTGCTTGATGCGGAAAGTCTTGCGTGAGCCGACGGCTTTGGGCTCAAAATTGTTCCGCGGAGATTTTGACGGTGTGTATTTACTGAAGGCCAATAAAGTATTTGTCTTCGTGCTGCAGTCTTGCTTGCTTGCTTAAAGTCCATTCAATCCCTGAACCCAGCAGTTTTAGTTTTGGAAGTTCGTAACAATATATATATTTATATGTTTTTATGTGTATGTATTAGCTTTGTGTATATGTATATATTTATATATATTTGTGTATATTTATTTATATCATATATATTTACTTTATATCATATATATATATATATTTATCCCCTATATAATAATAGTAAGGTGTCTGTCGGCAATTTTTGAAGCGGTTGTACTGGAACGGATCCAGGCATCCATAGAATTTTTTATGAGTTAGGGTTAGCAAAATTCAAGCGAGTTCGAAATTTTAGATCCCCCCCCTTTCTAGCGTTTATGCTATTTTTTAGCCTTATTACGTTAGGCGATTATTTTTATCATTTTTTACCATTATATATACACCAAATAATCACTGTCAATATTAAACCTCTGCTCTTCATCCTATCATGTAATATGACAAGATAATCTAAAGCTGCAACTCATACGGTCAGTAATAGAAAGAGTTCTCACCACTTCATGTTTAAAGTAAAATCAAATAAATTTTTATACTAAAATCATTCTATTCATGACAATCGAGCGTCATATTTAAAATAAACTCGTTAATTGTCGTATGCTATAATAAGGAAGTCCTCAACAAAGCTATGATTTAAATGCACCGTTTCATTTTCGTATATGAGTTGAAGTTCTGTCACAACCAAATTTTTCTATATGTCTAATTCATTTTATATTTTTTGCGTCTAAATTCTTTTTCTAAGCTGTTTTATTTATTTTTACAATTCGTTATTATGAAATAAGGTTTTCCCTGACCAACCTTTCATTACATTTAACTCTCCATATTTGCCTTCTCATATAACATATCTCAGATGT
Organism: Pardosa pseudoannulata; assembly: GCA_032207245.1. Lineage (NCBI taxonomy): Eukaryota > Metazoa > Arthropoda > Arachnida > Araneae > Lycosidae > Pardosa > Pardosa pseudoannulata. The sequence goes on from CM063508.1 coordinate 96,169,742, forward strand.
CCTGTACGCCCTTACATCCCCAATCCATTGCGCTGCTATCAATGCCAACGTTTTGGACATTCCAAAACGTCGTGTCGTGGATCAATTACCTGCCCACGTTGCGCAGAAGTTGGTCACGATGGCATTGACTGCAAATCTAACTTTAAATGTATTAATTGCAAAGGGAGTCATCCTGCATATTCGCGCACTTGCCCAAAATGGAACCAAGAAAAAGAAATTCAGGCCATCAAAATAAAAGACAAAATTTCCTATCCAGAAGCTAAAAAACGTGTCACTGAGTGCACTCCCAGACCAGGAGTAACTTATGCTGCAGCTGTAAAAGAATGCAGATCAATTGGCACTCAAACAGAGAATAAGCAACCCGTCACCAATAGTCCTAAATCTTCGCGTTCTAATCCTTCGAAACTCGAAAATAAACAGCAACAAGTTAAAAATATTTTTGTACAGAAACCTCTTAATGAGCGTCTCCCTAAAAACATGTTACAATCTAAGAGTGAAATATATAAATTATCAAAATCTAAAATAATTATTGTTTCTTTTAAACAGAAAGTATCTAAGGCTAAATTATCCGCTACAAAACTTAGAGAAAGATTAAAAAATAATAATTTTAGTGTTTTAGATGATTGTGATGAAAATTCTAAAAATTCTTCAAAATGCAAATTATCCAGAAAAGACTTTTTAAAAAACCGTTCCAATGCTGACGATGACTCTCTAAAAGTGTACCTGACATCTGAAGAAGAAGAAATGGTAGCAGAAAACTCGGACTCTGAGGGCATGTGGGTTAATCCCCCTGCTTGATTTCCAATACTTTTCTCCTCTGCCTTTTAATATGGCCCTTCTGTCTTGGAACTGCCATGGCTTTAAATGTCACGTTCCTGACATCAGAGATCTTGTAAATAAATACCATCCCATTTGTTTTGCTCTCCAAGAGACCCTTCTCGATAGCAATAAACAAGCTAAACTAAAACGTTATAGTACCATCAGAAAAGATCACGTAGAAGGGGGTAAGGCTTCTGGTGGTGTTGCCCTTTTCACATCCCATGACTACCCTACCACCACTTTAAACATTAATACCGAACTTCAAGCCGTTGCTGTGCAGATACACATTCATTCTCTAATAACTGTTTGTAATATTTATCTCCCTCCAAATAATAATATCAACCAGACTTCACTTAATAACCTAATTTCACAACTTCCAGTTCCTTTCATTATAATAGGTGACCTAAATGGCCACAGTCCATTATGGGGTAGCCCCCGTCTTAATAAACGGGGTCGTAAAATAGAAAAACTTATTTCCGACCATGATCTGTGCATTTTCAATAGAAACGAAGTAACTTACCTCCATTCTCCCACCAAAACCTTTCACTCATTAGATTTGGCACTCTGTAGTCCTCAAATATTTCCTTTTTGGAAATTCGGTGTAGAATCCTACCTATACAATAGTGATCACTTTCCGATCATCTTAACGCATAATTTTGGCTCCATGGCAGTCAGCGGCTTGCCTCGTTACATACTTGGTTCCGCGGATTGGAAAAAATTCCGCACCCTAGCTAATATCTCTCCAGACATGGTCGAAAATAACAATATTGACCAAGCAGTTCATGAAATTTCTAATACAATAGTTTCTGCAGCCGACGCTTCTATTCCAAATCTTCCTGCCAATTCTTATAAGCAAACAAAGCCGTGGTGGAACGAAGACTGTAGACAGACTTACAAGGAGAAAAGAAAAGCGTTTTCAGTGTTCAAACGTTATCCGACCACTGAAAACTTCATTACGTATAAAAAGTGCAAAAGCATTTTCCGTCGCACTTTAAGACGTAGCCAGAGAGATTCGTGGGTTAACTATATTAGCAGTATTTCTTCATCTATTTCCAGTAAAGATTTATGGGCAAAAGTTAAGCGTTGTTGTGGCGTTTACCCAAACAACCAAATTCAACATTTTAAATTACAATAACAACTTAATATCTTCTCCTGCTGATATTGCCAACACAATAGCCTCATCTCTAGCTGAAACCTCTTCATCCTCAAATTACTCACCCTTTTTTATGAAACTCAAAAGCCTTGCCGAGAAAAAACCCATAAATTTTAAAACTAAAGAAAACTTTGCTTACAATAGGGATTTTACCATTCATGAATTAAATACAGCCCTACATAATACCCATAAAACTTCAGCTGGTCCTGACAATATTTCTTACGAAATGATAAAACATCTTTCCACAAATTCATTGTTCAATCTATTAACACTTTACAATAGGATCTGGAAAGAACATAGTTTTCCTTCCTTTTGGAGGGAGGCTATTGTAATCCCCATTCTAAAACCTGATAAAGATCCCACGAATACTCTCAGTTACCGTCCAATTGCTTTGACGAACTGTATATGCAAAATATTTGAAAAAATGATAAATGTTCGTCTCATGTATAATTTAAAAGAAAATAAGTGCCTTTCTAATTGTCAGAGTGGTTTCCGTCGTGGAAGGACCACGCTAGACAACATGATTGACCTGGAAACCAGAATCCGGAATGCGTTCGTTAATCGAAATAATCTGGTTTCTGTTTTCTTCGATATCGAAAAAGCATATGACCACACTTGGCGTCATGGTATTTTACAGAAGCTTTATGATTTAGAGCTGTGTGGAAATATGCCTATATTCATACAAAATTTCTTGGCATTAAGGATTTTCAAAGTCCGGATCGGAAATCACTTATCTCGCACATTTACTCAAGAAGAAGGGGTTCCTCAGGGAAGCGTGTTGAGTGTTACTTTATTTATCGTAGCAATTAATGGGATTCTTAATGAGATACCACCCTCCGTAAAGGGGAGTTTATATGTTGACGACCTCCACATCTCATGTGATGGAGCTGATATGAGATATATAAATAGACAACTTCAAACTGCAGTTAACAAAATCAGTAAGTGGGCGAACGAGAATGGTTTCAGCTTCTCTAGTTCAAAGACATCCTGCGTGCATTTTTGTAAAAAAAGAAGTCTGCACCCCGACCCTGAAATCCAGTTTCTTGGTAATAAGATCACCATTGTGAATGAGGTGAAATTTCTCGGCGTCATCTTTGACAAAAAACTTACTTTTGCACCCCATATCACAACTTTGCGGAAGAATTGCGAAAGGAAGCTCAAAATTCTAAAAGTCCTTTCGAAGACCTATTGGGGAGCTGATAGGGCTTCCCTAATTAAGATATACAATGCTCTCATCCGCTCAAAACTGGACTACGGATGTCCTGTATATGGGTCAGCCCGTGTTTCTGTTCTAAAAAAGCTGAATACCATTCACCATTCTGCTCTCAGATTATGCTCAGGGGCTTTCAGAACATCTCCTATAGAAAGTCTCTATGTTGACTGCTGTGAGGCTCCTCTGGAATTACGTCGTCAGGTGCTGTGTCTACAGTACTATTTCAGAACAGCATCATATGTGAATCATCCCATTCATCAGAATACTCTCAATACTTACCTCACACGCCTCTATGATGCTAGACCTTCTTGTGTTCTGCCTTTTCAGGGAAGGATAAAAGGAATTTTAAGAGATCTTAACTTTGACAATATTGATACTATTCCCACAGATATTAGAATTCCTCCATGGTACACTCCTAATTTTACTATTATTAACCCATTTAAGTCATTTGAAAAAAGTTCAACTGCCAATAGCATATATCAACAAATTTTTCAAGATCACAAACAATACTTTACAACTTACACTCCTGTTTTTACCGATGGCTCCAAATCCACAAATTTTGTTAGCTGTGCATACAGCATCGAAGAAAAGATCAATAGCTATAGACTACATTCTAAACTTTCCATATTTTCCGCTGAAGCCTTTGCTATTTTGAAGGCTTTAGAGGAAATGACGCACCACAATAGTAAAAATTTCATTATCTATACCGACTCTCAAAGTGTTTTAAATTCATTAATCTCTCCTAATTGTAATAACCCTATTATTTTCAAAATTCTCAATTTAATAACCAATCTTAAATCCATGGGAATCTCGTTAATTTTTAGCTGGGTTCCCTCTCATGTCGGCATCAAAGGAAATGAACTTGTGGATTTAGCTGCCAAGTCTGCAGAAAACTATCTGAACACTGGCCTTCCTTATCCTGACCTGAAAATTTACATCAAAGATTTAGTTCACTCTAAATGGCAGAATTCTTGGGTAAACACACAGGCAAATAAATTGCGAGATGTAAAAGACAAAATTTCTAAATGGCCTCAACTTCCTTCTAGAAGACAAGACGTGATAATCACTCGTCTACGAGTGGGTCACTGCCGACTCACACACGCTCATCTCTTGCTTGGTGAGGCACCTCCACAGTGTGCGTATTGTAAGACTACTTATACAGTCGCACATATTTTAACGTCTTGCATTTGTTTTAAATCATTGTACATAAAATTCTTTGGAAAATCATCACCTAATCTTAATTCAATCATTGGAAAAATCCCACATCCGGGCTTATTCCCATTTCTTCGCTGTACTGGCTTGTACTTTGAAATCTGATTTGTATTTTTCTAACTTTTAATGTTCAATTTTGTAATTCTTAATTCTTAATTTTTAATTTTTTTTCTTCAATCTTAAATTCATTTTCAATCTTTGTAAATAAATAAATTTCATTGTTGTTTTGTACCTTTTTCAATTTCTCATTTTCTGTTTTACATTTTTAAAAAAAATTAATTTTTAATCAAACTTTGCTAATTATCGTTTTGTTCTGTTTGTGTTTCTAAATTTTCTACTAATTTGTTTTTTCTTAAATGTTTTTCTTTGGTTTTGGGCATCTTTCATTTTACGGTTTCATCAAAATTTTTCAAAATTGTGTTGTTCTTTTTGATTTTTCGTCTTGTTTGGCGCAGTTTGTCCCTTGAGGAATTAGCGCCACTAAATTTCAAACAACCAACCAACCGAATTGGTCAAAAGATCTATGAGTGGATCGAGACAGTCTCACTTGCGGCATCTGTTTACTAATATATTAACTAAAAGTAATCAAGTGATTTTGTATGATCTTGGACAGTTTTTGTATTTTTTATTTACATTTTTGACAATATTTTAATTTAATTTTCTATTTTCGCCTTTTTTTATTTATTTTTTTCTTGAATTTTAAATTTTTAAATTTCATTTTTGTTACTTTTTGTCGTTTTAAGTTTATAAAATTATTTTTTGCTAAGAAATGAGCTTTAGAATGTTTGCTTCATTTCTAATATTTTATTTACATTTTTGACAATTTTTAAAATTAATTTTTATTTTTACTTAATTTTTTTTATTTTCATCTTTTTTTTTTTAAATTTTTAAAATATATTTGCTATTAGTTTTCTATTATAAACTTTATACCTCAAGCTGTCTATAATGGGAAGTAAACAGCCTGGTTTTTAAAAATAAAACATTGTTTAAAAAAATGTTATTCAATATAATAATGTAGAAACTTACATTTTTCTATCAAAGAATTTTCAAAAGTTTAAATTTTACTATTCCTTTTTATTATAAATATGACCCTTTTAGTTAATATATTAGTCAATAGATGGCGCCAACGAACCAAGTAATTTTTTTTTTTATACTGTACCGCCGAAATTTGAATGTAAAGAGACATCCATTTTGAACTCTTGATCAATCAGGGTTAGGAAAATTCAAAGAGAGTAAAGTTTTATACGAATAATTTTTAGTCAGCCTGATTGTAAAATGGAACAACATTTATTAAATATAAATGGTAAAAGGGTTCCCCTTACTGTCGTTCCAATAGTTGGGGATGGATCATGTTTATTTCGATCGCTTTCTTATGTTATGTTTGAAACACAGTCTTTTAGCAGTGGCATTCGAAAACAAATTGTTACTCATGTGGTACAAAATTGGGATCATTTTAGTATTATGTCACATAATGAACAGGGGCATAATTATAGTTTGGCTGCAGTTTATTTTTCCGAAATGTCACGATGTTCAACTTTTGGAGGATTTTGCAAGTTGTATGCAGCCGGTGAAATTTTTAAGTGTGTTTGAGGTTTACCTTGATTGTAGCCTTTATTACAGTTTTGAAAGTGAGGGAAACCCCACTAAGTGGCTACGCTTTTCCAATGATTTGTCAAGTGGCCATTTTGACGTTTACGTTAATTCTGTGTCAAATTCAATCCCCTGTATAATAATAGCCTAAGTTGTCTGTCCGTGAATTTATGAAGCGGTTGTACCTGGAATGGGTACAGGAATCCATATTGGATTTTTTATGACTTAGGGTTAGCAAAATTCACCGAGATTTCAAAATCCACCCCATCACCACTTTTTGGACGTTTAATGGTATTATTTCAAGCCTTATTCTTCCCTGTTAAGAGCAAAAGATTAAATTTATCAATTTGGATATCATTCATATATACCACCAAATAATCACTGTCAATATAAAAGCCACTGCTGTCTATTCTATCACGTACGCGACCCTCATATATTCTAATTAGTTTCTTCACCATTTGTAGGCATGGCAAGCTCAGTAGAGTGTCTGCCCATTTGCTTGTCGTACTCCTTGGGTTAACGGTTCTGTCCCCGAAGCTGCCAAATTTTTCTAAATGTAATTAATTTACTATATTCTTTTTTTTAATATATAAATAAATTCCTATTCCTAAAGTTGTTTTATTTTTTTAAAAATAAATTTTTACTATTTTTTTCAACTTTTTATTATGTTAAATTCACGTATTTTGTACGGATGTCCCTGGCCCCATAAACATTTCATTTTTCTATCCTTAAACTTTCTTCTCGTCTATTTTTATGTGTCCTTTCACCTTTTAGCTGTTAATTTTTCTGCTAGCCTTCATTTTTGTGTTTATTGAAAGAAATCTCCGGATTAGAGGGCTCGGCCCATGCAATCAAGGCCCATACCTACCGAGGTGATAGTGTCATTCCTTTACTTCCATTAATTAATGTGGCAAAAAAAAAACTGAAGAACTTGACGATAATTTTAAGGTAGCTAAGAAGACTTTAAATTATCTTTCTAAATGAATTCAATGTGATTCTAAACTGCATTCACAATATCGAGAGACTTTAGGGGAGTATGAAGATAAACAAGTTATTGAGCTTGTACCTGATAATTCTCAGTCAAAAAACAAATCATTTTTTACCTGCTTCATACAGTACTTTACAATTTTAGAAAATGAAAAATTTACTTATTCCGTCATATGAGGCTATATGCTAGTTTATTAAGAATAGTTTAGTGGTAAATAATTAAATTGCTGTTCAATTTATTTTAATTTGTCAAATGTTCTTTATAAATTGATCTAATAAAATTTAACAAATTTTTTTATTTGTGCTCATATATACTGACATTTTTTTGTATAGAGTATATTCTATTAAATCCTTAGCTTTATTTTTTCATAACATGTAGTTTTTAATGATTACTGTGATATATATAAATGCTCATATGTGATATAGGATCTGTTATAAATAAAAGTATATTTAAAAGTTTTTTTTATTTTCATAAAGAATTTTAATTAATTTTAGATTTTATTAATTTTATTTCAGTGGAAAAGGAAATTTGCTGACTCCTTTTGCTTACTTTCGATTTTTGAGTCTGCGATATGCATCTCGCAGGAACCCATACACAAGGTAAAAATAATTTTTAAACTAAATTTCTGTACATTATTTATACAAAAAAATTTCCATTCATTTCTCCTGTTATGAGATACATGCTTGTTGTATTTTTCCATGGCAGTTGTTTATAGAAAGGAAGCAACCATAATAAGTGATAGGGTTAATATCTATATCTCTTTTTAAACCAAAAAGTCTACCTTCCCCTACAAATTTAGGCCGAACAATGGCTGATTGGTTAGGGTGCTGGCCTTCGGTACCGGAGTTCGTGGGTTCGAATCCTGCTGTGGCATGGATGTTCGTAGCCATTCGGAATCGGTTTTAAGCTGTAAGTCCTGGTCTCATTAGCCCCCTCGTGTTGCAAAAAGTAGACCGTAGTACTCCAAACCAAATTAAACAAAACCTCTACAAATTTGGAACTCTGAATCCTAAGGATGTGATTGCACATAATGGTTATTCAAATTGAATCTAAGTAACAAAAAAGCAAATCATCATTGGTTTGGTGTATCCTATGCTCCCGATTATTTGTTTTAATATGCAGCTCATTTACTTGTGTGTATTGATATTTTCTTTTACCTACCTACTAGCAGCATTATTTGTATATTACTTTACAGTGAAGTCTGTTTTTATTTCATTAGTTGAACTGAAATTTGCTTAGGATAATTACCTAAGAAAATTTGGAGAATTAAATTTCTTTTTCTTAAATTTTATTAACTGCATGTTTCGGATTAACCCTTATGTTCATTTTGAACAGCATATCATACATACAACTTTATAAAAATATACCATCACTATAAAATAATTTTTAATTTAGTTTTATTAAACTCATGACACTTCTATTTTCATATCAAGATTATTTATTTATTTTTTGATGTTTTTTATAGTTCAAAGAAGCTACCTATATCCTTTTTTTTTGCTTTTCCTCAAAAAAGCAATCTTGCCACAATAAGAGTTAAAAAAATGAGATCATTACAGTAATAAGTAGACTACTGTAGTATTTAACCACTGTAGATATATTTTATAAGGTAAAACTATCTTTAGTTCATCATTTCAATTAATTTTAAATAGTTTTCAATTTCACAATTTGCTGTAAGTAGATGCTGAGAAAGTCACAAATTAGTTTTTGAATGTAGAAGGGTGAAAATACTTACAGATAAAGTGTGTGAAATTGTACAAAGGTTAACTTGTAAAGCAACTCACAATGCAGTTATATGTCAATAATTTGGCTTAAATAACCTTAGCTGCTATACAGATATTAGTTAAAAATAAAATTAAGAAAATTGTTCTTAAAAAAATTAACATTTTGCCTTCTACAATAACAGCTTTTTTGAAAAACTATTTTTGAGTCAGTATAATTGATGTTGTATTTATAGTTAGTTTTTGTAATTGAAATAAAATTAAGTAGTAAAATTAATAGTATGATTTATATGATTTCTTTTCCTACATGATATAGTTGTGGACATAGCCTATGAAGTAATTTAAATTTTTCAATAATTAATTTTATTTAAATATTTGCTTAGTGCTTACTTATTAGATTAAAAGATGGAAAATTCTGCTCTTGTGTTTTTCCCCCCAATCTTATGTCTAGCTGAAGATTGCTTAAATTACTTTGCTTAGATTAGTTGTCTAATTTAAAAATTATGGTAAATACAAGTTGATACTAGGAAATTTTTTTGAATTTATCATGATTATATGTATTATGTATGGTTTATACTTATATTAAAGTGAGTGTATATAAGTATGTTACTGTTTTTTGTTTTACTAATCCACATGGTTGTAGAGTCACCATATTTTGAATATGCGTTCATGTTGTCAAAAACGACTGTTATTAAGATTTCTTCCATATTCTGTATAACATAAAATCTTAATATTAATAACATTATTAATTGCCAATGTGTGACATTACTTAAGCTTTTAAAATAATTAGTATAACTCTAATAATTTCTTTAAAATTTTTATATACTTTTGAAATACTTCTAAAGGCTTTCAAATTTATTCATAATTTATTAAAATCAAACAAATGTTTAAAAGTTATTAATATTTTAAGAATTCTTCAATAAATAGAACATATAAATTTCATTCATCTTTTGCAGAGGCAATTTTCAAAAATTTATCTTGATTTTCGTATTATTGTAATTTAATATTTATAGTACCTTTTATCTTTCAAGAATGTTATATTTCAACTTGTGATTTTAAAAATTGCATTCAAGTGATTAAAAAATTATTAATTTTTGAAATTTTTATATATATATATATATATATATTCATTTACGTAGTATCCATTGACTAAACTTACAACTATTGAAGTGTTTTGAATCTATCTACTACTCTTCCATCTCCTTCCTCATCATGCCGAACGATGGCCGAATGGTTAGGGCACTGACCTTCGGAACCGGAGTTTGTGGGTTCGAGTCCCACTGAGGCATGGATGTTCATAGCCGTTCGGAATCGGCTTTAAACAGTAGGTCCCGGTCTCATTAGCCCTCGTGTAGCAAAAAGTAGACCGTAGTGCTCCCAACCAACCAACCAACCAACCTTCCTCATCACAAGTTTTTATTGTCCTGGAATTTTTCAAGCAACTAATATTAATTTTATAAATGTTCAAGGAATGGATAAAATATTCCATTGAACTTTACTATATAAATAAATGTTTATTTACATTACCTTTAATGTCTATAATTTAATATTCTCACCCAAATAGGTTATTTTCTTTTCAATTTACTTCATTTTTTATCTCATTGTCTAATATGTTTTAAACATTATTTGATTTTTAATATTTCCCATTTTCCCATATTTTAATTATATTATTCTAAATCATTGTTTTTTCTTATGTATTTTTAATCTGTTTCCACATGAGTGTATCTTTAAAAAAATTTCATTATTTTAAGTACTTAATTTTTATTTTCTTACATTATTACTTTTCATTTCAATTAATTCAATTTTATTTTAATTAGGATGTCAAGTTTATTTGATATGTATAGTTTTCATATTGTTCTGTATAAAAAGGGCTGAATTTGTTTTAAAATAAAGTATATATAAAATCCTATGTAGGTGTGTATGTCTTTTCACTATGCATAATGAAATGGCTGCATTGATCTTGATGAAATATTGCATGGTAATTCAGGTAAACATTTAGCAGGTTTACGACAGGTGAAATTGTTTAGAGGGCAAGGGTTATGATACAGGTAGATCCCCCCCCTCTATTAAGCCTGTGCCTCTATAGTTTTGGTACCATTGAATATATTTTAATTACATACTAAATTAAAGTCTTTTGAGTAGCTTAATTTATGTGACAGTATTTAAAACAGGCTTAAGGTAATGTAAGTTTTTGCAATATTTGCTTGTTATTCATTTATTTGTTCTCTTAAATAATCTTGCAAAATGTAATTACTTTTTTGTTAGAGAAGTGCAAGGATTAATCAACAATTATCATACTTTTATTTCTTTAGTTTATACATAAATTTATAAAGAACATTCAGTTTAAATAAACTTTGTTATTCATGTTCTGTTAAATTGTTTATATTGCTGATATGTAATATAATTTTAAAAACTGACTTAAATTTTGAAATAAATATATCCTGCATTTTAGGAATGTTGATTTCTTAGATTAACAGCTAGGCCCAAAGCAACTAGTTTAAAATAAAATAATGAATATCTTGCAAGACAGGGAATTTTTCTGGGTATACTTAAGAGGAAATTAATTTCTAAAGTTTTAGTATTAATCTTTAAAGCTTTAGTGTTAACTGAAATTTTTATTCAGATCACCTAACAGGCAAGGCATGCTAATTTATAATAAATGGTTAAATTTAGATGATGAATTAGATTGCTTGTTTTTTATTAATATAAAAATATTACTATTTTAGTTATATTCGATGCATTGTATCTTTTGGATTTGTTTCTTGTTTTTATCATTAGCTTCATTGAAACGTTTCTATTTCCTTTACTAGGAATGTTTTTCATGAGATGAGGATAATTCTTGAAAGATTTGCTGAAACTCAAGGACGTAATCCATTTTTGAAGAATCTATGCTACAAAATAATAAATTTTGTAATGTACCTTGCACCACCAATTCAAGCCCAGTAGTGATTAAGTTTTCTACACTTAAGTTCTACCTGTGGACTACTTTTTAATATATTTTGGGTGTCAAATTTTATACATGTGCTTTACAGAAACATCTGAATATTTATTGGCAAAAGCACCTGTTGGAAAAGACGATACCTCTTCACTATGTGTAACATCCACACCTCATTTGTGTTTCTATCTTTCCAATTTTTGTTAATGTGGAAGTATGATTTATATTCTCATTCTATGTATTTTTATTGATATACCATTTCTGTTAAGTTGCACCAATTAATGCAGAATGCATGTAAAGTGATAATTTTTCTAAACTTTTTATGCATTTATTGTGAGTTGTGAACAATAAAACATGAATATTCTGTATCAACCTGTTAAATTTACATAGATGTAAAATTTCTATTGATGTAATAAATCAAAATAAGCATCAGTTAATTAACTAGATTACTGTAGATGTTTTTAAATTCTTTTCCTTTCAAGAATTTTCAAAATACAGTATTATCCTGTTCAAAATACCTTTTATTTATCATTTTAATAACTGCCATATTGTCCTTTTTTATAATTTATGAAAGAATGAAACTAAACTTTGTGTAACCATTGATCAGTTAAAGATAGTTCAGAACTTTGTGATTAGATATTTTATAAATAGGTAAATGATGAATTAGTAAATTTTTTTATTGGCAAAGTAAATAATGTAAAAAAGAAGGCTTTACTTTGGAAAATTGAATAAATTTAATTATCTATGTATGTTTAACTTTATTGGCCATGAATTTTGTTTGAATATTACATCATTGCATACATGAAATGTATATATAAACAATTTTACCGTAAGTAGTGAACAATTAAAAAAGATTATCATAAAATATTTATTTTATTTATTTATTTTAATAATGAATTGTTTTTTTCCTGAACATATTTTTATTAAGAATTTTTTCATTTCTTAACATTTAGAATATATTTATTTTACACAAAATACACCTTTCAAATTTTAATTATTTGATAAACTTTTAATTCCACCATAACACTTCATAAATCAAAAATTCTGTTAGTTAAAAACATGAATTTCAACTAACCTTATTACTGTAAAAATCTGAATTAAAATTCTCTTTGGGAAATATTTGTATAATAAAAATAATAATCTATATTCAGGTCTATTAGTCTGATTTTCTAATTTATATAAAATCCATTTAGAAGACTTAAAATTTTTCTTTAATAATTTACTGTAAATACAACCTTTATATTATTTGGGTGTCGTTATTTAATAATAAATTAACAGTTGGTCAAATAATCTTTTATTTTATACTGCTATTTTATAATTAATCAAGAATTCTAATATCTACTTTATTTGTTATTAGTCCACAATAGTCAACTTTTATCATCAAAAAACTTTTCTTTTTTTTAAAGTCTCTAGATTTCTTTCTTATTCTTTAGATTCAAAATATAAAATTCCTCTTATTATTTGAGTATATTTTTATTAAACTGTTATAATTAACAATCTGCTAATTTTATAAGAGTTTTGTTTGTCTGTACCTTTTATAATTTTTTTTTTTGTAAAATCTCATGTTAAATAAGGAAAATAAATATTAAAACCAGTTGCAGCAGTTGAAATTTAATTGTTGTCTAAACAATTTATATCATTTAAAATCATGAAATTTTAGGCTATCTAGTATTGTTGGTCTGAAGCTAGGTGCTATGAGTGTCCAATTTACCAATGATTCTGTGGCAACAGTCAAAGTCAGGGGACTTGAAGGTAAGAGTGATAAAACCCTGCCCCGGCCTTAGCCATCCAGATTGTGACTGAGGGGTAAAATTAACTAAGTTTCCCTCATAAGAGAAAATTCATCCTAATAATTTCATTCATTGCATTAAAGACAAATGAATATCAAATTTGCACTGTTTTTTCTTCTTTTCCTTTGTATTCAAACTGTTTTAAGGTTACGGTAGCTGTGCTGCAAAAGTTTGTTTATACTCCATCAAATGTGCAAAATAAAAAAATAAAAAAAAGTTTTTCAAACTTTTTTTTTGTTGATCTTGTTGTCCAAAATAAATTTCTCTGATTTGAAGTGAAATAAGTTTGCAGATTCAAAACTAAATTTACTTAAGTTAGCTGTTTCTAGTTGGTGTTTCATGGAACATTAGGATATTTACAAAAACCTTTGTAATTCTATGTGAAGTTTGCTAATTTTATATAAAGAAATATTTTACATTCATGATTTAAAGTATAAAGCTAAATCAAATTAGCTAAATAAAATTAATCTAACCAAAATATGATAGTTTGGTTATTTGTTCTGGTTACTGTTTAATTTGAGTGTTTGGAGAGTTGGTATACTTTGTTGTTGATGATCGTAACAGTTTGTCTTTTAAACAAAACTTTGTGTTCCAAACAAAACACTCTACAGTCTAGAGCAATGGTATTCAAATTATAAGTCGTAACCCTGTCTGGGGTTGTGAAAAATTACTTTGAAGTAGCATGGTTAGGAATGGATTATTGATTACCTATGTTTGTGATTAGAATGCTATCTCAATGTCCAAAGTGGGATTGTACTGGCAAAAAAGTTTGAAGGCATTGGTCATTGAACTTCATAAAAATGTTCTTAAAGTTCTTCAATCAAAAATCGTTGAGAGATACCGCTTTAAGTCTTTGGCTTATACGTATAAGTAATAGAATACCTTTTTCATTTTCTCATGCTTGAAATCTGTTTCAAACAATTTAAAGATTAAGGATGTTCAAATTTCAAAGAAAAAGTTTTGAGATGTCAACAAAATAACATTAACATTTCAAGACAAAGCAATATTTAATAGTTAAGAGTTTAAGTATTCAATAATTTTGCTACTTAAATTTTTTTCTGCAAATTTATTAGAAGTTATTTAAAATTCACTGATTTTAGAAAGTAATTTTCTTTAATTTAAAGAGATAGTAGACTCTAGAAATAATTAAGTTCTGCTGAATCCTCAGATAAAATTAATCATGTTTTTAAATTTTGGTTTTAAAAATATACCTGGGAAAAGTCTTCATTCATACTTATAATTAATGTTTAACTATGTATATTGACCTAATATGTTATGAGAATTAATGGAAAAGGTGTATTGGTTATTTGCACATTGTATAAATTTAGTTTTAGTCAGTTGATCAATTTTTAACTTCATCAGAGGTGTAAATTTTTAGGGTTTAAAGCTAATTACAAATGGATACAATAACAAGGTTATAGATTCTGTTATGGAAAACATTTTCACAGCTAATTAGGCATGAATGAACTTATGCAACTTTTTAATAATACCTTTGTAACTAATTATCCCCCTTCAGAATTCCACTCTTCATTCACAGATAATTTACATAATTTTCACACTCTAAAAGCTACTTTTTTAAGCATTTTTCATCAATCTTTTATGCTATCTCACTGTTATGCATATTTTATTGAATTTGGTGTAGTTTTCATAGGTTACTTTTGAAAGCATAGCTGTATAAGAGGTTTTTCTTCAATATTGTTTACAGCATGAAATTCATCATTTTAAAATTAGGTGTCTTATACAGTAACAATATTTGACAAGAACAGAATAGTATTCTAGAGTTCATGGGTACTTTCTCTAGTTTTATGACAAATATAACAGGCTATGTTTAGGTTCTTTTACCTTCTAAAGTTTTCTCAGTCCAATTAAAACTAAATTCACATGCTTTTATCCAAATGTATGGATTTTTACAATTTCTGAAAATGCTAGATTTAAGTTGAAACAAAAAACACATTTTGGTCATTTTAAAACGTTTGGTGATTTTTCATATTCTTTAGCTGTTGTGTTGCAAAGCATTTTATAGTAGGAAATGGAATGGATGAATTTTTATAATGTATAAATCTAGTTGAAAACTATTTATTATTTTTTGATGAAAGATTTGATAAAGCTGAATGTAATCCTGCCTCATATAGAAATATTAGCTGTAAACTTTAAGCCCAGAGCAAGTTTTATTAAGTAGCCTGCATAATGTATGACTTAATTTGGTTAGAAATCTTACAATTTTAAAACAGTTCAAAATAATAAAAGTAATATTAATTACTTTATCAAAGCATTGAAATACACCAAGGAAAAAAATAATGAATTTAATCCACTGAGATTTAAAAAAAAATAAATCTTGAACTGTACTTAAAAACATGTTTTAAAAAAATTTCATTGAAGATTTTCCATTTCTTTTAATATTTAATTACATTACCTAGTGCTTCACTTTAAAGCAAAACCTTGCATTTGTTCTTTATTTTTCAAGATTTAAGTGTAAGTCACACGTAATTCAGAACTTTTTAAAACTATGTTTTATGTAGTTCTTGTTCACTCTTACTGAATAATGTCTATACGTGTAGAGCACTGCATAGCAAAAAGTTAACCACAGTACACACACTATGACGTAGAGTGAATTCAAGTTTTTCTGTGAATGAAAGATTTCTAGTAATATAAATGAATTGCTTCTTCCCTATATTTTTTACATACATTCTACTTTTACTGTTAAAAAAACAGACCAAGTGTTATGTATTGTATTGGAAAAGATCACAACAAGAAGAACCAGTCATTGGAAACCTATGTTTTCTTGTATATACAAATGAACAAAAGAATAATCAAGATTAGAATAGTATTTTACATCTTTAAAAATAAAACTCATTCTATTTTGCAATCAAAAAGCTAAAATATTTGATTACAAGCATAGAATAATTAACTTTAATATACTCAAATATGGATTTACTATTTTGGGAATTCTATCAGTAAATTATTTGTGTATGTAATACACAAATTTCATTGTGAGCCTATTAATCTTCCAGTATGTTCACATAGCAATTCCAAATGAACATGCACAGTGTATTTTTTAAGATAGGTATTATTTTATCGTTTTTTGGCATAAAAAAAACAAATGAATAAATATTGATAATAAATTTGTTAATAATTAAAGATTAACCTTAATGCTGCAAAATACAAATTATGTCACATTTGAAAGACAGTAAATTAGTTTTAAATACTTATATTAGTCATGTAGAAAGGCAACGATATATTTCATTATAAAAAATTTAAATAGAATTTAACAACTATATTTAAAAATCCAAGACAGTTTAGTATTCATTAAAGACAAGTATAGATAAATAAAAAAGGAAAATACACTCACCTTGGTAGAATAAAAAAAAAAAAAAAAAAGGAGATTTAGCATTTATTACTTTTTCAGGGAAATTTACTTTTATGAAAGAAGTCAAGAAAATAAATATTACAAAAACTAAACTAATTGTAATATATTTATTTATGAAAATATAAGAGAAAATAATAGAATGAGAAATGTTTTTCACTCAAATTGCTGTGGCTCTCAAATCCAAATATTTCTTTTATTTTTCATCAAATAAATCTTGAATGTGCGAAAAATCAGTTGTATTTTTGACATGAAAACTGATGTAGAAGTTATAGATTCAACTTTCTATGGAATTAAAATTATATACACGAATTATTAGCAAAATTACAAAACAATTGAGTAAAAATAATTTCTAAATTTTTGCCCACAACATGCATGTTGTGGATAGTGATGGAAAATTTCCAATTTTACAATTGCTTTCCATTTAATTAACTGATAACACATATAATGAAAGATAATACTAAGTACTTTATCATACAATCTATCAGTTATCAGTCATTTTCAATAGTTATTATTTTAAGCTGCTTGCTAGAGTTGTCATATGGTTTTGTACCAAATTTCTCTAAATATGTGATACCATCAGTACATTCTTAATCTAAATTAGGAAGAACAGACAAACATCAATTATTACTATCTAATTAATTCAAGAGAAAATTATTCAAAGTATTGCTGTCTTAAAAAAATATTTTTATATACATTATAATTAAATTGCACACTTATGTATACCTACCATTACCATATATAAAGTTAGTTAATAAAACAGCTGATTAAAAGATTTATATCATTAATTATTTAATATTAATAATTAAACAGATGTCAGTACTCTAAATACATTTTAAAATTTTGTTTCTGAAGACTATAAAATTTGAATTGAAAGGCAATCATTAAAAAGTTTGAATAAGTTGAAATGTAAATATTTCAGCATATTTCAACAATAGAAATAAATACTCTTCTAAAATATGAATTCTAAAGATGATATTTAAATATTTCTTTTCCAAATAAAATTCCCCAAGAAATTTTATATTTGCAGTACTAAACAATTTTGATCATCAATTGATATAAAATCTAACAAATAATGTTTTATTATACAAATAGTTTTTTTTTTAATGTATTGCCATTAATAAAATATTTGGTGAAATTCAAACCGAAACCCTTTACATTAAGATTATGGGAGGAAAAGCCAATACTGATTTAAATGTTACAAATTTGATTAAAAAAAATTAAACCTATAACATAACATAAAATGCTCATGTATACCTGCACAAATTTTTCTTTGATTTATTGAAAATATAAACAGTTACAATTGCTTGAAATAAAAATGAATACTTGAGTTTGACAGTAGTTTGTTATATTTATATGAAATTACTTAATAATTTATAGTCAAATATATAATTTTAGAGCGAATTATGATCAAGGAATATTAAACTGAAGGCCTATAAAATAAGCCTATTTGAACCAAAAGAAAAAAAATATTCAAAATTTTGAAACACCTGGTTTGGGATTTTTAAAACAGAATATGAAACAGAACTAAAGTTATTTACATTTTAACTAAAACTATGAATACTTATGAAGAACTTTTAACATATATCCATAATTCTAATATACTAGTATATATTTTAACACTAGAATGGTAATTTTAACTTCAAAAGTACTTTTAGAAGTGATTATTCTTAAAAGGGTTACATCAGCTCACTGAGATTTCATGAAGTGCTTAAAAGTATAACAGCTGTTTTTTCCCATTATTTTATAATATAAATTATTGTGGTTATTCAAGTTTTAAATGTCCAGGAACTTTCATAATATTATAAAGCAACAAAAGTTAGTTATTTCTAATTTGTTGTAATTTGTTAAATGTAAATATTCATCCATATATATTTAAAAGAGAGTGTGAGTTTGAGTGTATGTGTTTAAAACAAATTCACATGGTTTGTTGTAGAAACAGCAAATTTTAGACAATTCTTTGATACTATTAAAATGTAACTGTTGGCACTGAAACCTCTTCTGGTCATCCTATCATGTTTCATGACACCATAAAATATATTAATGTACTGGTTAATGAAGATGGCACCGCAAGAAAGTTATTATTTTTACCACTGACAAAACAGATATTAGCTAATTAATAATTTTATGAATAATAACTTGTCTAATGATAAAACTGCTCTTAATAAGTGTTTTTAAAATATTTTTTGATTTAAGATATGAATTTATGAGAAAAAATCCCATATAAAAGCATAGTACATATGGAGATATAATAAAAATTATGCAAAATATCAATTATTTATAAGGAAATTTAATTGGCATGTTGCCAAGTTCTTTATAATTATTGCCAAATTTTGGTACTATTATTCTGGAAATGCTTTCACATTTTCTTATGACTTAATTATTATACTTTCAGTTTTTTTGTGAAAAATATCATGGGAATTGAGTGATATTTTCCTTTTTCTAAATAAAATCTTACGTATGAATGTTTGCATGTCTGTTAAGAATTCCAAAATGGCTGGTTGAATCTAGACAAGATTTTGCATGATAATTTAAACTTACTCTGTTAAGGTTTTAGGTCTTTCAAATTCATCCCTAAGTTAAAATTTTTAGTTATTCAATTTTATCTATTTTTATTTGGCATATTTCCTTCTTTTGAATTTCATTCTCTACATTTTTCTGCACCAATTTATTCTACTGTTAGGAGTAACAATGTGGTAGTTCGCAAAATTAAAAGTATTTAACATTTTATTTATGTCACATGTTTTATAATTTTATAGGAACAGGGTTCTCCTTAAAGGATCTTACAAAAATTGCATGAACTTTCCCATTTGCAAGCTCAAGGAAAAATCATCGAACATAGCACTTTGGTACTTCATAGTTTACAACTGAAAGAGGATGCAAAAGTGTTTTCAATCATGTGACATAACTAAACATATATATAAAGACAGAACGCTGTGTGCAAAGTGGCTACTGTAAAATAAACTAGAGACATTTTAGTCAAAAGATATCTGTGTATAAAATATACAAATAGCATTAATAAAACAGGATTAAACAACTCCTGTGAAGTTAAAACTTTTTCTCTATCTGAGACCAATAAAAAATTATGTGTTATTTTTTCAGGTTTTGCAAGGAAGTTGTTTTCCTAAAACAAGGAAAATTTTTGCAAATCTTTGTAACTATTTGCTCTACTTTCTTTATCTTATATTTTTTTATGCTTGTGTCATTTTACCTTATAAATGTTTACACCTGAATGATTTAAATAAATACTGAAAGTCTACAATTTAATAGTTTTTCTCCATAATTTTAAAATTTTATGGTTTAATAAGGTTTAATATAATGCTTATATAAATTATGCAAAAGAGAATTCCTAAAAAAACCAACAACAACATTAACCCTTTTATGGGCTGTGGGAAGATTACTTCCCACCTACATGATCTTACAAAATACACCTGTGAGAAGTGCAAAACCCAATATATTAGAATATATATTGGTCTTGTTATTGAAACAACAGGAAGACTGATTCCCACTTAGGTTTTGCACTGTCATCAATTGTTTGATCGATTGGATAAAATTAGCAGCTCTGTTTTGAAAGTTTGGAAGCATGGAGTGAAAAATAAATGGCACATGAAAGGGTTAAAACCTGTAATTACTAATATTATTTCCTCAAATAGAGCAGCTGTAGTTCAGTCAACATAAGCAGCAATCTTGTAACCGGTGGGTAGCAGGATTGCATTACTTATACAGTATAAATCGAACTGGCCAAAGATCTTTTGTGTTCATCAATAGAGGCTGGGGCATGTAAAATAGCTTCGTGGTTACAATAGTCCAAGTTTCCAAGCAATACCAGGCCAAGCCTGGGAATCTTTTGCTTGGTTCCTGCTTCTAAATTAGCAGGACCCTCTCTTAGAAATCCAACCTCTCGAGGCTATGCAACCATCTTTCCATGAAAAATAATATGACTTTTAAATAGACAGAAAACCAACCAACCATTTCCTTGAATAAAGGTAACAAGGATAAATAAGAGCTATCAGCTAGGGCTTTTACAGCAATTACAAGACCCAGTACCGATTTTCACACTGGTTTAACCTTCGCCATGCTTCTAAATCTTCTTCAAATTGCATATAGTCAGGAATGTTATAGGTTTAGATTATTTAACTGTTGAATTCTAAAACTTTCATGTACTTATTTAATAATTTAGAGTTTTATAAAATTTAAGAAGTATTATAATTATCTTTATACAAAATAAACTAGAAAATTGATTAAATCTGGTAGTAAGTATATACATAACAAAAACTATCCTTTCTTTTTTTCTTCTTTGAAGGAGGACCAAGTTTCATCTGTCACACCATAAAGTATCATAAGTTGGGGGGTATTAGGGAAGAAAACAAAAACTTTCCTTTCATAAATCAACAAGGCATAAAAGATGGAAAATAAAGTTTGCTTTCGAAGAAATTTTTTGACAAGACACAAATTTTTGAGAAGCTAAAAATTCTGAAAATCTGCTCTATAGTATTTTGAGCTGCTTACAATTCTACTAGAATATTCGTATTCCTCTCTTACCAAACTAATAGCATTGTTATCAGTAGGATAACTTGAGTTCATATAGGAATATATAAGACAAAGCTAGAAGATTTTAAGAATTTAATTAAACATGTTAGAAATTTTAAAAAATTACTAAATTTAAAGTTGAAGGGTCAGTTGATAATGTAAGTGTATAAATCGTTGCAAAGTATATAAATCGTTGGTATTTTGTATCTGCAACACTAATATACTAAAGTATGACTGAACAAATTGTCTAACAATTTTTTAAAGCATTCATAACAACTTTCTTTAAAAGTTCATATTAAATGTTTAACAACTTCTAAAAACTGAGCTTATGTTTTTCAAATTTAAAAAAAAAAAAAAAAAAAAAAAAAAAAAAAGAGGAAAAGAAAAATGAATTTTTTACAGATGAATACTAAGTAGGAAAAATTTATCCATAAGTTGCAGTCATGGGTTCAAATTGAATACTTAATGAGCTTTACTATTCATAAAAATATTAAAGGTACATCTTTATATAGAAAATAATGTATTATGATCAAACGTTACTTAAACAGTATAAATTATGAAATTAGATTATATATGATTTCATATAAATATATAAAGAATTTTATTTAATTCATTCCTTTAAACCATATATGTAACAAAACTGTGTAAAATATAAAAAAATAAAAACTACTACTCTTTTATTTATATTTTCTCCACTTATGTTTCAACTCTTAACTTTACCTAATTTGTAAACTTATAATTCAATTTAAGCTCTTTTTTCTCTTGAAAACTATTATATTATATTTTACTTCACAAAACAGAATTGAAATTTACCCAAACACACCACACACACACAAAAAAAAAGAGAAAAAATTGTACTTCATGTTAAAATAAATTATTTTATCTAATTATATTTCACCAGTTGTTTTATTTTAAATGTATTTTTAGTTCTTTATTTTACATAAATCTCTTAATATTTTCATGATTACACAAATATTTACATTAAATAATAGGTATTATTTATTTAGAAAATGTCACCAGTATCTGCCTAATAAATTCATATTATCTGCCTTCCAAAAATAAAAAATACCTATTAATTTGAAATTAAATTGTGAATGCAATGCTATAGAATGATATAATAAATGGATTTTATAAGTTAGATTAATTTTAACTTGCAAAATCAGATAATAATCATGAATTTTACAATGATTATATTTCTGAATAATTAATTATATTACACGAATAATTATGTTACATGAATTATATTTATGAAAATAAAAATTACTTTCATAAATTGAAACAGCTAATATCCATGAAATAAATATAATACAATATGTACAAAAAGTACATGAAATAAGCATACAAATTAAATAAGGAAAACTAAATGTGTATGAAATGCTATATCTAAACTAAATTTTCTTAGTTTGTAGAATAAAATTAGACAAAACACACAAGGAAAAATTCCAAAAGCCTTTCAATAAATATTTGCTGTTTAATATTAACTTAGCAAAACATTGAAAGTTTAGAGTAACATTAGTTAAATTATATACAGGTTTAAATAACAATAGAACAAGGTCATATTAAATACTTAATTTTAAAGTTTGTAGCATAGCAGAAGCAAATTCACCTTTGATATCTTTTCCTTTCATAAAGTTTTCAATTTCATTTGATTGAGTAAGTACACAGTTAAGAGATTTCAGCTTATTGCGAACATTTTTTATATTATTATTATCTATGCCTCGGGTTGCATCTTCTAATACTACTGTGGCATATCCAAGATCTACTGCATCTTGTGCGGTAGATGAAACACAATAATCATATGCAAGACCACAAATAAAAACATGGGACACATGCCTTTTCTTCAGTTCATCATCAAGACTGGTTTTTGATAGTTTCATGTTGTCAAAAAACGCTGAGTAGCTATCAACTGTAGAATCAGTCCCTTTAAATATAGAAAGTGAATTTTCAGTTACTCTTTTTAAATCCTTATGTAATTCACAACCCCATGAATTTTTTACACAGTGAGTGGGCCATAGTTTTTGGCTCATTTCTGGGGGTCCCTCAAATGTAACAGTATCATAAAGAGCTATTTCATCTACATGCTTATTTTTGTCACTAAGTTTGTACTTGTGAACATTTTCAAAAAATGATATATGATCTTCCGGATGGTAGTCCTGTGAATACACAATAGTATCAAACTTATAATTCTCCAAGATCTTATTAATTACTGGTACGACATCATATCCATCTTGTTTCGCCGGGCCGTTTTTTAGAGCCATTGAACCATTAATAAAATCATTTTGAACGTCTATAATAAGCAGTGCACTAACAGGCTTCACTAAAGGCTTTATAAAACCCTTACAAACGTAACTAAATTCATCAATATCAATAACACCATCTTTATTTCTATCAAACTGATCAAATAAATCCTTTTGTATCAATTCAGGTATATGGTAAGACTTACCTTCTGAATTAGTTATAAGATTCAGTAACAGATCTTTGAAATTTTGAAAATTCAGTGAGAGGTTACCTTTCTCGCTAAAATGCTTCATGTACATTTCAAGTTCCGTAGTTTCAGTAAAGTCAGATACATCATGAAATATACTGGGTTTACCCATTTTACGAAGATCACCGCTGAGTACTCCTGCTGTCAATGTTGAACAGACGCTCCGTACTCAGGTTTTTCTTCTGAAGCTTGCTCTGTCTGACCTTGTAACCTTGGCAACGGAGTAGTGCTGGAAAAGAGCGATTATTATTTTTTCCTTCCGGTAACAGCTAAATGCTGACAATAATCATAACGTAATATTTATTACACAGAACTGAATTTGAGATGTAATATTTGATTTAATAAAAAGACACAGATCTAAAGAATTCTATAAAATTAACATAAAAAATTCAATTAATATAATTTAATTATAGATATATATATATATATATATATATATATATATATATATATATATATATATATATATATACATACATAAATATATATATATATATTTATATATATATATATATATATATATATATATATAATATATATATATATAGATATTTTATTTCTAAATTTTATAGATTTTATTTCTAATCTCACTCGATCTTTTGTTATAATTTTTTTAGAGATCTTTTCTGCATACAAATTTACAAGTGTACCTGTATTTCAATTTCCAGCTTTTAGCTTTTATAATGACACCAATATTTTAAAAATCAGTTGGAGACTGAAGATACAAAATTGATAGAACAAACTGAAGCATCCATAAATAGTTTAGCGATTATGAAAGTGAAAAATTCCGGCCATTAAAATTCAACTTAGTTTAAAAAAGATTATTATTTTCGTTAATGCTGTCATGGATAGTGAATTTTGGGAACAGCCTGACAAAAATAAATAAATAAATCTGGGTTGTTTTCACCTAGACTCTCTTGTATACTCCCACATGTGAGTGCATAATATAAAATAAAAATTTTCAAAATTATTAATTAATGCACTTTTAACTCGTTCTTAAAATAATTAAAAACTGACTATCATTTGGCATCATTTTACTGTTCATTTAAAAAAAAAGGTGGTTCGCTTTCAAAATCTTTAATAGAGAATTTTTTAAAAAAATTAATTAATTATTTTTAATCTGGGAGTACGCAGTGGATTTTTTCCTTCGATAAGGGATTGCACCTTGCTATTATAAAGAAGTATCGAAAAAAGACTTGATTTTTAATTTTCTGAATAAGTGAAATTCATAAAATAGCTGTAAATAATTAAAAAAATTACAATACCAAGAAAATAGCAGAATTTTTAGAAAAAAAAAAAGCATGAAAGCATTTGGGAACGTTTTTGAGTTAATTACATAACGAGATACATCTCTCATTTTTAGTAAAGTGGATTAGTAAACAAATATTTGTTATACATAAATATTATCAGCATGAAAATTGTCAAATGGTATCATTACTTTTATGGTTAGTTCTGAGGGACTGCACTTTTGCTACTCGAGGGGCAATAAGGCCAGGACCAACTGCTTATAGCCATTCCGAAAGTTTACGAATATCCATGCCAGCAGTGGGATTCGAGCCCACGGACTCCGGTAACTAAGAGAAGCTCCCATTCGGTAGAGGTTAGCATGTGTAGCTTTCTTTTTGTTTGTTTTTTTCAATTTTACAGTTACAAGAAAGTTTAAAAAAATGGTACATAGATTAAAATAATATTCAAATTGCTGTTTGTAACAAAATACTATGGGATTACAAACCTGTTATTTATCACTATGGTTTAAATTTAGTATAAAAATTTCTTAAAGTCTATGATTTATATAGCGAGCTTCATTTTATTTATAATAAGTGATATAATACTGATGTATTAGTAAACAAAATAAATATCTATTTGAATATTGATATCATGCTTATGAAATAAATATTTTTACATTTTTATTTTTACAAAATAAATAAATATATAAAAATATAAAGCTAAATGAAAAAAATAATAAAAAATAAAAAATTTTAATTTTGTAATGACTCATATGAAATGCCATTTATATTTTTACTCTGACGAATTCTATTGCAAGTATACAGCGCAATTAATCTATCGTACTGATGACTCGTTTGTGGTTGGCTAAAAATAGAATACTGAATTTTTCGTCACCAATGGCAACATGCCAGGATATTGCAGGCATGCACACGAAAGATTTCATTTTAAATGCTTTTTATTAAGGAATCCACAATACTTATATATATTTTTGGAATTTATTTACTTATTATGTATTATAAATGTTAAACATTTAGAATTGAGTGTCAGATTTTCTGTGTTTAGACCACGTACTGTGACGCGTTGAAGAAAGTGTGTGTGGGGGGATATTCCGGTGATGACTTCTTAATATGAAAAACCAAAAAGTCATCATGATTCAAAAACTTTTATGAGAAACGCGGAGTTACCGAAAAATTTCGAATTATCTACCATTTTTTAATAGCTAGCTAATGAGAGCCAGATTATGGTCTAATGGTAGGGCGCTGCTTTTCGGAATCGGAGTTTGCGGGTTCAAATTCCTCTGCTGGCATGGGTATTCGGATTCGGCTTTAAGCAATAGATCCCGGTCTCATTAATTTTTGTATAGGATAAAAGTAGACCGTAGTGATCCAAACCATACCATTTAATTTAATCAGAAGTTCAAGGGACTAAGAGCTATCTTTAAACTATGGATATCCATTTTTGTCTAAGTTGTACTGTATTTTAAGTTTATGTACAATGTTAATGAGTCTGTCAGGTTCATGTAAAATTAAAGAACATCACTGGACAGAAGCATCGATCCTGCCCAAATGTCTAGCTATTTGCCGATTATACCAACTGGTTTCTTTGAGCCCAACTACACGCCCTCTCTCAAATGCTGTCATCTGCGCACCTGTATGCAATGCATAGTTATTATCTACCTGAGTAAACGGAATGAAATTAGCAAAGAATTTATAACCTGAAATTGAAATTTCTCTTCTTAAATATCCTGCCAGTTGCGCAGATAAGATGCGGTGTACCGACACACGTTCATTAATTGGGCGCCAAACTTTTAAGTCCAAATTTTAGTGTCCAATTTGCATTACATCTTCTCGGGGCGCCCCTTTTTTTAATGTATTATTGAACAATGTACGGTGGATGTAGTTTTTCCAAACTTGTTCCAGGCCTTGGCTGCTAAAATTCTTGTAATCAGTGAGTGTGGATAACTTCAGTCTTAAATACAAAACTGCAACCTTCTATAATAGTCGTTTTTGACTTATGTAAATGAGTTCTTCAGGTTCATGTAAATTTAAAGAACATCACTGAACAGAAGCATCGATCCTGCCCAATTGTCTAGCGATTCGCCGATTATACCAACCGACTTCTTTGAGCCCAACTACACTTCTTCTCTCAAATGCTGTCATCTGCGCACCTGTATGCAGTGCATAGTTATTATCTACCTGAGTAAACGGAAATAATATATACACTCATGTCCATAAATTAAGGATAATGAAGTTCAGGCAATGAAAGAGACAAAAGCAAAACAAATTTGACTTATTTGTAAAGTCTATTTATTAAACAAAAGGTAAAGAGCAAAAAAGATGCTATATGTTTGACATAATTAATAAAAATTGCGATTTTTACTCCCTGGAGCAAATTTTAAAAAAGAACCTATTTACAGAAAACAGTATAACATGGTTAGTATGATGGTTAATACGGAGTATGTCTCCCGGACGATGCAATACAAGCGTTACAACGCCTACGCATGCTGAGTATCAGATTATCAATCTGATCTTGGGGAAAATTACACCACTCATCAAGCAATGCCCTCCGAAGTTCCGATAGACAGTTGGGAGGGGGTTGACGGGCTGCAATTCGTCGGCCAAGCATGTCCCACACATGCTCTATTGGATTCAAGTCCGGTGAGTATGCTGGCCAATCCATACGGGTGATATCCTCCGATTGAAGGCATTCGTCTACAATGTTTGCACGGTTAGGTCGGGCGTTGTCATCCTAATACAGAAATTCAGGACCCATGGCGCCCCGAAACAAACGTATATGTTGTTCCAGAATGACATCCCGATAGATGTGGCCTGTCATCGTTACACTCTGAACATGCAGGTTAGTTCTGGAACCAAGAATAATTCCTCCCCAAACGAGCCATCCTGCACCACCGTAACGGTGTCGTTCAATGGTGTTCTCTTGGTGGTAACGGGTACCTGGTGCTCTCCATATGAAAGTCCGGCGAGAATCAGAATGTAAACTGAACCTGGACTTGTCGGAAAACATCACACAAGACCACTGTTGCGGTGTCCACAATACATGCTCTCTAGCCCAGCATAATCGCAGGCGACAGTGAGTTGCGGTAAGGGGAACACATCTGACAGGCCTACGAGCATATAGACCAATGTTTCCTAAGAGTCTGTACACGGTCTGCCTTGAAACTGTCGTACCGGTAGCTGAAGAGAGCTGACGAGACAGGTCTGATGCTGTGCTCCGTCTGTTTCTTTTGGCAGTAACTGCCAAATACCGGTCATCATTCGGCGTAGTAACTCGGGGGCGACCTGTGCTGTAACATCTACTCACATTACCATCATGTTTGAATCGTTGCCAAAGCCTGGAGATGACACTCTGGGAGATTCCAAGTTCCTCGGATACTTCCAACTGGGTATGTCCACATTCCAGTCGTCCGATAATTCTACCACGTAAAAAATCATCCAAATGCTTCCTTTGTGCCATAACTATAAGGTTATTGCACTGAAAGGCTTTTAAAGCGCTTGTGAACAATTTTACTTCTTTTCTACGATTCCTTATATACCCCTTTCATACACTCTCGTCATTGTGACGTACTATCCGCGCCATCTGGTGGTTTCCTGCAATTTGCATATTCTTCTTCAAGATGTGTGTGATAATTCTACAGGTGAAATTTTTATTTTAGAGCTCAATTTCTGTGTGATTCTGAATTATCCTTAATTTATGGACATGAGTGTATATAAATACATACACCTACTTACAGATGAACAGATATCACTACTAAACTAGTCAAAATGTGTTTATGGATGGACAAAATGGATATTTAAAGTTACAAAATTAAAGTTTTCGGGTACGTACATATAAGTAAAGCTTTTACTCTTTAAAAGGATTCAGAGAGGGTCAAAATGAGTATTTGTGTTGAAATCTGGAATTTTTCGCGGTTACAATACTTTTTTTACTTTGTACAAGAGAAGTAAAAGGTTTTTCAATCAAAACTGAATCATGTTTTAGGACATAAGTGGAGAACTTGGGGCCTTGAAGCCGCATACGTCTCCAGGAGTCTCTGGACCGGCCTCCATAATAGCTTGATCTAGTTAATTTAATTAAAGTTTTCTTACGATTACGGCTTTCAAAAGGATTCAGATAGGGTCATATTTTGTTGTTATTCTTTAAACTTATATTTTTTTTCTATTGTTTTTCTTTAAATTGTAATAAAAATAATTGCACTTTATCATTTTTTAATGAAGTGGTATTAAAATAAATAGTTGCTTATTAAAATAATTAAATTAATGATATAACAATTATTCTTAAGTATAAAAATTATGTTACATTATTTCATTTTAAATAATAAATAAATGACTTAATGTTTTTTCTATATTATTTCTATTTAATGCAATAAATTGATAAAATTATACAAAAACTATAATAGTTTTACAATCGTAGGATTTATAGGTACCAGGGCCCGACTAAGATACTTTTACACAATCCAATTTTTGTGACCCCCCATTGCAACTTTATAATGACAAGTTATTATCCCAATTACAGTCATACAAAAATTATAACAGTGAATTAGCAAACCTATTTAAGAAGTTAGCATTAAAGTAATATTCAAAATCAAAAACACCAAATTTTCATTTTACGCAATCATGATTATCTCTGTTTAGCCATGCTAAAAATTAAGAACTTTTAAAGACCTAGAGTGACCCACTTTTTTATTTTTTACCTTTTCACACTCACAAGCTCTGTGGTGCAGAAAATAAAAAATAATAGAATTAAAAATAATTTAAATTGATGAGATGATTTAATGGTTTATAGTGGTATTTTGCTAATAATCTGTTTTATAAACATGCAATAACCCATAGGATAAAAAGAGCACCAGGTTTGTTGAGGGAATTAATTATCAGGTAAATAACAGTGAAATTAAAGTAAATTGGAAACAGTATAGTTCATGACAAACACAATTACCTCGTACAATAATTTATTAAAACTTAACGATGGTAGCGTAAGTTTGCAATTTTCCCCCACTTAATATGTGTTTCAAGCACTCGACTAAATTTTCGCGCCCCTTAAAATTTTCTTGCCCAGGGCACGTGCCCCAAGTGCCAGTGTGATAATCGGGCCCTGATAGGTACATCGACTTATGAGGCCTTTTTTTATTACTGCCTAATTTAATGTCCTCCATTGGTAAAAAGATCATCTTTGCTTTAGGGTTTCTGAATTGCCAAATCCACCATTCCTCTAAAATGCTTTTTCAGCTGCTCTTCCGACTGTGATACCTTTACAGGTGACAAATTACTTCTTCGGTGAATTTTTTTGTTACTTCATCATATTATTCCGTAACCTTGATTTTTTTCCCTATTTACAAGGGTAATAACTTGGTAACAGGAAATGTTACAAAACTTCTACTCTAGTGATCACTTGGCATTGTTCATTGAAAAGGACCAGGAGAATGCTACATCCATTATTACGTAACTGCGTTGCAATCGTTTTATCTTTTCACTTTTTTTTTTATTAGATGTCAATTTTTTGTCTTGTAGCTTTTCATATTGTTCTCTGAAAGAAGGTACAAGCCAATTTATTGGATTTTCTATTATTAGGTTGGAGTGACGCACAAGGGGAATAATGTAAAGGACAGCAGATGGTCGAAATTTCACGTTTTACTGGAAGGTTTAACGGAAGTATTCGGTTTTAAAATGCATTCAGAGGCACGTTAGCTCAGCCATACAAGCTGTCCATTCACAGAATCGTATCCATTTTCCCCATAGATTAAATCTGAGTTAAAACAATGCAACATGGATTGAATTCAGCCGTTTTGATCTGCTAAATGTGAGGCACTCGAAAGAAATGTCGCGATCTCGTAACCGGTTGGTTGAGAAATTGGAGCTCGAGCCGGTCAAAGATCCACCGTGTTCGTTATCGTCGGAAAATAAGTTCGAAAATAATTTCCTCCGTAGATTATATTTGAGTTAAAACAATGCAATATGGATTGAATAAAACAAATTTAATGAGCTAAATTTGAGTTAAACGAAAGAAATGTCGCGATCTCGTAACCTGTGGGTTGAGAAATTGGAACTTAGCCGGCCAAAGATCCACCGTGTTCGTTAATGGCGGAAAATAAGTTCAGGATAAGTTCGAAAATAATTTTCCTCATAGATTAAATTTGAGTTAAAACAATGCAATATGGATTGAATCCAGCCATTTTGATGTGCTAAATTTGAGGCACTCGAAAGAAATGTCGCGATTTCGTAACCGGTGGGTTGAGAAATTGAAGCTCTAGCCGGTCAAAGATCCACCGTGTTCGTTAACGGTAGAAAATAAGTTCGTGATAAGTTCGAAAATAATTTCCCCCGTAGATTAAATTTGAGCTAAAACAATGCAACATGGATTGAATCCAAACATTTTAATGTGTTAAATTTGAGTGACTCGGAAAAAATGTCGAGATCTCGTGGGTTGAGAAACTGAAGCTCGTGCCGTCAAAGATTCATCGTGTTCGTTAATGGCGGAAAATAAGTTCAGGATAAGTTCGAAAATAATTTTCCTCATAGATTAAATTTGAGTTAAAACAATGCAACATGATTGAATCTAGCCATTATAATGTGCTAAATTTGAGTGACTCGAAAAAAATGTCGAGATCTCGTGGGTTGAGAAATTGAAGCTCGTGCCGTCAAAGATTCACCGTGTTTGTTAACGGTAGAAAATAAGTTCGTGATAAGTTCGAAAATAATTTCTCCCATAGATTAAATCTGAGTTAAAACAATGCAACATGGATTGAATCCAGACATTTTAATGTGTTAAATTTGAGGCACTGGAAAAAAAATGTCGAGATTTCGTAACCGGTGGGTTGAGAAATTGAAGCTCGAGCTGGTCAAAGATTCACCGCGTTCGTTAACGGCGGAAAATAAGTTCGTGATCAGTTCGAAACTAATTCCCTCCATAAATTAAATCTGAGTTAAAACAATGCAACATGGATTGAATCCAGCAATTTTATTGTGCTAAATTTGAGTGACTCGAGAAAAAATGGGGCGATTTCGTAACCAGTAGGTTGAGAAATTGAAGCTCTAGCCGGTCAAAGATCCATCGTGTTCACTAACGGTGGAAAATAAGTTTGTGATCGCAATGTCCTCGAAGTTCCCAAACGGTACCACTGGAGGTGACAGGCCAAGATTGAGGTTTTCTGTTTGGTTCCCGCTTCTGAATTACGAGGACCCCACTGAGCACGTTCTTTCCTAGTGGTGATATTCAAGAGAAAGGCGTATCCCTTCGCCTTCATTCGCGTAGCCTCGGGCTCACTTGATTGGCACGTCCAAGTGGCGTTAGCAACAACAAGAACAGAATGCTAAATAAGCTTACTTATCGTTTTAATTTAATGACGACAGCTTTAACAGCTCGAAATGAGCTTTAAACTCAACTTTTGTTATAATAATTTTCTATTAATATTAAGAATAAAAGTTTCTATACTTTTCAGTCATATATGTCGTCTCAGTCAAAGTTGCAATTATTTGACTATGATTACCTACTGGTTATGACAATATGTCTTATTTACCTTTATCAAATGTTTCCTCGTGAAAACAAATGAAAAAATATATCAAGATTTTGTACTTGAATTAAAGTCAAATATGGAACAAATGAAAGCGATTAAAAAATATAGTTTATTTAATGATTTTGAAAACATAAATGCCAAAAATGTGGCCATAAAATTTTTAATTTTAAAAATGTATTTTTTTAAAATATCAAATATAAGTACTAAAATTTTTCACAATTCT
This sequence comes from Pardosa pseudoannulata, assembly GCA_032207245.1. Classification (NCBI taxonomy): domain Eukaryota; kingdom Metazoa; phylum Arthropoda; class Arachnida; order Araneae; family Lycosidae; genus Pardosa; species Pardosa pseudoannulata. Next base: position 96,202,517 of record CM063508.1, read on the forward strand.
AAAAATGATGATTTTTATTAATATTAAATGCTATGAAAGCTCTAAGTACAGTGATATAAAAAATTACAGAAAATATATCTTTGCAAAAATATTACAATACAAAAATAAATACAATGACAAAAATATAGTTTATATAATGGTTCTGAAAGTATGATTACAAAAAAAGTAAGCATAAACACAAACCGAATAAGGGTTAGTTTTTTTTCTCGAAATTACATGTCTAAAAATTGGTGTGTCACACACACACACACTCATATACAGGGTGTACCAAAACGACCGCATAAACTCATCCCAGCTAGATTCCTTGTTGGGAGTACATAAAAACTACCCAAAGAAGCGTTCCTGTACGATCCATAGTTTACGAGAAAAATACGAAAAACAAAGTATGACGTCACTGCCGGTGCAAGAAAAAAACACTTTATTGGACATATCAACTACAGTATTTGCATATCTTTCCAGACGATGATGTTTAAAACGTTCGTCTAGCATATCTCGTCATGCATAAGCGCGCGCCATGGAATGACGTTAAGCCGTCGTTGAACTAGTATTTAAAAGACTGCATCTTGCAGCTTCCGGTAGTCTTCGTATGGTGGCCATGTATTCCGTTCGTGACTGCTGCGACATGTGCCTGATGTACGGCCGATGTAATGGAAATAAATGCCTTACGAACTGTTACGGAGTATGTCCGTGCATATACTGCTGTTGATATGGTCAATAAAGTATTTTTTCTTGCACCGGAAGTGATGTCATGCTTTGTTTTTCGTATTTTTCTCGTAAACAATGAATCATACAGGAACGCTTCTTTGGCCAGTTTTTATGTACTCCCAACGAAAAAACTAGTTGTGCAGAGTTTATGCGGTCGTTTTGGGACACCCTGTATATATGTGTGTAACAATGAAAACCATGGATTAAGTATAGAAACGTCAACCATACGTAGAAAAGTAATGGGAAAGCTCTAAAATGATTTCCAAGCGAATAAAAGGTAATTTGAGAAAATAAGGGTTCCGACACCGATTTATTCCTAAAACTTGGTTCTAAGAAGCAAATTCTTTTCAGGGGTTTCACTATCTAAAAGAACGGATGGAAACCCCGCGTGTTCCTATGTTTTCCTCCTTTTGGCCCAAACTCTGTAGTGACTACTCATTTGATATCAAGGCTAATCCAAAAGGTTGGGTCAATTAGGTTTGTCTATAGCAGGGGTGGCTAAGACGTCGACCTGGTCGTCCGACCACGAAGACATTTTAGGTAGTCCGCGCAACCATCCCTATCATGACCTCGGATATTAACAATTTAATTTATGACTTATGACATAGAATTAATGAATTGTTTAAAATAAAAATTTGCTACAATTTATGCTTTAAAAGCTAAAACAAACCGTGTAAAATAATACGATGAATTTGTCGTTTTACAGTCGAGAAATTAAATAAAACGTTTCCAGATATTTACAAACTGATTTTGTATTTGAAATCATACTTTGGATCGACGTATCTTTGCGAATCTGCTTTTTCAGCCATAAAAACCAAACATCGGTCGCGTTTAACAGATGAACATTTAATTTCGGGTTTACGCATTGCAATAAGCTCGTGCCAGCCACAATATGATAAACTTGTCGCAGATATACGGTGCCAAATTTCAACTAAACGAAGTGAATAGATTGGTCAATTTTTGTTATAGGAATACTTTGATTATTTTCGTCAGTAAATTTTTATTTTGTAAATATTAATATTAAGTTTTTTTAGAAAAATTAGATAATTTACCATTTTTTTTTGTTACCGAAAATAAAAATATATAAACATGTATGTTACGTTAATTTAGCTCTGCCATTGGTAGACCGCTTTCGATTTTTTAAATGTGGAGTAGACCATGGATCCCAAAAGTTTGGCCACCCCTGGTCTATAGTGTCTGTGCCCTGGTGATCACTCTATGAAACTTTAGAACAAGAAACGAACGCACGCAAGAGAGACATTTTTTACAGATTTGTAAAGTTTTGGATATCTTATGGTTTTAGGAGATTGTTGCTCAGTCCATAATGTGCCAGAAGCCTAAAATCTACCCTTTGTTGCAGAGTGGGGGTAAGAACCAATAATGAAGTCATGTAAAGATGCCTGTTGAGATCTTAGGACCTCTACGACATGACTGCACTGGGCAAGGCCGTAACTAGGGTGTGGCAAAGGTGGCATCTGCCACGGGCTCATCAATCTTAGGGGCACCGCACCATGAAGAAAATCGGGTTCAAAACAGAAAGATTCGCTCCGAGTAGATTTGGTTTGGTTTGGTTTTGGAGTGCTACGGTCTACTTTTTGCAACACGAGGGCTAATGAGACCGGGACCTACTGCTTAAAGTCGATTCCGAACGGCTACGAACATCCATGCCATAGTAGGATTCGAACTCACGAACTCCGGTTCCGAAGGCCAGCACCCTAACCATTCGGCCATCGTCCGCTCGCTCCGGAAAAGTTGAAAAATAGTTTTTTTACTATAAAATCCAATGTGCTTATAAATGTTTTTTTAATGAATTTTCTTAATTTTTAAAATGCTTCTAGAGACTAAACTTGTTATACATTCTTACAAAATGTTTACCAAACACTCCTAATATGCCTTAATACAAATCCGGGTATTCGTTTTAAATTTTAAAGTTATCAAAACTAAATTTAAATTTAGAAATTCACCAATTTTCTATGAAAATTCAAAGTTACAAATAAAAAAATATTTTCCTAAAAAAAAAACTCTTCAGTTTATTAGCAAAATAATACCTACAAAGAGTTTAAAAATATTTGTAAGTATTAATAAGGTAAAAATAGTAGAAAAATTAAAAATTAATTTACTAGGAATATTTTAAGAATTAAAAAAAAATATTTTGCGAGTTTATCCTGAATATATGAAGGAAAAAAAAATCATTTTTACATATTTTCTTACTATATATAGTGGTAGGGGAGCAGACCAGTTTTTTTGCCACGGGCGCTAAAGGACCTAGTTACTGGCCTGGCGATGAGGCTTCGTTGCCAAACCAGCCATGGCAACTAAATAATATGAGCTATAACCTCATGTGTGATTAGTGAGAGATAATTTTCCCGGTTACATGTACATGTACGTATGCTAGAAAATATCCTAATACTTAAAAATTTTCTAACATTAATTTGAATTTCAAATTATTTATGAGCCAGATGGTTGGTTGGTTGGTTGAAATTTAGTGGCCCTAATTCCTCATGGGACAAACTGCGCCAAACAAGAAGAAAAATCCAATAGAACAACACAATTTTGAATCAATTTTAAGAAAATTAATTTTGATGAAACGTTAAAAAAGAAAAATGCTCCAAACCAAAGAAAAACATTTAAAAACAAATACATAGGTAGGAAATTTAGAAAGACAAAAAAAAAAAAAAAAAGATAATCAGCAAAGTTTGATTAAAAATTAATGATTAAAAATGTAAAACAGAAACTGAAAAATTGAAAAACGTACAGCACAAAAATGAAATTTATGAATTTAAAGATTCAAAATCATTGAAATATTAAAAATTGAAATAAGACAACCAAGACCAAATTAAAAAAAAATACAAAATAAAACTGAACAAAAAAATTAAAAAATAATTGAAAAAGAAAAATTTAAAATTGAAGAAATAAAAGATTAAGAATCAAAATATTGAGAATCAAATATTACAAAAATGAACATCAAAAGTTAGAAAAACAAATACATATCAGATTTATGAGCCAGAAACTTTAAGCCTCAACTTCTTTACACTTTGTGAACCCTTCAATATTAAATTTTATGAAATTTTAATGCTATTATTAATATCAAATGTTAATATTAAATTATATATTTTTTACTAAATTTTATGCTTTTTTAATTAAATAACAATGAAATATATTGTCTCAGTTCAATTTGTGCCCCAACTAATGTTAAATACTGCCAACGGCTCTGGTGTAGTCGTTCGAAGTCGGCTTATAACATTAAGCCTTAATGAGCTTCTATGTTGTAAAAAATAATTACCGCTGCTATCGCAGCCAGTTGTTTATTAGATTTATTATTTATTAAAACTGTACCATGATAGCTTACTCGGCAAAGGCGTCGATCTTATAACCGGAGGATTTTGAGTTCAAGGCTTGAGTCCACCAAAGTTCCACCGTGTTCCTATTGGAGGTTGGGGCACCTACAGTAGGATTGTGGTCTAATGTCCTCCAACTTTAAACGATACCCCTGGAGGTGGTAGGACAAGCCTGCAGGTCTTCTATTTGGTCCCTACTTCTAAATTACGAGGACTCGGATGGGGCAATGGCACTCCCTTCCGAAGCATTTCTACGCGCTCTCCGTTTGGTGTTAAATGAATAACAGCTTAGCAGGCATATTTGGAAAAAATCAGTCTGTATTGGCATCTGCACTGGAAAAATACTAAAGTCTGTATCATACCAGTCAAAGATACACTCTAACAACTGCTTCGATCAACTATGTAATTTTGCACAGGAATTGGGAGAGAAATACGGAATTAGGAGTTAAAATTCCTCCCCTTTTCCAGACCTTCGGAACCGGAGTTTGTGGGTTCGAGCCCCACTGCGACATGGATGTTCGTAGCCGTTCGGAATCGGCTTTAAGCAGTAGGTCCCGGTCTCATTAGCCCTAGTGTTGCAAAAAGTAGACCGTAGTACTCCCCCAACACAACCCCCCTCTCCTTTTCCTCTTCAGAATGATCTAAATTGAGGGGATTTTCAAACGCAACATTCCAAGCGTCTTATATCCAGTAGAATTGTGATTGTGATTTACTTGGAGCGTTTCGGTGTACTGTTTTGCTATACGAGAGATTCAGTGGGATTAGAACCCATGAACTGTGGTATTGAAGAAAATCGCCCTGCTTTTTCGGTCATCGTTCGGCCGCAGGATACGAATATGCGAAGTGGCAAACAGTCCCAAATATAAAATTTCAAATTTCTAAGGTTCACTGTTTTTGAGTTTAGTGCGAAAAGTACATACAGATCTCGTGTCGAAACTAATCAAAACTCTTCCATAGATGGTCAAAACGGATATTAAAAATTTCAAGTTAGCTTGTAAGAGTTGTAAAAAACCCAGAATTTTGAAGAGGTGGGAATAAACTCGGGAATTTTGGGGAATAAACCCGGAATTTTGGGAACTTTGGAAATAAATCATTTTAACAATGTCTACATTTATTTTTTCAACAGTGGCTATTTAAGAACTAGCGTATTATTTCTAAGAGTTTTTTTTTACTTTTGGCAATATATATATATATATATATATATATATATATATATATATATATATATATATATATATATATATATATATATATATTCAAGAAATAATAGCAATGAGCATTTAAATGATTTTATAGTAGTACTTATGTAATTAATTACCCTGTTAGTATTATCAAACACATAACTGGTTGCTTCAATTTTAATTGCTAATATAATAATTATATACATTATTTTTTATCATTAATTATTATGTAAATTGCTTTATGTTAAACTTTTTCCTCTTTTTATAGTATAAAAATAAATCATTAAATTTAAAATTACAGTTAATTATTTTTTGTAATGCATATATCATTTAAAAGTGTAATCAAATGGCAATGTTGCATTTTGTGTCCAATTTCTACACACACACACACACACACACATATATATATATATATATATATATATATATATATGCATATATATATATATATATATATATATATATATATATATATATATATATATATATATATATATATATATATATATATATATATATATATATATATATATATATATATATATAGCCCATCATATGACGGGATTAATAAAATTTTTAATATTCCAGAACTGTTAAGTACCCAATGAGGCAGGTAAAAAATGGTTTGTTTTTTAGCTGAGAACTATCTGGTTAACTCTCAATAATTTATTTATCGTCATACTCCTGTAGAGTCTCCTGATCCTGTAATGCAGTTTAGAATCACATTGAATTCATTTAGTCAAACCATGTGGTTATGTATAATAAACAAACACACAAAAGAACAAACTTCTTAATTTCCAAATATATATAAATTAAAAGTTAGATATTTATTAGTCGGTGAAATAGACTCCTAGACTTATATGAAAAGAATTTATTGTTAATACCGGTTTTAAAAGTTTCATTGCAACAAAAAATAATCGATGATTAAATTTAAAATTATCACGTATGTACCTAATCTATTATTGAAGCCAAATATAAAAGAAAATCATTTACGTAATATCTAAGTTCAGTGATAAAAGGTATTAAAATAGGGTAAACGATATTTAAATAGTTTAAAATATGAAATGATTAAATGAGATGTTTAAAGGAATAACGTCACAATGCTAGAAAAAATTGTTATTTTTACCTATTTATTGAGTGATAAATGGATAAATTTAATCGCCTGCTCTTAACCGGGGAAAATAGGGCTTGAAATAATGGCATTAAACGCTCGAAAAGAAGGGAAGGGGTGGATTTCGAACGTTTTAAAGAAGACAGTATTTTTTGCTGTGATATGAAGCATATTTATACCAATTTATTTTACAATCGGATCGATAGTTTAGGAGAAGATAAACTTTATTCGCTTTGAATGGATGCCTGTATCCATTCCAGGTCCAACCGCTTCATAAATTTGAGGACAGACGGACATATATATATATATATATATATATATATATATATATATATATATATATATATATATATATATATAATATATATATATATATATATATATATATATATATATATATATATATATATATATATATATATATATATATATATATATATATATATATATATATAGAAAGAGAGAGAGAGAGAGATAGAGATGTTATCCAAGAAAAATAATGATTTATGGGTTTTGTGGCACTACAGATTATTACCTAATATTTATGTAATAATAAATATATTGGATATTTCTCAAAGGAAAAATATACTCATACTTTCATGCTAAACATGATACCTTGTCAAATATAGTTAGTTAATCCCAATTATTCAATTTTTAGAGGTTTTGCTTCCTTACACGCTTATTCATTACAGTTGCCAGTTAACTATTAATATCAAATCATTTATGAAATGTAAAAATTGTCTTGTGCTATTAGGATAAAAGTAAACAAAATACTTCAAAATTCCCTTCCCAAAAAACCCGGTTTTTTCCCGGGTTTAAACCGGGATTTTTCTACTGCTCACAATTCTACTTGTAAGAAAGGATTGATGAAAAAGCGAAACTAGTCAAATTTAATTCAGGCTTGGGCAAAATACGCATTTCCGTTGAAATATGAATACCGAAATATTCCGCGGTTACAATATTCCGTACAAGAATACTGAAATGTGCATTATTCATTCGAAAACAATGCCAACCATTTATGTTGTCGGATATCTCCATAAACAAAACTAAAATCTCGTTGAGTGCAGCGAAGTGTGTTCTCATACATCTGCCACTCTCCCGTCTGTCAGTTTTATAAATCCCGAATCAATTCTCGGGAGATCTGAAAGAAGTTTTAAGAGATTTTCCTGGTAGGAAGTGAAGGTTGAAATAAATAAAATGCTCCCTGTCTGCTCTTAAAAGGTAGAGAGCTTTGATCTGGGGAGTATTTTAAGGTGTCTGTGATGACAGAGTCGCAAATCGCTTGTTGACTCGATTTTCGATAAATAGACCGAATTGCTGTTGCCCAAGATTTAGTTTTCTAGTGGGAACAAATCTAGTCGAGTATGAAAGACAAAGAATTTTAAGAAGACAGAAGAGTCAAAATATTTTTTAAAAATCACTTTTTTTAATTAGTAGCTCAAACATTTTGGAATATCCCCTAGATTTTAAAAATACATAATTAATATAGTTTTTTTTGCTATTGAAAACATATAATTTTATAGTCAGCTTTATCCCGTATTTAGCTATCCAGGGTAATCTATTCCGGTTGAGCAAGAAAGAGAGAAATTTAGGAGGACATTAAAGCAAAATATTAAAAAAAATCAACTTTTCAATTATTAGCTCAATCAATTTGGGATATTAACTAGATTCTAAAAATAAATAGTTTATATAGAATTCTACCATGGACAGCCTACAGTTTGACAGACAATGTCGCACATTACTTGTTGACACGATGTTTGAAAAATAGACTGAATTGCTGTTGTCCAGGTATTTAGTTATCTAGTGTCATATAATCTGATTGAGTATTAAAGGAAAAGAATTTTAAGGGGACAGGGATGTCAAAATATTATAAAAAACATTTTTTCAGTAAACAATTTAAAAATTTGGAATATTCCACAGATTCTAAAAATACATATTTTATATAGTTTTTTTACAATAGATGGCTTACAGTTTCTGTAGGTAGTGTCACAGGTTGCATGACTCGTTGAAAAATAGACAATGATAATAGATTTGCTGTTGCTCAAACATATAGTTATCCAATGTGATCTAATCTGGTTAAGTAAGAAAGAGAAATAATCCAAACATCTAAAATATTATTTTTATTTAATTTTTTTAATTAATAGTTAAAAAAATTTGGGATATTTTACAGACTCTAAAATTACTCTAATTTTACGTTCCCCAATCATCTTTAACGAACACGGCGTATCTTAAGCCGGCCTGGGTTCCAAACTCGGAACCTCTCAGTTAAGAGATCATTGCGTTTGCCAAGTGAGCTAGACCAGTGCGATCGAATCTGGTTGAGTAAGAAAGAGAAATAATCCAAACATGCCAAATATTTTAAATTAATTTTTTTTGATTAGTAATTCAAGAAGTTTACGATATTTCACAGACTCTAAAATTACATAGTCTATATAGTTTTCTACGATGTAAACCTTACAGTTTGACAGACAGTGTCGCATATTACTTGTTGACTCTATGTTTAAAAAATAGACTGAATTTCTGTTGTCTAAGTATTTAGTTATTAGTGATATAATCTTATCAAAGAAAAAGAACTTTAAGGGAATAGGAAGGTCAAAATATTATAAAAATCAATTTTTTTCAGTTAACAGCTTAAAAATTTGGAATATTCGACAGATTCTAAAAATACATATTTTATATAGTTTTCTATCATAGATGGCTTACAATTTTTATAGGAGTATCACAGGTCGCTTAACTTGATAAATAGATGATGACAATAGATTTGCTGTTGCTCAAACATATAGTTATCCAATGCGATCTAATCTGGCTGAGTAAGAAAGAGAAATAATCCAAACGCCTAAAATATTATTTTAAATTAATTTTTTTTTTAGTTAGTATCTAAAATATATTCTGATATTTCACAGACTCTAAAATTACATAGTCTATATAGTTTTTTTATTATGTAAAGCCTATAGTTTGACAGAAAGTGTCGCAAATTGCTTGTTAACACGATGTTGATAAATAGACTGAACTGCTGTTGTCCAAGTATTTAATTATTTAGTGGAATCTAATCTAGTTGAGTATTCAAGAAAAAGAATTAAGGGAACAGAGAGGTCAAAATATTATAAAAAAAACAGCTTTTCAGTTAACAGATTAAAAAATTTGGGATATTCCACAGATTCTAAAAATACATATTTTATATAGTTTTCTATCATAGATGGCTTACAGATTTTATAGGCAGTGTCACAGGTCACTTGACTTGATGATAAATAGATGATGATAATAGATTTGCTGTTGCTCAAACATATAGTTATCCAATGCGATCTAATCTGGCTGAGTAAGAAAGAGAAATAATCCAAACGCCTAAAATATTATTTTAAATTAATTTTTTTTAGTTAGTATCTAAAATATATTCTGATATTTCACAGACTCTAAAATTACATAGTCTATATAGTTTTTTTATTATGTAAAGCCTATAGTTTGACAGAAAGTGTCGCAAATTGCTTGTTAACACGATGTTGATAAATAGACTGAACTGCTGTTGTCCAAGTATTTAGTTATTTAGTGGAATCTAATCTAGTTGAGTATTCAAGAAAAAGAATTAAGGGAACAGAGAGGTCAAAATATTATAAAAAAAAACAGCTTTTCAGTTAACAGATTAAAAAATTTGGGATATTCCACAGATTCTAAAAATACATATTTTATATAGTTTTCTATCATAGATGGCTTACAGATTTTATAGGCAGTGTCACAGGTCACTTGACTTGATGATAAATAGATGATGATAATAGATTTCCTGTTGCTAAAACATATAGTTATCCAATGCGATCTAATCTGGCTGAGTAAGAAAGAGAAATAATCCAAACGTCTAAAATATTATTTTAAATTAATTTTTTTTAGTTAGTATCTAAAATATATTCGGATATTTCACATACTCTAAAATTACATAGTCTATATAGTTTTTTTTATTATGTAAAGCCTATAGTTTGACAGAAAGTGTCGCAAATTGCTTGTTAACACGATGTTGATAAATAGACTGAACTGCTGTTGTCCAAGTATTTAGTTATTTAGTATAATCTAATCTAGTTGAGTTATGAAGAAAAAGAATTTTAAGGGGACAGGAAGGTAGAAAGATTATAAAAAAAAAAAACAATTTTCAGTTAACACATTAAAAATTTTGGACTATTCGACAGATTCTAAAAATGTATATTTTATATAGTTTTCTACCATAGATGGCTTACAGTTTTTATAGGCAGTGTCACAGGTCTCTTGACTAGATGATAATAGATTTGTTGTTGCTCAAACATATAGTTATCCAGTGTTATCTGTTGTTATTATGTCTCATTTCTCTCTGACAAACCAAGCACGATTGAGCCTTATTAAGGCCAAGGGGTGCGCCTTTCGGTTTAATGAGCACCATTAAGGCGAAAGAACAACTTTGCTCAAGTAGGTCTTTGCAATTTTAAAGCATGGACCAAGCAGGAGACCCATAGACTTGGCCTGCTACTTCCAGAAGTATGAATTGAGAATTTGGAGGACATTGTGCCCACGAACATATTTTACTTGCCCCAGTCACCTTTAACGAACACAGAGTTTTTGGCAGGCTGGGGTTCCGAACCCGCAACCTCTCAGTTAAGAGATCGTTGCGTTTGCCGACTGAGCTAGACCAGTGAGATCGAATCTGGTTGAGTAAGAAAGAGAAATAATCCAAACATGCAAAATATCTTAAATTAATTTTTTTTAATTAGTAATTCAAAAAGTTTCGGATATTTCACAGACTCTAAAATTACATAGTCTATATAGTTTTTTACTATGTAAAGCCTTCAATACCACAGACAGTATCGCAGATTACTTGTTGACTCGATGTTGACAAATAGACGGAATTGCTGTTGTCCAAGTATTTAATTATCCAGTGGGATATAATCTAGTTGAGTATTAAAGAAAAAGTATGTTAAGGAGATAGGGAGGTCAATATATTATAATAAAAAGGTTTTCAGTTAACAGCTTAAAAAGTTTGGAATATTCGACAGATAATATAAATAGATGTTTTATATAGTTTTAACCATGGATGGGTTACAATTTTTATAGGCATATTAGTTATCCAATGCAATCTAATCTGGTTGATTAAGAAGTAGAAAGAATTTTAAGAGACCAGGGACGTCAAAATATTTAAAAAATCCTTTCTTTATTTAGTATCTAAATATTTGGGATATTTCACAGATCCTAAAACTGCATAGTTTATATAGTTTTATACCACGGAAAGCCCACAGTTCGATAGATAGCTTCTCAGATTGCTTGTTGACTCGATGTTCGATAAATGGTTTAATCTGGCTGAGTAACAAAATGATAGGATTTTAAAGGGGCAGGACTTCAAAATATTAATTTTTTTTTCCCAAGAGTAGATAAAAAAATGTGGGATATTCTACTCATTCTAAAATACATAGTTTATATAGTTGTATACCATGGAAAGTTCACAAGTTTAAATTTAAAAGCATAAACAATGCATTTAAAGCACCATTTAAGCAGAAATAATGGTTTTCTAGATTAAAATCCTCCTAACTGCTTTTTTCGATTTACCATAAACTAAAATGTTCTTTTTTTAGAATGAATTTTTTACTTGCTCTATTATAAAGCTGTATTTTTAAAAAGTTTATTTTAATAACTATTCATTTCCCCCCTAATATAAATAAAATTTTAAGAAAATATAATTTTTAGATTGTACAAGGTGATGGTATCGAGGTTAAACCACTCCCCGAAGTTTTTTTTTACCCATTCTTGTTATTTTTAAGATTTATACGTACCATCTATAAACTAATTTCTTTAAATCTCAAAGAATTTTTACTAGTGAACTTTAAAGGGTTAACTGCATGTAATAAATTGATTTTATATCTTCTTTTAACTCTTTGCTATTAAACTTTTTTAACCAGATGTATAGTCAATGCTATGCAAAACTAAATATTTCTGCGATTTTTTCAGATTTCGTAATTTTAAAGATTAAAATACCAACTTGGAATTACTCTTTCAGTAACATCCCCAATGAATAATCAACTCACAGCAAAGGCATTTCGAAACGAGTTTTAAGAACTTATCCCATTTTGCAATGCGCAAATAGGACTTCAAAGAATTTCTTCATAAAACTGATAATAGTTTTTAGGATATCAGAAAAAATACCTCTAAAAGAATTATAACTTAAAATATAAATGAAAAATATAAATAAAAAAAATTCCAAAAAATATAAAAGAACTTTCTTGTATGCCTGTTATATCTTATATCTTTTTTTATTTTGTATAATCCGTCACTAGAATTATCTTTTGCATGTTTTCTTCAACATTCAAAGAAAGTTTCGTTTCTCAGGGTAACCATATTATGAGTGAACTGAAGTACTGCTAGGGGGGGGGGGGGGGGGGGGGGGGGGGGGGGGGGGGGGGGGGGGGGGGGGGGGGGGGGGGGGGTGGGGGGGGGGGGGGGGGGGGGGGGGGGGGGGGGGACGGTCAGCCAGTGGAAAGCCGAACGATGGCCTAATGGTTAGGGTTCTGGTCTTCGATACCGGTCTGGTCTTCGTTGTTCATGGGTTCGAATCCCACTAGGGCACGGATGTTCGTAGCCGTTCGGAATCTGCTTTAAACAGTAGGTCCTGTTCGCACGAGCCCTCGTGTTGCAAAAAAAGTAGACCGTAGCACTCCAAACCAAAAATTAGGCTGAAATGTGATACATTTATCTTCGTTATACTGAAACATTTCGTAAACTATATAAAAATATATGTATAAAAAGTTCGAAAAAATATATAATAGAACTAACTTGTACGCCTATATATATATTTAATTTTGTATAATGCGTGACCAGAATTATCTTTAGCGCATTTTCTTCAACATTTAAGGAAAGTTGCATTCTGCAGGATAACCGTATTGTGAGTAGAACTAAAGTATTGCTACTGTCGTCCGGCGAAGATGCATTAATGTTTGTGATCTTGAGATATTTTGTTGCATAGATATTTCGTTCTAAAGCGAAATATTTCACGAGTACAGTTCTTCGTTTTTCCTTACTAGTAAAGTAATTGATAAAGAAAAAAAAATGATTATTCCCTACAAATAAGAGATTTTTATTGTGTTTCCTAAAATGAACTTTAAAAGCATTGTTCACATAAAAAAACCATTCATACAATTCATATGAATATGTCAATATATTTCAGCTGAACTGTTGCAGATCGATAATATTAATCTATCGGTTATTATTATTACAGCCGTCATATTTAGAATTTTCGTTTTATAAAGTGTGTATTGCAATTGTAGCTGCGCAACTCCATGAAATAATAGTTTCAAACCCAAAATTTCAACATTTTTGGTCAATCATTTTTGAGTTAGGCGTAAAAATGCAATTACACTGAAATTTTTTGTTGAATTAAACACCAATTGCAATTAAAAGAGGAGTACTTCAACTAGATGTTATAATAGTTCTGAATACGAAATTTCAACATTTTACGACCAATCGTTTTTCAGTTATGACCCAAAGCGTAATTTATCGTTATATTGAAATTTTTCATTATACAGGTAATATTAAAAATTTTCATTATATATATTGCAGATTGCAACCAAAAGGGGACGTGCATAATTAGTTACTACAGTAGAACCTCGGTATAACGACCCTCTGTGGGACCAACATCATATAGTCGTTGTAACGAAAGGTCACTGTAACGAATTTAAAAAATAATAAAAAAAAATTCAGCAAAGAAATGATGCAACAGTACATACCTACAGAACACTTCTATTTATTTGAATTTCCATTACTGAATTTTTGAAAAAAAAAGTCTTTGATTGACGCCAGTTTCAAGTTCATTTGGGAATTTTTCATTATCACTGATTCCATATCCGTTAGATTTTGAAGGAAATCTTCAGAATTAAATTGTCCTTCAAAATACTGAGGCTAGGCATTGAGTGCATTGAAGGCTTCTTTTTTATTCACTTTTTCAAAAGCTTGGACGATTTCTTCTCCGTCGTCGGAATCGCAGATTTCTTCATTTATGGTAATACGGGCAATAAAATCGTCCTCATTCAAATTTTCTCCGCAGCACTGTAAAGTTTCGTCTACCGCAACAAACTCATCAAAAGATAATTGAAGATTTAGTTCTCCCCTTTTCGTCACGCCTCCTCCCCTCATTTAAGCAAACATAAAGAGAGGAGTACAGGTTTCTTGAAGTTGCACCACAGTACAATAATTTTGAAATATTCCACTTGCTCATGAGTTCTGCGGACTAAAATTGGTGGTCGCTCTAACGAAAAATAATATGCTTGGGGTCGTTGTAATGATTCAAAATTAACATTATTCCTATGGTAAAATAATTGGGATTTTTTAAGATGGTCGTTCTAAGGGTCGTTCTATCGTGGGGTCGTTAAAACAGTACAGTAGTTCTACTGTATAACAGTTCCTAAATACAAAATTTCAACATTTCATGGGAAATGCCGTTTATACCCCCACTGCGTTAATGCTGGTTACATTGAAATTTTCTTTATAAGCGCTGCAGATTGCAAGCAAAAGGAGAAGGGGCATAACTAAATGCAATAGAGTTCTTAAATAAAAAATTTCGACTTTCTACAACCAATTATTTAATTGAGTACAGCTCTTTATAAATTCTTTTCTATTTTGTGCAACGCTTTGTGAGATTAATGAGTTAATAAATAAGTTCATTTTGGTAAACTGTCAAAAGAATAGTTTATGGAATGATTTAGTCATTGGTTGGTTGGTTAGAATTTAATGGCTCTAGTTCCCTTTTGAACAAACTGCTCCAAACCAAAAGAAAATTTAAACAAAGTAATTTTTCTTATGTTGAGTAACAGGAGTATGTGGTCCTGCTCATGAATCCTGCAATTTCTTTCATTGTTTAATTTTCGATAAAGAAGTCTTTGTAAGTTCTTCCTTAGACATATACTTTTTTAGTAGCTTTTAGTTATTCTTGACTGAACGGATATCTATGGCTTTCCCCTGTCTTCACATATATTTTTGTTTAATATCTTAATTTCGCTTAAATTTCGTTTAATACACGCCAAGAAAGATTTATATTACTCTGCAGCTTCTACAAATCATAAATGGAGATCAAAAAAGACTTTCTTGATTGGATGTGACATGTTTGATAGATAACTGGCTTCAAACCTCAAACAAAGTTGAACATTTTTTTCGCCTGAAATTATGGAAAATGACCTCCCAAGTCTAAAAGTGTTCAAATGCTGTTATCTTATTTAGCAACTTTTCAAGCAGTAAACTAATGGTCAATTTTTATTCTAATGCTTCTGCGGACTTATCAGCAGAAGGGTTGCAATTCACGAGGAAAATATTGCTTAAAAAACAGGTTACTTACTAATAGTTGTTTATCACTATTTCTCCCCGCTTTTCGGAAACATTTTTTTTTTACCAAATCTTGTGGGATTTTACAATAAATAGCCTTCTTTAATATCTTATCTAGGTGTACCTCATGCTTAATATCCCGCAAATACCTTTGTTACCTCAGAAAATTTATCAGTAAACGCTTTTGATCGTGGGATTAAAAGCTTTTGTTTCCAATTTTAGTCGACAGATAGCAGCACTAAAAATGATCGGTTCTATATCCTTTTAACCATTTTAAAGTAGATGACGTCTTTAAAAATATTTAGCTAAAATTTTCTTGTCTCTCCAATAGAAGTATGTTTTAAAAGGAAAAATAATATGTAGTAGCATTTATACAAAATCTCTGTGCAATGCTGTGAAGCAGAAGAAAAGAAAATCAAATTAGTTTGAAAAGTAGTTTAAATATCTTTAAGTATTTAAGGAAAAAATGAGCTAGGTTAAATATTGAGTAGAAATTTTATTGTTTTAAACCTTTTGAGAGTTGTTGGTTTGTTTTAGTTTAATTTCTTTCGTTTAAAAAAAAAAAGATGAAATATTTTCAAATTGTGTCTCATATAGAGAGCGTTTTAATATATTTCTCATAGATGGCAGCACTATTTTTAATCTTCGAAAAATTCCATTTGCTCTCATGTTTACACAAAATTTTTGCTACTTGATAAATATAAAAGTTTTTACATAGTTTTCCAATAAAAAATATTATAATTTCCCTGCCTTCAAGTCAAATTGTTCTTGATGAATTCAAATATGTGCATATATGCTAAAAGTGAAATAAAAATAGCTAACAATATGTTGTATCACTAAATGGTTAGGATACTCTAATTAAAAAGGTTATTATGTAATTATTTTTTAATTTTTCTAGAAATAATATAGAACTCACTAATACTAACAATAATAGGTATTTTTTTTAATTCTTGTACTCACATATCCAAATTTATTTGTTTAATGTTACCAAATTGATTTCATTCTCATCTAGTTTTACACATAAACACTTTACATATGTATATATTTATATATAAATTTCCAGGATTAAAAAGCTTTAATATAGTTAAATGACTCATTATTTATTTAATAAGAAATAATAATGTAACTTACAAAGACTTAAAAGTATTTTTACAGATAATAGAGATATCTCCAGGGGTAATAGTGGTAAGGAACACAATATCAAGCCAAGATTTTTTTTTAATTCAAAAACATTACCTCAGAAATAATAAATTACCTATATCACCGGTTCTCAAACTTTTTTGGTTGTAGCACCCCTGTAGGACTAAAAATATTTCACCTCAAAGGGTTTTATCGCTAGCTTTAAAGGAGTTTGAATATGAAAGAAAAGAAGAATAGAAAACCACAAATTTAATTCGCGACATCCCTGAAATACGCTTGAGGCACACTAGGGTTCTCAATTTGAGAACCGCTGAAGTAGATAACGATTATAGAAAAATTATATTACATTAACACTTTATAAATACCTCGCATTATATACATATCATAACGTCCTGTAGTACCCTACGTATCGGAGGGAGAAGGGCAGGTTCTCTATCTTAAAAGGGAACAAAGAGCTTTTGACCAGTGTCTGATTCATAGTCGAACAGAGGTCCAGGATGCTGGAAAACTACAAGAAACGAGAGAATGAATTCTAAGAGAGTTTAGACTAGGAGTATCTTGAATAGCAGCGAGAGGACTGGAAGAATATCTTTCTCTCTCTCTCCGTCTCATCTTTCTATGTATATCCTTCTCTCAAGCTCTCTTCAACTCTACTTACCTTCTCTCCTCTCTTCATTCTATCTCCTTCTTCTCTTTCTCCCCCTCTCCTTCACTTTCTCTTTCTATATCCCTTTCTCCCTCTCTCCTTCAGCTCCCTATTTCCCTCCTTCTTCCTTCTCCTTCACTCATCTCCTTCATTCTTTCTCTCTCTAAATCTCTACTTCTCTTTCTCCCTCTCTCTTTCTTCGTCCCTCCTTCTCTCTGTCTCTTCCCTCTCTTTCTCCAGCTCTCCTTCTCCCTCTCTTCTTTTCTCCTCCTCTTTCTCCTTCCTTTATATCTCCTCTCTCGCTCTCCCACACCACTCTCTATCTCCTTCTATTTCTCCCCCTCTCATTCGCTCTCTTTTTTCTCTGTCCATTTCCCTCTCCTTCTCTCTTTTTTCTTCTCACTCCTTCTCACTATTTGTCCATCTCTCATCTCTTTTTTCTTTATACTACATTATATATATATATATATATATATATATATATATATATATATATATATATATATATATATATATATAATGGAGCTAGAAAGCTGTTGGTACTTTGTCCTGGAAATTATTATACATCCCGGATAATTCGGTAAATCTTTCTTTTGGTTTGACAGTCGATGCGCAGAGACTCTCTGTCTAGTTTATATCCTCCCGGATATTTAGTTTATTTAAGTGTCATCTGAAAGGTGAAGATTATCAGTAGAAAGACATCTCAACCTATCTCGGACTTTCTTTAAATTGGAACAATGATATGAGTGTCTGTATAATATTCCTACGAATTTTAATCTTGTCTATTATAAACTGTAAATAATGTACATATAGACAAATTTTTGGACTAGAGTTCAATTACTTTCACTATTCAGGGTATTCAGGATATTACAAAATATTCAAGTGAAATTAAAGTTAATGTAACAAATTTAAAATTGAATATTCTATTGAACAATTATTCTAAGAACAAAAGAAAACTGTGTGTCTTTAGAAGCGTGTTTCATAATGAATTTAAATAAAATATAGGATTTTCTTTCCCAACCAAAAAGCTTTACGGAATAAACTTCAACGATGTTTTTTAGTTCATCACTTGGAGCATGAAAGTTTCTAGTTTCTAGATGACCTTGTTAATTTAGGAATTGATTTCTTTTGAATCTCAAGGTGAAAAACGAATTCTTTTAATAGGCATATTTTCAATGCAGAATCTGCTAAAAACTTCGGTATTTCACGAAATTTCAGGAATTTTTGGAAAGCATTTAAAAAGTAGGCATAATTCAGCCCATATTTAATTTCTTCAATTAAGTTAAAACGTGCAACGAGTTATAGTGTTCACATACATACATACAGACACACACACGCACGGTTCCGAAAACGGCCTATTTGGACTCACGGAGGTCCAAAACTTGAAGATTAACATATCGAGGTCAAATTTTTGGTCGGTTATAATAATGTTTTTTGGTGGTCATAATAATGTTACAAACTTCAAAACTGGGTTCGGGGATTCAATGGACTTTAAGCAAGACTACAGCATGAAGACAAATACTTTATTCACAATCAGTTGGAAAAGATACAATGTCATCGCGGAACAACTCGAGCACAATGCCGAGGGCTCACGTACCTCTTTCCGCATCAAACAACAAGCACCGGTGAAACACAACACACAGTGCGTACTTCTCACACAAAGAGATCCACTTAACGACTCTCTCTGTTTGGGACTCTGCCGGCCTTAGGCCTGAAGAAACTGCTGGAATATTCGAGAAACCGGAATCGGAAGTTGTCACATGACGCTCCACTTGGCGACACTTGGCGATGAACTTGGCTACGAAAATAGGTTGCCAAAACTGTCGCCAACGAGCCGATATCTCGCCAATTTGGCGAGATACCATAGAGTCCCATGCTAAACTTACGGTTCACTAAACAAATTCGTAACAATAATATTAATATACTAGGTATACAAGAAAGTTAAAAGGGCCTTTAGGACCTTTATTTATACTTTTAGGTAAGTTGCACTCTTTTGGAAAGTCGAAACAAACAAATAAGAATAACAGAAAAATAAATGTTTTCAGCTTTTACTATTCTGCTCTCTCAAAATAAAAAAAATGTAAATAATACTGAAGATATTTTTCTTGTTAGGATTTCAAAGAAAAAAAATTGAAACACACAGAAATGATGTTCTGCTCTGCTGTCAAAACTTCAAGATATTAAATCAAATTGAGAACTTTTTAACTGCTGTATTAAAAAAGAAAGAATTTAATTACGCCCGAGCCTTTTTTGTTTTGTCACTGTCAAAGCTAGAACAGATTAATCCAAGAATTTTTTTTAATGTTGTCTTATTGAAATAAGAAATATCAAAACTAAACTCATTGAATTCTTACAAAAGATTTTTTTCCCTTTGGAAATTAGATATTTAAAAAACCGTGTCCCATTTCCTGTATTTTGCAGTCGAAATTAAAATTATTTTCATACAGAATAAGATAAAAGGTTTAGATATATTTTTGAAGTATTTTTCATAATTCAAATTTCCTTTTCATTCAAAATTTTAGACCAGAAAAAATGCCTTATTAGGCTTTTTTTCAGTTTTTCTGATTTAAAATTTTGACACTTGTTTGTTTATAAAGTTACCATTTATTCAATTAGTATGGATTGTTATTTTTAAGTAAAATTTTCTGTCAATTAGTTTTCTTATATATTTTAGTTAGTATAGTTTTTAAAAATTTTTGTTTTGCTTTAAGAGGAAAGTGACAATAAAATCATAAATTTGGTTTTAAATCGATGCTGAAGTCTGACTTTGTGGATGGTGCTACAGAGATTTAACACGGCAATATCTATATATGCATCTATCTATCTATCTATCTATCATCTTTCTCTCTCTCTCTCTCTCTCTCTCTCTCTATATATATATATATATATATATATATATATATATATCTATATCTATATATATATATATATATATATATATATATATATATATATATATATACATATATATATATATATATATATATATATATATATATATATATATATATATGTCAGGTCTAAAAAAGGGGTAGTTGGAAATTATGTAAGTTAAAAACGATTTTAAAAAGGGAACTCTTTTATAATAATAAAATAAATGAAAAAGACCCAAGCTATCGTAAGCTTTCAGGATAATCCGGTCAGGCGGAAGCATTTTTGAGCTATTTGATGAGCTTGCAAACAAATAAGTTTGAATTGGCGCTTGGACATGGAGCGATCAACACTTTCACGCATAGCTTCGCCCCGAAGAATGAAAATGGCGCATGTTCCTTTCCTTAAGAACGATGAATTAATAAAACTTATTATTATCAAGAAGACTGTTTTCCATTCGCCTTTACTCTGCACCACGACATGTCATATATATATATATATATATATATATATATATATATATATATATATATATATATATATATATATATATATATATATATATACATATATATATATATATATATATATATGAGCTGAACCATCTGGTTAAGTTTGGAGCGCAAACAGTCAACTTTTTTCTCCACACGAAGGTTAATTGAGATAAATACTACATTTAAAAAGCACCTTCGAATGGCTATGGGCGTCCAGCTGTGTAACTCGAGCCGAAAACTTGTACCAGAAGATATCCCTTTACCGAATCAGGCATCGTTTGTTTTAAGCAACATCACAGAAAAGTGTTCATACTATCTATCTATCCATCTTGTCAAAGCTCAGTTGTCAAAGACAGCTTAGACGATCCAATAGTCTTCCAAATTCTTTCAACGACCGCTACTCTGCTGCGTTCGTTCACAGTGACGCCAACAACGTGACAGGCGAGCTAGGATCTTTGAAGGGGCTGACCAGATCGAGTGGCCCAGTACTTCCGATCTGTCCACCACCGGTGGGATAAGCCTGGAGAACTTCATGGCCATATGGACCCGTATTGGTACTTGACTGTCAAAGGTAGCGATCTCATAACCAGAAGATAGCGAGTTCGAGCCTCAAGCCGACCAAAGAGTCGCCGTATTTATTAATGGCGGCTACGACATTCAAGCTCCCAGACGATACATCTGGAGGGGGCAGGTTTCTGCTACTGAATTATGGGGATCCATTTTGTTTGAGTTGTTTCTAGGAAGCAATGTTGGCCACCTATTGAGTGTTTACCCTAATAAAACGCTAAGAATTATAAGCGGCTTGGAAGTGGAAATGCTGTAAAAACAATTTCTCCCTCATCGGAAATAATAGTCTATCTACCGAACGAGGTGATTAAACGAGATCGTTCGAACGAAGTTGTGTAATAAGTCTACGACATGGTGGATAATCGTTTTACCATATTGTAGGAAAACAATCGGCAGGGATGTATCCAATGTGCATGTCCGATGACAGTAGAGATCATAGATGATACTTTCTGAAGTCATTCACACATTTTCTCCCATTATGAAGATCGCCTTATGCTCCTTAGGACTATAACGCATCATAACGTATCTGCAACAGACAATCTTTCGTTGCCATCAAAATGGCAGGAGACAAAAGATTTCCCCGTTTCCATCACACACACATATGTAATCATATTTTAAAGTAATTAATTGATTTTAATTTTGTAATAATTATTTAGCGATACTGTACTTAAAATAACACTTTCACCATCATTTGTCGAAATCAGAACTGAAAATTTTGTGTACTACTTTTTTTCAAAAATTAGCAGTCTGTTTAGGATATGCTTATTCAATGTGACAACCTTAGAATACTACTGGTCGAATACTGGTTTTATAAACAATAATTTTAACTCTATTGCTAATCACTAGTGATCTTAATTGGTTTCTTAAGCCAAAGTAGCATCTGTCTGCCAGCATTAAGCGGTAATAAATTTCAGCATTCACTACATTCCTGTTGGCGACAGTTGTTCCAAGATGTTAAAACTCCATATCTTTTTGGAAGATCATGTATTCACTACTAATGGGGAATTATCAGCCTCTAAGATGGTAACAATCACTAGTTTTGTTTTTTTCTGCATTGACGATAAGGATCATTTTTTGAGTCTCAGCTTGAAGAGCTACAAAAGTCTCAATAACAACCCGTCTTGATCTGCCAATAATATCAAGATCATCTGCATATGGTAATACTTGGATATATTTGTAGTATAAAGTGCCGATAGTAGTTATCTTTGAATTTCTGAGGGCTTTTTATAGTGCAACGTTAACACGCAAGCAAGATAGATAATCCTCTTGTTTAAGACTTCTATCCAATATATATATTTATAATAGAAAAAAGGAATAAGTAATATAACTCCATTAAGCGAACGTCTCCAAAGTAATCCAGTTATAATTCATGCTGATATTAATCTTTATTTAGAATTAGCTTTAAATGCTAATTATCCCCTATCTTTTATTTTTAAACAATTAAATAATTATTTTCAAGTAGATTAAAATAGGATTAATTTAGTATTTCCAATTCTCAATAAAAAACTGTAATTTTAACTGACACATTAACAAGATAAATACTGGATGTGTTGGCTTTTTTTATAGCTTTATAAGTGACTTGTTCAAATTCGTATTCTTATTCCATATATTTATGGTCTTTTGGGTGTACGGGAACGTTCAGGCCTGTTTAAACAATTGTTTACCCGTGTATGGAAGTCTTAAACCTTCCACACCCAGTCCATCTTTCTTCCTATCTAACATTTTTTAGGTTTAATGGATTTATATTATTAATTCCTTTTTTCTATTATGTTTATTTACCTCTATGTAATTGCTGATTTGAGCGCATTACATAGTAAGTATTTTTAAATTTCTGTCCTTAACTTTCTATCTAATACTTTTATCACTATATATATATATATGTAATATATATATATATATATATATATATATATATATATATATATACATATATATATATATATATATACATATATATATATATATATATATATATATATATATATATATATATATATATATATATATATATATATATATATATATATATATATATACATATATATAATATATATACTATATATATATATATATATATATATATATATATATATATATATATATATATATATACATATATATATATATATATATATATATATATTATATATATATATATATATATATATATATATATATATATATACATATATATATATATATATATACATATATATATATATATATATATATATACATATATATATATATATATATATATACATATATATACATATATATATATATATACATATATATATATATATATATATATATATATATATATATATATATATATATATATATATATATATATATATATATATATATATATATATATATATATATATATATATTATATATTATATACATATATATATACATATACATATACATATATATATACATATACATATATATATATATGTGTGTGTGTGTGTGTGTGTGTGTGTGTGTGTAATATGTAATATGTGAATGGGGAGTACCCGACTGCCAAAACAGAAAACTGATGATCTAAAAGAAAGCCGTCAAAAGCAATTTAAATTTAAAAGTTCAGTTTTAGCACATAATTAAGGGTAAAATTTATCAAATGGATCCAAAATAGAATCACCAAACGTAATTTAGATTTAAAAATTCCGTTTTATCACGTAATTAAAGGGAAAAATATATCAAATGGTTCTTAAATGGAGTCACTAAACGTTATTTAGATTTAAAAATTCCGTTTTAGCATGTAATTAAAAGAAAAATGGCTCAAAAATAGAGTCGCTAAATGTTATTTAGATTTAAAAATACCGTTTTAGCACGTAATTAAAGGAAATAATATATCAAATGGCTCCTAAATAGTCTCCAAACTCAATTTAGGTTTAACAAAAGTGTTCTATCTCCTTAAGTTCTTGATCTTTGAACAGTTTGACATGTTTAAAACCTTTCCACGGCTGATAAATATTTCCAGCTTGTAAGTATCGCGTCCGTCTCTGTCGGGGGTCAAGAAGAGCGTCGGTTAAAGCGAACTTTTGGTTCATTGTAAGGCGCCGAACATTTCAAAACGCCGAACAATTGAAAAACGGCAGTATTGTACCAGTAATGGTCTTTTTGACGCACGGACGATTAGAGGTGTCAAATGTGCTGTTTTATCAACGCACTGACAGAGAAAAGAAATTGTTCTTTGTGTGACCGCGTCGGCTGGGCTCCAAAGGGCGTTTCGGCTACTCCAAGGACAAAGGTCAACAGGTCAAAGAGAGAGGGGAGTTGTCGATCTCCCCTAAAACCGAGGTTTCCTGTTTGGAAAAGAAGAAACACGGGGACTCCCAGCTGAACTCTGAGATGAGCAGGTTGTCTAGAATGATCTCCTCTCTGGACGATTTTACTTATACATTTTAATAGTTCTTTAAATGCCTGTTGTTAACCCTCCAAGTGGAACACACCGGGGAAAAAATTCTCCAAAAAATAAGCTAAAGTTTTATTGTGTCAGTGACCAAAGTGTTCTATGATTTTTTTATTTCATGCTTTGCCCCACCTTCGTTATTGTACATTTACTTCCGGTTATAAATAGATATATAAATAGCATTATTGATTGTTAATTTTTAATACACATAAAGCTCGTCAAGTCTCGAAGATCATCCCATAAGAAATAATGTATTCTAAAAGTACGAATAAAAAATTTTTTTTGAGAATTATTTATATTTTTTTACTAAAGTCATCGAAGATATTTCAGTGGTGCAATTAGAGATATATATGTTACCGCAAAAGAAATGCTTCGAAATAGATTGACTGACATAGCCATGAGAAGCTATCAGCGTCTTTGTTCCTCAGGGAGTAGGGGTGCATCCCTCAATAAATGTCAGTCAAAGAAGAAGGCAGTTCCCAAACAATCGACCTGACCCTCCTACCTCATAATTTCATGGGGGAAAGCACTGTCAGAAATTTACAATACATCTATTTTTGGAACGTTTTTGGAGGTCGAAAATTGTCTGTGACAGCTGGCGGAATTGTACGTGCAAACCGCTTAGAGGGTTAAATAAATGAAAGTTGTTAAGTTTGAAATCATCTACGACTGATTATTTCGCCTCCATACCTGCTCCTTATACGAGACCCATACGAAATCATATCCAAATGACTAGGGTATGACTTACAATCGGAAATAGAAACATCGCAAACCGCTCGGCGAGTTTACACAGCTGTATATTAATAACAAGCCAACTCTTGTCCAGCCATATGTCTGAGTAACTAAGATTGAAAAGTTATATTTATTTCATATTAGTTTTTAGGTTATATTATACTAACAATATAAGTAGTTTTGAAAATAAAATAACTCTCAAACGAATGACAGATTTATTTAAATTTAATTTTCATCACGAACTTAAGAAATATAATCTAAGGAAATAAAAGAATTTAATTGGTGGTTTAACCTTGTGCTGTATATATATATATATATATATATATATATATATATATATATATATATATATATATATATATATATATATATACATGTATATATATATATATATATATATACATATATATATATATATATATATATATATATATATATATATATATATATATATATATATATATATATATATATATATATATATATATATATATATATATATATATATAAATATATATATATATATATATATATATAAATATATATATATATATATATATATATATATATATATATATATAAATATATATATATATATATATATATATATATATATATATATATATATATATACATACATATATATATATATATATATATATATATATATATCAATATATATATACATAAATTAACATATATATGTATATCTCTATACATATATACATATATATATATATATATATATATATATATATATATATATATATATATAATATATATATATACATAAATATATATATATATATATATATATATAATAAATATATATACATAAAGATACATATATAAATATATATATATATATATATATATATATATATATATATATATATATATAAATATATATATATATATATATATATATATATATATATATATATATTATATATATATATATATATATATATATATATATATATATATATATATTTACATAAACGGTTCGTAACATTAATTTAATTGGTGGTTTAACCTTGTGCTGACTAATGGAAAAGTGCCCAAGTTTCTGACCATATTATTTAAATACAGCAAATGCATCTACAAATAAGAGTATTACGTTATCTTAAACGTTCAATACTTTTTTAAAGGTAATGCTATTAACAATATATTAATGTTGGTTTTTAAAAATCGGCTAAAAATGTAACGTAACTAAATAAATTTTAAACGAAAGAAATAGGCCAAATTAAGATTAATAAAATGAAATAAATCAAGTAAAATAGCGTCAAAAAGCAAGAAAAATTGTATTTTCTTTAAACAGATTTTAAAAGCTAACAGTTCAATTTCTGCTATAATAAATTATAAAATTAATTTAAATTTTGAAATAAACCTTAAATACTTAGATTGAAGTTTAACCACAGAGTGATTAGTAATGTTAAAATGTTTTTCATGTGAACACCAAGTTGATTACTTAATTTCATTCTTTTGCTTATTACGGAGTCTCATATATTATAAATAGCTTTGTTACAGAATAAATGTATTTTGGAATTGGACTACCAATAATTTAATATGATATTATTAGCGAATTTTTTTTTGCAGCTTTCAGTTTTTTTAAATAAAATAAACATTTTTAGTATTATTGTGAGAAAATATAATACATTTAATATTACAACACTTTCAGAAATTTTAGCTGCTTTTTAAGATATGTAACTTAGACCTATAAAATCAGCTACAAACAGACACATAATATATCAAATGGTTCCAAAAGAGAATGAATTAAGAATGAACCTCTATTCAAGCCAATCTAGGTTTACGGCAGCTATAAGGCCAAATGTAAATGTGGAAAAACCGACTACCAAAATAGAACACCAATGCGCCAAAAGAGAGTCGTCAAATGCAATTTAGATTTAAAAATTCCGTTTTAGAAAAAATATCAAATGGCTCAACAGAGTCGCCAAACGCAATTCAGATTTAAAAATTTAATTTTAGCATATAATTAAAAGAAAAAAATATATCAAAAGGCTCCAAAACAGAGTCGCCAAACGCAATTCAGATTTAAAAATTTAGCT
>CM063508.1:96235109-96242609 GCA_032207245.1 Pardosa pseudoannulata
ATATATATATATATATATATATATATATATATATATATATATATATATATATATATGTGTGTGTGTGTGTATGTATGCATATATATGTATGTGTATTTGTGTATATATATATATATATATATGTAAATCCCTTATTTACATATTTTAATATTAATTTAATAACTTCTGTTCATAAATTACTTTGGGGTTTGTGCGGTAATTCTGATTTTTCCCCACAGATACGCTATAGACTTAATTCAGCCTCTGTTTGTACTTCTTTAGCCAATAGAAAACGCGTTCTCTTTAAACATAGGTATTTTTTTATCACGTGATCAAACGTGCATAGTTATTGTTAGTAGTCTTTTTACCTGAGAAATCCTTACTTAAAATTTGTGTGTGCACAATGTTCAAAAAGTTCTTGTCTGTTGTGTGGATTTGCTGTCTCGTCACTCCAAATAAAATGTGTTGTGCTTTTGGATGAATATCGCTCATATTTCACACACACTCACACACACACACACACACACACACACACACATATATATATATATATCAAGTTTGAAACTTGAAATTAATAAATTATGGGTTATAGAGTAAAAAAAAACAGGACACTCTTTTACTGCAGAATCATGAATTTTTAATAACGCCATTATAAAAGCACTTGAAGCGTAAGGATTGAGAGAGAGAGCGTCTTGAGAATGGGTTGCTGCATGACCCCTCGATGATTAGGGCTACTTTGTTAGCCAATGCCCACCGAATGACCGACGCCATGTTTGGTTAAGATGTGAATAAATAATGTTTTAAGAAGAATACTTCTCGGACTCGGATATGCTTACACACACACATATATGTATATATATATATATATATATATATATATATAACAGGACTTAATATTAAATAAATCAAATGGTTACACTTGGAAACGCCTTCTATAATTTTTAATTTCCCGGGATTACTGGGAAAGGAGAAGACTAATTAATAATCGTAATATTGAAGATGCAGTCGAGCCATTATATAAAAAGACGCAGGTCCACAGAGGAAGTTAACTTTTATTTAAGATCTAAGAAAACTTCTCGTTACTCTCGCAAGAGCAGAGAAGGGAATGGTACATGATCCCAGTTAGACCCCAGAGCGAGATGACACAGATAATATTCCCAAAGGAACCGGCAGCTTAGTCAGCAGATTTAATAGTCCGAAAGGAACTTAGATTATTGGAAAAAATGAACCATTCACCGGGACGGCAGAAAATGTGGCTACTGCAAAGAAAATGTGCATTTATTTCACAGTTAGCTTTAGGAAATCGGTTCAAAGAATGCAAGTCGCGAACCTTCCTTGAGATAAGATATTTTGTCGCTGGGTAGATATGAAAGAATTGAGAAGGAGAAAATGAAAAGAAAAGTTTGAAATTTATAATAATATATAATATAAAATATATATAATTTTATATATATATATATATATATTATATATATATATATATATATATATAATATATATATATATATATATATATATATATATATATATATATATATATATATATATATATATATATATATATATATATATATATATATATATATATTATATATATATATATATATATATATATATATATATATATATATATATATATATATATATATATACATATATATATATATATATATATATATATATATATATATATATATATATATATATATATATATATATATATATATATATATATATATATATATATATATATATATATATATATATATATATATATATAATATATATATATATATATATATATACATATATATATATATATATACATATATATATACATATATATATATATATATATATATAATATATATATATACATATATATACATATATATATATACATATATATATATATATATATATATATATATATATATATATATATATATATATATATATATATATATATATATATATATATATATATATATAAAGATATATATACATACTAGAAGACCCGACAGACGTTGTCCTTTTTTAACACTGTAAATCCAAAAATTGTAAGATGTTTTTAAATAAATTATAAATTGAACCGTTATGATGGAAAAGTAAGGAAAAGTTTATATTAAAAATACCCGACGCCATCACGCGTGCAGTCATCACAAACGCAATTAGATTAAGTTAAAATTCCCACACCGCCTGTACGGAGATTTGACCCTGAGTCTTCTTGTACTAAAGCCCGTTGCGCTGATTACTGCGCCACAGATAGGTTGGCAGCAAATACTTTCAAGAAGCATTATAATAATCTCAATAAGCACGCAATTCTGGATTTTTAATATAAAAATTTTCTATCGGATCAAATTGTGAATCTAAACCATTCTCGAATCAACTTAACTATTTCAAAACACAAAATTTCCTGTCATAATAGTGTTCATTTCATGTTACGACAAAGTTATTCTAATATTTTGGAGAGGCAAGTAGTAAATTCTGTAAAAGTTCTAATGTCGAGAGACGATATTTTGGATCAACAATATTTTGCACCAGTGATATTTTTACATCGGCGATATGTTAAACCCGAGGTATTTTTACCGGATACTGCATAAATTGATCCAAGTAATCTTATCAATGCTGAATTCTAATTATATTAAACTTTTAAATATTTAGATTACTATTCCGAATTTTTACAAAGGAAGAGAAGGAAAAGAGAGAACTTCCAAGCGTATTCTTTATATAAATCTGTTGATCTGACAATAGTACAATTATTTGAATTATACTATTAATAATTGGTGATTTCTGCCAGCTTAACACATCGTGTGTGGGTACATTTCGCAGCGGAATTGTACCGGGAGCTGGCGTTTTGCGCGTAAATTTAGTTATTCAGTTAAATATCAATAGATCGAAAATCATTTCATTTTTTAACCAACTTTTCGAATTTTATATGAAATATATAAATATCAACCATAAGATTTTTGTAATCAAAAAATATATTTTTTAGTGGATAAATTTATAATAGTATCATAAATATGAAAAATCAAATAGAAATAGTAGTATATAGTTTTAATTTTTCCCGTTCTGTGGTTCCGCATCGACTGATGTAAAAACTAGTTTTTATTTGTCTCAATTTTTCCAGAATCTATGTAGTGGACAAGAACATTCGGCTTCGTTTTCCTGTATATACCGTTATTTTTGTACCCACAAACAAACCATGTTGTTACACTAACCCGTACTAGTACGTGACCCGCGCTCAAGTATCAATCGTCAGAAAACGTACTAGTACGTGTCTCGCATACAATGTGTTAAGAAGTAGAACTGCTGGGATGAACGATGCAGTAATATACCAGATACAAGAATGACAAAAGTCTAAAAGGGCAATTTAAAAATCTGATCTGTAAAAATGTTTCAAAATTGACTTTTGGAAAAAAAATTCATAAAAAATCGTTATTTTAAAATAAATTAAATTGTTTTATTTAGAAATAATCACGCTATATGATTCAATATATAGTTTGAGTCTAACTTCCTCTATAACGGAAAGATGGGAATTTTAAAATGCTCGAAATTTTTGACAAACATCGTCGCTTGGCCCTTTTGTGAAACATCGCTAGAAAGCACACTTTATAGGGTGAAGAAATTAGCGCTCTAAAGGTTTTAATTAATATCTCTGTTAATTAAAATCCCAGTAATACAGATTTAAAGAAAAGTGAAGTGCAACCTTCCTCTAGCCAAGAAAGATAGTATGTAAAATTTAATCGAGTTTGGAACAAAACTGTAGACAAAGTTGGGAGCAATGCATATCAAGGGATACTTTTCTTTATAGACATGTAATAGAATAATGTTTTCTACATATCGGTAATCAGAAACACATGCAATGATGGTATTTCCTGTAAAAAATTGAAACTGTTTGGATTGTATCTGTTGGCTGAATATACAGAAAAACAAACGACGAAGCAGACGTAGAAATAAATAAAACTTAGTTTAATAAACAGCACTTTTAACGCATATATATTTACGCTCTGCAACTTGCAGCACATTTAAGTAAAGAAAAAGACAAATACGGACTGACCCTAGTGATTCTTTTGCTTGTGATTTACATTCCTTTTTATAGGTTGAACAACCATTGAGAATAAAAAAAATTGCATACATTTTCGGCCGAAACTAAATGAGTGACGCCATACTTTCCAATTGTATTGTTTAAGTGTAAAACCAGTATGGGCCATGCTGATACTAAAGAATTTGAGCCACGATAGTTCAGTCGGCAAAAGCAGCGATCTCGTAATTGAAAGGTTGCGTGTTCGGGGCTCGAGTTGGCTTAAGGTACGTCGTGTTCATTAAGATGATTACGGCACGTAAAATATATTCGTGGTCACAATGTCATCCAAGTTCTCAAAAGATAACCCTGGGGGTGCAAGCCAAGCTTGGGGGTCTTCTGCTTGGTTCCTGCTTCTAAATTACGAGGACCCAGCGGGGTAATGTTACCCGCGTTCGTAGTATACCTTAAGCTACTCATGCTCCCGGGTTGGTGATAAATGGGTAACGGATTCGCAGCCATGTATTGGCATAAAGGTATATGTGCCTGTATTATCAGCTGGATTGGGAAAAGAAACAAAAATACTAAATAATTCAAACTATATGAACCTTTTAAATATTATTATGAGTCGTAAGAGTAATAATTCAGAATAATACTTACATACATGCATACAGAGAGAGAGAAAGAGAGAGAGAGAGAGAGAGAGAGAGAGAGAGAGAGAGAGAGAGAGAGAGACTCCACAAAGATACATGACTTTTATCTAAAAGTCTGACTTTTGTATTTATAAACAGATATTTAAAGGAACCTCCACACGATGGTCCACTGTAAGCCATCACCACCGTATGGATGGGGTATGGTTTATCGAGGTCGACGGTGGTAGACGATAAAATGACATTGGCGGAGCATGGCTTCGAAAGTGTTTTTTCTCCAAACATAAAAGGCATCCAGATGCGCAACTAAAGTGAGCAGACGAATAGAATCCACGCTCTAGTTTCATTTAGTGGCCCAGTGTGTGGATGCAACCCGTAAACCATCATTCAAGGTCACCATAAGGAAGTGGTGAAGAATTGGAAAGTGGAGGCTACATAACAGGATAATTGTTTTCTACAGTTCGGTATAAACACTTAGAATCCTGCTATTTTCCTTAAAAAGTGTAAGTGTTTGAATTGTATCGTATAACCATTTATATCCTGAATTAATTTACCCGTCAACTTTCTTAATGCATTTTTGCCTCATTAGATAAGTTTTAATGGAGAATAATCATAGAAAAAAGAAAATTAATTTTTACTGTATTTTAGTAGTTAATTTAGCAGCTGGTACCTTCTAGTACCAACGTATATGTTTGAATTTATGATAGAAAATGAAACATTAAATTATGAATAAAACAAATGAAATGCCTACCTGTGAAGTATAGAAGTCTTAAAAAATAATAGTACCAAATAACTGGTAATAAACCACTAAATTTATTCAATTGAACAACAAGTGCATCAACTGTACCAACTGACCTTCGAATACATTTAGCCAATTGTAAAATCTCTACTATGCGAATATAAAAAGGATTCCTGATTGGTGCTTTCATTTCTTTTCTGCTGTAGGAACTGCATGTCCTTGTGAGTACCGTCAGGAAAAACGGCTTGATTAGTAATATATAGGTGTTGGATTGAAGAGGTACTTAAAAGTACCTTTAGGATAAAAAGGGTTAAGTAAAAAACCAGTATGAATCATCTTGACAATAATGAATGAAAATTATACGAGCCTTTTAAATAATATTGAGTCCCAATAGTAATAATTCAGAATAGTACTTACACGTTGAAAAATTATTTCTTACACTATTAAAATGCAATATTAAAAATCATAAATATAATAAAATTTAAATGTAATGTAACTATCAGCTATCAACAGAAATGTTGTAGTAACCCCCTCCCTAAATGAAAACGAATTCAAATGATTTTTGATGTTAAGCAAGCGATGAATGCTAAGCTTTATCGATTTATCGCTTAACGTCATTGCTGCCAATTAATGAGTAATTAAGGGTCAAGGAAGCTGTAAGTTCTCTTTATCTACGTACTAAAAGTGAAATTTTAGATTGAAATCAAAATGTATTACAGGATTAAAGAAAAAGAAATAAACTGAAGGAAAATCTCAGAAAAAACTTTTCTTTATTTAAACAAACAATATATGGCTGAAATTGGCAATGACATGAAAGAAAAAGGAAGAAAAAAAGCAAATAGGACGAAGGAAAAAGTTAACCATGAAAGTTTTGACGCGAATAAAGAGAGTAGTAACTCAAATATGTGCTTCTTCAAATTCGGTTACTGCTCGTCCCGTCTTTGAGAAGGATTGATTCGAAGGCATTACCTTGCCACTTTGTTCTATTCAATATGAATGCAAGTGTTTAAGATTTCCGTAAAGATGCTGGATAAGTATTTGTCTTTGACAAAATTTCACATAGATGTTAGAATAATACTTGCATAAAACTGAGTAATAATTACCAGCAACAGAATACGGTGGTGTTTACCTATGAAAAATGATTTTCTAAAGATGGTTCAGATAATGAAATATCCTACCAAGTGGAAAAGGATAAAAGAACCTTGAGGAAAAGAATAAAATAATATGGTCAGATAAACGCCCTGGTATTCATGCCTTGTTAGAAATGAGATATCATGAAAATACATGGTAATGACTTGTCAAAATTACAGCAATGACACAAAAGCATAATTTCATAACATAGCTACAATTTTTTTATGAAATTAGGTGCAAAAAGTGTTTACAAATATCTGTACAAATTCAACTTTTCAATCAACATACGTTCTGACCGCAAGCGAAAGCTAGGGAAAACTGGTGCTATCCCCTAAACGCTGTCGAGGATTAATCACCGATCAAAAACGCAAAAAATCGCTAAGTTCCGGAAAAGCAAGCTACTGTTCCTTTATCTGTCAACTAAACCAACACTTCTCAACTCTAGCCTCTGTCTCTCTCACGAAAACAAAAAGTCTTTGTTTTTAAACTTGATTAGAGGGGTGGTTCTTTAACTCCCCTCTATTGGTGATTCACCGTTGTCTATAGGCATCTGCATAGGCGTGACGTGAATCCATATTTGATGGTCAAGTTATTGGAGTCATCTTGACTGGGTCCATTCTTTGGGAATTTTGCCTGTCGGCAATATTAGATCAGCTCAAACATCTTTGAGCTTCCACTATGTAGAAATTTGGAACAGCGTGCCATACTATATCGGTGTTTTCATAAAACATCAGTAAATGTCAGTTATCTCTTTGTTACATTGGAAGTGACAGGGGTGTCTCTCTTCTGTATATAGATACATTGAATGATGGAGGTGCATGTGACATTGTAACAATATTAAAACATTAGTATATAGGTTTACTGTTTTTATTACAGCTAAAGTGAGGAGCAATTATATGGTGGATAAAACCTAGCCATGCAAAAGGGACGTTATAGAAACGCGTTGGTTTGTCACTTAGCAAGATAATTCCTCTTTC
>CM063508.1:96247609-96275109 GCA_032207245.1 Pardosa pseudoannulata
AATGAGTTTTAATTTCTTCTTTCTCAAACACTAGGCTAACGTAACATTATTTTAACATGCCTTAAAATGGCTGCGGGAAGAAAAATAAAATGTGAAATTCGGTCAACTCCCGAGACTTCGAGTAAGGTGGAAGGGAAAATTTTTAGCTCTCAATTGCAAAGGGAAAAAATTCCATTTCTTCTCAAACTTTTATGGGTACCCAGGTAGTACAAAATTACTTCATTTGGAATGTATAAAGGTATTCTCCTTATCTGTATGTGATAAAGGGACTATCCATATTTTATTTCTTTTGCTGGATTCGTTTCGTCAAAATGCAACGAAAGCAGAAAAAGTGGGACTTACGAGTGAAAGAAAATCTCGAGAATTATAAATCTTTTGAAACTTGAAAGTTTTGAGATTAAGTGAACAAAAGAGTCTTTCGTTAATTCGCCTTTCAGAAAAGCACAATGAACGAATTTCCCGTAATGAAAGGAAAAAGGAAGCTTTTCAAGTGAACGGATAATTGGTTTGTCGTCGGAAAACTTAATGAATGGTGGATATTTCCCCAAATTTGTATCGAGTTCTGCAGCTGACAATGCACTGTGGGAATTGAGCTGGTCGGATAAGAGATTTTTTTTTCAGTGACTAGTTGTAAATACCCATTAGGTGTATATGCTATAGATATAACTACTACCTAAAATTTTGCCTGTATTTGTCCCTTAGATTTATTTTTGATAGCGATAATTTTGATTTCTTGCCAGAAGTAGTAGAAGTAATTGATCAGAAAAATTTCCTGCCTCCAGATTTCAACGGAAATACGAAATTTGATCATCTCTGAGTTCATTTTGACTAATTTTATGTGTTACGTCGGTACGAACGTGCAAGAATATTTAAACTTTGAAACCTTAGATATATATTTTGACCACACTTGTTTTGATAAGTTTAGTCTTGATGTTTGGAGCCGCGGTAACTCAGTCGGCAAAAGCAACGCTCACGTAACTGGAGAGTTGTGGGTTCGGAGCCCGCCGTGTTCGCTAAAGGTGACTGGGTTCGTGGTCCCAACGTCCTCCAAGTTCTCAATAAATACCTTTCAGGGTGGCAGGCCAAGCCTACGGATCTTCTGCTTGGTCCCTTCTTTAAAATCCCCTTTGCCTTAATGCGAATCATGCTTGGTTTGACCAAGTGGCACAAGACAACAACAAGAACACAGCAGCAGTCATGCTGTTTGTACGCAAGTGTTACCCCCCAAAAAACATTACACGAATTACTTAAAAACGATTAGCCCTAGAAAGTTGAAATATCACATTTAAGATCGATGTAACACTGAGTTGTTTTGTATTACTTAGTTTTGTGGTTTTTAATCTTATAAGGGATGCTCTCAATCAGCTTTAACGCTAGAATGCTATTCTATTTTGTAATCATCTACGATGTCTACTAGTATCATTATGTTTATTTGTTGTTACCCGTTGTCAACGGTGGCAAATAGTTGTAATGTTGTTGTGATGTTAAAATAAAGGAGCCTTCAACCTTCTATGCTGATGTGTACTGTGTTTTTGACATTTATAATTTATGTTACTATTGTTATATCTACCAGTCAACTTTTAAAAAGTTCATTTTAACACCTTCCGGTAAAATGACGAGTCTAGCTCGTCATTAGTTTTTCATTCCATACCGCACAATGACGAACTACACTCGTCATGCGATTAAAGTTACTGTTAAATATGATAATTAATTTAGTTTAAAATTTCTAGTGTACTGAATTTGGCAACACTTTTATCACTTGTGAAAATCACAAGTCACTATTGCATATTGTTTACTTAGAATTTCTTGGTACAAGTCATTGCCAAATTAATGAGTCAGGATAAAAGAAAACCTACTAAGAAATGCCGTGTGTGTTACAAGAATCAAATTAAAAGTGAGACTACTTGGCGGTGTAAACAATTAAGAATTCCTTTGCACTTTGTTTTGAAAAGTACCACTAGCTTGAAGACTGTTATCTGTATACCTTATTAATGTTTTGCTTTGATATTTTCTTAATTTTACTGTTTCTGATATTATTTAACACTATGTAAAAAGTGGATTTTAATTAAGAATATGTAAGAATTGTAAAATGAAACAAGTTTTTTAAATCAAAATTCAATGGTTATTTCATGCACAGTTTTTCATTATTAAATCGTACCGGAAGGGGTTAAAGCAAGGAAGAGAAAGTAATACTCATGCTTAAAATATGATTTTTTCCCATTAAATATATTTTCAGATTTTAATAGATCATTATAATTACTAAACTTCTCCGAGACACAAGAATATAATTCTAGGGTTCGGTCCTAGTTTAACATATTGTGTGCGGGTACATTTCGCAGCGGAATTGTACAGGGAGCGGGCGTTTTGTGCGTAAATTTAGTTATTCAGTTAAATCTCAAAAGATCGAAAATTATTTAATTTTTTAACCAACTTTTCGTATTTTTTATTGAAATATATAAACAAATATATAAATAGACAAATAAACAAATGTATATATAAATACAAATATATATATATATATATATATATATATATATATATATAATATATATATAAATATATAATATATATATATATATATATATATATATATATATATATAATACCATTTTCGCAAGGATAAATAAAAAGTTAATTTAAAATCTAAATTGATTTTTTGAAATCAACCTTCCCTTTCTGTG
This sequence comes from Pardosa pseudoannulata, assembly GCA_032207245.1. Lineage (NCBI taxonomy): Eukaryota > Metazoa > Arthropoda > Arachnida > Araneae > Lycosidae > Pardosa > Pardosa pseudoannulata. The sequence continues at coordinate 96,250,291 of CM063508.1, forward strand.
GTTTCGCATCGACTGATGTAAAAACTAGTTTTTATTTGTGTAAATTTTTCCAGAATCTATGAAGTGGACAAGAATATTCGGCTTCGTTTTCCTGTATATACTCTTATTCTTGTACCCACAAAGAAACCATGTTGTTACACTAACCTGTACTAGTAAGTGACCCTAGCTCAAGTATCAATCGCCAGAAATCTTACTAGTACGTGTTCCGCATACAATATGTTAGTATTTTCCATATTCTCGAAAATTTCATCTTTATGCCGACAAGTTTCGCATCTGCCTCGAGCTTTAGAACCTACACGAGCCAGTGAGCCAAACTGCTCAATATTTTTCAACAGGAACTTATAAATCAAGTTTATATTTAAATTACTCTCTCAGATTTTGCATATTGTTGTTTACCTATGACTCATCTTATCAGAAATTAGTGCTAAATTACTTATAATTATTGACAGAAAACAACTTCATTTTCGTACAATGTGTTAATTATCCCTGGGGCTTCAAAAATTTGACCTATCGCTCCAAACCAACTAACTGTCGCAATTCCAAGATGCTTAGAATTGTACGATATCGAGTCAGCGTTACCAAGATTTTACTGTTTTTTTTCCAAGATATTAGATGTTTTTTTCCTCTAATCATCATTTTTGTTTTCTTCTCAAATAGAAGCCATGGGTTGTTTATTAAACAATTACATAAAAAATAATGTACAGGATTTATTTATTAAAGAATCTTAACACAAAAAATCTTTAAAAATGACACTGCCCTCGAGGATTAAATATTAATTTTAGAGCTATGAAATATATATATAAATATATATATATATATATATATATATATATATATATATATATATATAAATATATATACATATATAAATATAGACATACATATATATACATACATATATAAATATATATATATATACATACATACATACATACATACATATATATATATCACAGTCCAGTGGCGTTGGCCCGAAGGATGGCCGAATGGTAGAATGTTGTTCTTCGGAACCGGAGTTCACGGGTTCGAATTCTGCTGCTGGTATGGGTGTTCATAGCCGTTCGGAATCGTCTTTAATCAGTAGGTCCAGGTCTTATTAGCCCTTGTGTACAAAAAGTAGGCTGTGTCGCTCCAAACCAAACCAAACCAGTGGTATTGGGGTAATGCCTAGCTCTCCCACAACACAAGTCTGACGTTCGATACCCGGGCTGGGCAAGGTTGGACTCAGATTTTCATCCTTAATTAGTTAGATAAACTAAGGACCTAGCGTACTTGGACCAAAAAACATTAGGGTTTTCACACCCCAGGGTGCTTGGTCTCTGAAACGGAGAATGGCAATGTAATCCCTGGTCCCCTAGGGGGTGTTACGTTGAGGTGAGAGTTATATATATGTTAAAAAATCTAGTTGCATTTAGGAAATTGAAGGTCTGTTTCGTAAGTCAGTAGCATTTTTCAATCGAATACAAAGTGTTTTTTCAATATATATATATATATATATATATCTATAATTATATATTATATATCTATATTATATATATTATATATGTACATATATATGTATATAAATATATATATAATTATATATCTATATTATATATATGTATATAAATATATATATAATTATATATCTATATTATATATATATATATATATATATATATATATATATATATATATATATTTATATATATATATATATATATTTATATATATATATATATATATATATATATATATATATATTATATATATATATATATATATATATAAATATATATATATATATATATATATATATATATATATATATCTATCTATCTATCTATATATATATATATATATATATGTAGGCATGGTATCCTTGGCAATACTCAGCAAGGTGAATTTACTCCGAGCAAGCGAAGTTTTACTTTTACGGTATGGCAACAACCCTCTCGAGTGTTATGCCGATATAGACGGATGCCAGACGTGAGTCGGACGATAATGAGTGCAGAGGGCACTTCTCGATGACCGCTTTTAATCGCAAAGACGGTTGCTGATGTTATGACAGACGGGCACTGATGTTCAGTTTTATTTTAATTGTCCCTAGACACGACCACCTATTCTGTAAATAATTTGTAAATAGTTTAATGAAATAAGTTCCTTTTAGTTAAGCTTTTGTGAATTTTTTCTACCGTGGGAATAAATCTCTCTCTCTCTCTCTCTCTCACACACACACACACACACACACACACACACACATATATATATATATATATATATATATATATATATATGAGTGTGTGTGTATGTGTAGTAAGATGGACTTCACACGACAGGTTGTTGCAGTCGTGGCCCATAAGAATGATACCGTTTTAGTTAAAGACTTTTATTAACAGAACGTTGGAGGACAAGTTACTACTTCATTATAGGGACAGAACAAACTGAGGGGTGAGCCAGCATGAAGTTAAAAGTAAAAAGCTCTTAACACCTGGGTCAACATCTCAGTCAAAATCTGTAGGAAAATCTCAAGAAAAATCTGCCTCCAATAGCGTGCATATCCTTTTTGTTTTCAAATTTCCTAAATTGTCCACTAGGGCAATGTAGATTTATAAATAGTCAGACCTCTTCTCTGAGGGCGTTAACTGTAGTCCCAGTGGTCAATTTAAGTTAGGGGTTGAAAAGGGAAAGTAAAAAGACGAGGGAATTTTTGCCCTTGACTTGAGATTTGAAAACCACTGAGAATTTTCTCGGGCCGTCTTTGAGGTTTTATACAAAATGTCTACATTAATTTCCTGATAGAGTTTACTTTTTCTTACATATATGACATGGTCGAGTGGTTAAGGCATTGAAGACACATTTGATTTCATATATAAAAACTTCTTTATTGTAATCTTTCTGTCCATAGCTATGGCATTTAGATATCTTTTGTTCTCATAATATGCCAAGACAAGCATGGAGGATGTTATAAGCCCGAGTTTCAGCTTAGAACTGTCTCTTTTGGCCTTGCTACCTAAGCAAAATTCCTATGTCTACTTCCGCGTCGGCTTCTTCACTCTGTATAGTTCCGCTCGAGAGTGTGTCTTTCTCCTATTACGTTATCGTTAGTGAGTTCTAACTATTTTTAATTATAACTCGCTTAATTATTAACCCCCATTTTTAAACTTGACATATATATGTGAATGAGAAAAAACTACTAGTAAAAAAAGTCTTACAGTTTTTTTATTGTTGAAATAGTTAACATCTTTTCATTTATAGACTTATATATATTTCTGAGAACCCTGAATGTGGGTTTTTAACCTTGCATATTGGATCCTCCCCTCTCAGTCTTAACCTATGGGAAATATAAAATTCCCTCTGAGAAGCCCGCATTTTAAGAATTAAAAAAAAAAAACTGTACTGTGATATAACAGAAAACTCTATAGGATGGTATTTTTCCCTTAAAATAAAAACTCAACAAGAATATATTTAATTTTAAATTATTTGTGAGAAATTTTAGAAAACTCTCTTTCAAACGCAAATAAAATGATTTAAAAGATATAAATTAAAAAAATAATAAATCAAAGAGGGAAAGATAGCATATTAGAGAATTCAATGCTCTATTAGTAGGGGAGAGTGGGGCACCTTGGGACATAGCCCATCTTGGGACACCTTTATTTTCAGCCTTTAATTTGCAGCCAGGAATTAGTGCTCATTAGTATTAATAAATGACATTACTCTTCACTTCTCAAAGAATTTTGATGAAGATAGTGCTTATAGGTAAGGAACAATTTCATTTTCTTTGTTTTGAATAACCCAAAATTACATCAATGTGCATTTTAAAAAGTAATTTCTTTGAAAAAAATTTTTAAATTAAAAAAAAGTGTATTGCTATGATAGAAAATTCATTTATTATTATTTCTATGCTAATAAATAAACTGCATTGTTAAACCTAACTGAAGAGTAGTTACCAAAATATGCTATGTAAAATGGGGCAGGTTGGGACACACATAGATGGGGCACCTTGGGACACTTTAAAAGTGTAAAAAAATATCAATTCAAACAAGATAATTAATATTTGGTGCCTAATTTTTAATTGATGATTTAACATGTCAAAATATTAATTTATTAACCTTTTTTGTTTCAGAAAAGAAGAATGAAGAAGAAAAAAGAATCAAAGAAGAATTTGCTGGCATCAAATGTAAGATTTGTTAAAAAAAATGTATTAACTTGAACAATTTTCAGCCATTTCTCTTTTTTAACAGTTAATAAAACTAATTCGAACAGTATTTTGTATTTGTTATTTAGTGTCCCAAACTACCCCATACAGTGGGGCAGGTTGGGACATTGGAAAGGTATTTTATTTCTATTATTATTCTTTAACTAAATGAGATATTAAGTAGATTTAATGTTTATCAGAAGAAGATATGATGTTAATATATGCATGAATACTTATTTTTTAAATTGGCTTTAGAAAAAATTCATAAAAATGTTTAACTGAAAAGTGTCCCAAGGTGCCCCGGTCTACCCTATAATTGTTTTAAAGGATTCTTAAAACACGAGCCATTCAGAGGGAATTTAATTTTCCCCATAAGTTAACATTGAGCGAGCTGAATCCTGTATGGCAGGTTAAAGATATTGTCTGCAAAGAGATTAACAAGAACTGAAAATGAAACATAAAAATTCCGTACTTACACTCACGATAGAAATAAAAAGGGTAGTTTTTATGTTTACAGAGGATTATACTTATTGCAAAACCAATTACATGAAAAGATAATAAAATGCCTGCACTTTGTGGTACAACCTTATGAAACACGCCTTCTAATTTTAGTTGTTGTTAACGTCCAAATTACTTCTGTTTCCGTGCCATTGATTGAAAGCAGTCGTGGTAGTAGTAAAGGCCCGTAACAATGTTTTAGGGGCTTCCGAAATGACGTTATGCCATGCTAGTTATTAAGGGTTCCCACAAAGTTTAATTTAACGGGATAATTCAATTCGTAATAGAGTGGAGGGAGGAGCCGACAGTCGTGGGCGATTGCTGGAAACACAATTACAGACGGTGTTACCGGAATGGTGAATGATTTAAACATTGATACTGTCGGCACCCACCCATCTTGGGACACCTTTATTTTCAGCCTTTAATTTGCAGCCAGGAATTAGTGCTCATTAATATTAATAGATGACATTACTCTTCACTTCTCAACGAATTTTGATGAAGATATGGCTTATAGGTAAGGAACGATTTCATTTTCTTGTTGTGAATAACCCAAAATTACATCAATGTGCATTTTAAAAAGTAATTTCTTTGAAAAAAAATTTTTAAATTAAAAAAAAGTGTATTGCTATGATAGAAAATTCATTTATTATTATTTCTATGCTAATAAATAAACTGCATTGTTAAACCTAACTGAAGAGTAGTTACCAAAATATGCTATGTAAAATGGGGCAGGTTGGGACACACATAGATGGGGCACCTTGGGACACTTTAAAAGTGTAAAAAAATATCAATTCAAACAAGATAATTAATATTTGGTGCCTAATTTTTAATTGATGATTTAACATGTCAAAATATTAATTTATTAACCTTTTTTGTTTCAGAAAAGAAGAATGAAGAAGAAAAAAGAATCAAAGAAGAATTTGCTGGCATCAAATGTAAGATTTGTTAAAAAAATGTATTAACTTGAACAATTTTCAGCCATTTCTCTTTTTTAACAGTTAATAAAACTAATTCGAACAGTATTTTGTATTTGTTATTTAGTGTCCCAAACTACCCCATACAGTGGGGCAGGTTGGGACATTGGAAAGGTATTTTATTTCTATTATTATTCTTTAACTAAATGAGATATTAAGTAGATTTAATGTTTATCAGAAGAAGATATGATGTTAATATATGCATGAATACTTATTTTTTAAATTGGCTTTAGAAAAAATTCATAAAAATGTTTAACTGAAAAGTGTCCCAAGGTGCCCCGGTCTACCCTATAATTTTTTAAAATGATTCTTAAAACGTGAGCCATCCAGAGAGAATTTTATTTTCCTCATAAGTTAACATTGAGCGAGCGGAATGCTGTATGGCAGGTTAAAGATATTGTCTGCAAAGAGATTAACAAGAACTGAAAATGAAACATAAAAATTCCGTACTTATACTCATGATAGAAATAAAAGGGTAGTTTTTATGTTTACTGATGATAATACTTATTGCAAAACCAATTACATGAAAAGATAATAAAATGTCTTCACTTTGTGGTACAACCTTATGAAACACGCCTTCTAATTTTAGTTGTTGTTAACGTCCAAATTACTTCTGTTTCCGTGCCATTGATTGAAAGCAGTCGTGGTAGCAGTAAAGGCCCGTAACAATGTTTTAGGGGCTTCCGAAATGACGTTATGCCATGCTAGTTATTAAGGGTTCCCACAAAGTTTAATTTAACGGGATAATTCAATTCGTAATAGAGTGGAGGGAGGAGCCGACAGTCGTGGGCGATTGCTGGAAACGCAATTACAGACGGTGTTACCGGAATGGTGAATGATTTAAACATTGATACTGTCGGCACCCAATCGCATTTTAAAGAGATGATGGAATAACGAACGTTTATTCCGCGTTTCGGACTCAGGAACAACACCCCCCTAAAAGGCGATAATAATGAAGATTTGATTTGTTCGGGGAGCCTCTATAATTGGGCGTAATTTGGGCAGAGAGGTTTAAACTTTAAACCTTTAGCCATTTAATACCGCACGAGGAGAATATCGCTGTTCAGAAGTAATTCGGAGTGGTTGCCATTCAGTAATTATCGCTTCGGCTTCCTGATTTTGTCATCTCGGGATGAGCATTTACCCCGATAAATAGTTTAGGCTGGTTAAAATGCGGGTGAATTAAAGTTAAGGAGTGATTCCATGACGGGATACTCCAAGTGCACGAGAAGTTAAAAACTTTTAACAGTTCATAATATTTCAGAATCACGCAAGGATGATAACTGATTACTGATGGACTACCATCCAAAGTTCTTTCTGCGGTAACTTCCAAGACTATACTGATCTCTAAATATATACATACATTCATATATATATATATATATATATATATATACATACGTGTATTTATATATATGAATATGCATATATGTATAAATATGTATATATGTGTATATGCATATATGTCTAAATATTTATATGTATATATATATGTATAAATATTTATATGTATATATATGTATAAATATTTACATGTATATATATATATGTATAATATATATATGGGAGGTTTATTCCCACGGTGAAAAAATGCTCCATAATCTTATACAAACACTAACTTATTTAATGAAAACTATTTACAACTTATGTACAAATTATATGGTGTCTAGGGACAATTATAAAATGAGAGTTGACATACGGTGCCCGTCCTGGCATAAACATAAGCGCCTGTCTTGGCGATAAGTCGGTAGTGCCGTCTGCACTCGGTACCGTCCAGATTAAGTCTGTCATCTCGGCGTTCCATCTCGGGAGGGTTTTGTTGCCCATACCATAGATAGTAAAAGTTTGCTCTAAGCACGACAATGTCGTTCTAAACAAATGTTATAGGTAAAAAGTAATGCTAGAAATTCCATTAGAAGATTTCGTTACACTATTTTTCTTATGCAGGGGGGGGTCTAAAATATAGTAGTATATACACATCCACACATCGAAACACACACACACACACACACACACACACACACACTATATATATATATATATATATATATATATATATATATATATATACACTGTCTACCAATAAGTATTTGGACACCTATGCAAATGACGATATCTGCGGTCCTGAGGTACGTCACGGCCTCCGCCGGTATACATCATGTAGGAAAAAGCATCGGTATTAGTCGTATGCCATATGCCGCGCTGTTCGGAGCTCTGATTTCGAGAAAGGTATAAATATCGGGTATCACAAATGTGGCCGATCCTTAGAGAAAATATCTAGCGATCCGAAGTACCTAAAATCGACAGTGGCCTGTGTGATTAAGAAGTGGAAGGTGAGCGCTGATTGTCGGAGTGTGCTCCGAGTCGGCACGAAACTGGGCGATAGAGACCGACGAATGTTGTCCAGAAAAATTCGGAAGAACAGCCCCCAACCAATGGCCCTCATCCGCGAGGAGTTTCAACAGGTATCCCGGAGTATTGTTTCAATGAATACAATCCGTAAGGAAGCACATCTGCTTGGTTTTCATGGTCGTGCTGCTGCCCATAAGCCTTTGATCACAAAGTCCGACCGTGCTGCTCTGTTAATGTGGTGCAAAGAACATCGAAATTGGACAGTACATCAGTGGAAACGGGTTCTTTGGAGCGACGAATCAAGATTCACCCTTTACCTTTCGTGGCAGGGTCTGGGTCTGGCGTCTGCCTGAGAACGTCTTCTGCCAGAATGCATTGTGCCAACAGTCAAGTTCGGAGGGGGTGGAATTATGGTACTGGGTTGTTTCTCCTGTTATAGACTGGTATTAATGGTAAGCTCAACACCGATGCCTACTGCACTATTTTGGATGATAATGTGCTTCCTACGTTGTGGCAGTTTTACGGATTGGACTCCTGTTACTTCTAGGACAACAATGCCAGTTGTCATGTTTCGAGGTTAACCAAGGCTTGGTATGGTGTCAATGGAGTTCATTGAATAGACTGGCCTACCCAGAGCTCAGACCTGAACCCTATCGATAACCTCTGGGACTAGTTGGATATCCGAATTAAGGGGCGCACTGCCCGTCCAAAATCGGTGAAGGAACTGGTATGTGTACTACAAGCCGAGTGAAAGACAATACCATTAGCTATAATGCAAAGACTTGTGGAAAGTATGCCCCGGAGGGTACCCGGAGCTGTAATTGCCTCTCATGGAGGCTCTACCAACTATTGATTTTGAAGAAAGTTAGTTTTTCTTTTCTATCATAGGTGTCCAAATACTTATTGGTACGCAGGGTATATATATATATATATATATATATATATATATATATATATATATATATATATATATATATATATATATATATATATATATATATATATATATATATATATATAAATGTATATATATATATATATATATATATATATATATATATATATATATATATATATATATATATATATATATATATATATATATATATATATATATATATATATATATATATATATATATATATATATATATATATATATATATATATATATATATATATAATGAGATTCGAAAAGATAGAGAGAAATGTAAAAAATTTGAAAACATATTTTAAATATTTATCTATGATGTAGATTCAATAAATCAACAAGAGACAGTAGTAACTAAACTTCGACAGTCATAATCAAAATAATTTTTTTTCGGAGCATAAAAATTTGCCATTTTACTTTCAGAAGTGCTGATCACGCCGCGTTCAAACCACCACCATGTACAATTTTGAAGAATGTTTTCTCACGGCTTCAAGGCCAAATGTAAACTTTCGAGTAATGTACTTCGATACCTCTACCATATACCAGTGCATGAGAGCACAGGCAAAATTTAAGATAGAAGAGAGGGCTTAGAGCAAACCCTTTAAACTCGTGGCTTCCCAAGCTGCATGAGAACAACAACAAATATTTTTGTGGCAGTTCTCCTCTTTTAAACTTATATCTGTAATGCAGTAACTCTTACACATATAATGTATGTATACAGCAATCTTTATAGCGGGGGGATTGCAATACCCACATTCCCATTAGCTACGCCACTGAACAGTGGTTATTTTGCCAGTCCAATTACCTTGCAAATGTTAAATATTCTTGCACCAGCTTCTATGCAACATAAAAATGTTAGTTTGAACTGTGGCTTGACAAACATTCGGATTCTCTTTTTATCGGTATTAATATCTATTTCAAACGTTTTGGTGGTAATGTTTTTAAAGGAACCGATTATATTTGAAAAATAGTTTAATTTCTTATATAATAAAAATTACAGTCTCATTTATACCAGCTATACTTACAATCAGAGTAATTGATTAGCACATGATAACAAAGGCAAATTAAAGCAGAGCAATTTGTAGAACATGAACTAATTAGAACATCGCTATTGGCCGTGTAACAAAAAATGCAAATCGAAAATTTATTAATTATTAAGATCGTCAAAGTGAAATGCTAAATAAAGAATGGTCGTATAGTAATGTATAGGTATATTATGAAACAACAGTCTAGAGAATTGAAATTATTTCTTTGTCTAGAAATACTCTTCGATGTGAGCAGTTGTATGAACTTATTAATATAAATAAGTCTCTTATCAGACATAGAATTACTAACGTATACCATACGCCAGTTTTGAGAATAATCATTGTAGACAAGCAATCATTGCAGTAGAAATATGATTGTGGAAATGGGATGCCAATTTTCAGGAAGTAAAAATTAATTTGTGTTTCATTGTGCTTAGATTACTAAAATAACCTATTAAGTATTTATTTTTTGAGACACACTTAAACTTAGACTTTCTGGATTTCGCCCGTATCTTCATTTGAGTTTAACATCTTTGATTTAGACCATAAAACTCCAAAACAACACTGTCTTATCTCAATCTATTTACAAAATATAGTAAAAAGAAAGAAAGTGCGTCAAATTTGATCCGCTTCAGGAAAGAGTTTCTGAGGTTTTTAAAAGACCGACATAAAGTACAATTACACATATGAAAAAAAAAATACATTAGAACCTCTTTTTAATGACCCCACGATACAACGACCCCTTCGTTAGAACGACCATCTTATAAAGTCCCAATTATTTTACCATACGAATAATGTTAATTTTGAATCATTACAACGACACCAACCATATTATTTTTCGTTTGAAGGACCGTCAATTTTAGTCAGCAGAACTCATGAGCAAGTGGACTATTTCAAAATTATTGTACTGCGGTACAACTTCAAGTAACTTGTACTTCTCTCTTTGTGTTTGCTTTAAGGAGGGGAGGGGGCGTGACGAAAAGGGGAGAACTAAATCTTCAATTATCTTTTGATGAGTTTGTTGCCGTAGACGAAACTTTACAGTGAAAATTTGAATGAAGACGATTTTATTGCTCGTATTACCGGAAATGAAGAAATATGCTATTCCGACGACGGAGAAGAAATCGTCCAAGCTTTTGAAAAAGGGAATGAAAAAGAAGCCTTCAATGCAATCAATGCCTTACGTCAATATTTTGAAGGACAATTTAATTCTGAAGATTTTCTTCAAAATCAAACGGATATGGAATCAGTGATAATGAAAAATTCCCAAATGTACTTGAAACGGGCGTCAATCAAAGACTTTTTTTCAAAAATTCAGTAATGGAAATACAAATAAATAGAAGTGTTCTCTAGGTATTCACTTTTACATAATTTCTTTGCTCATTTTTTTTATTATATTTTGAATTCTTTACAACGACCATATGATGTTGGTCCCACAGGGGGTCGTTATACAGAGGTTCAACCGTAGAAAACATCACTGAAGTTGGCATACGTTTCACTAAAATATCTAGATTTTTCTAGAAGTCTCGATTACTGAAGAACGTTGGTTACGATAGTTCAAATTTATCAAGAACTCGTCCCTTTTAAAGGGCTTTTGAATGAGCCTACAGTAAACCACATTGGTATTATCTATTCAAGGAAACTAAATCAACCTAAAATGTTATCTCTCCATTTTACAATTACCTCATCAAGCTAGCTGCAAATCCTACATAGTGAAATTTTCTGCATCAGTCTCGTATTTCAGTATTGTAACAATGCTTCAGCAGATTTTTATAATGCGCTGCAAACGAACAACTAAATTTTTTTGATCAAGAAAAAAGTCTTATGTTATTGCATATTCATTCTCCATCTTGTGAAATCAATAAGCTTATGTAAAGTTTGAATGGTCGTAGCTAGAAGAGTTCTTACATTAAACAAGGTTATAAATTTGACTGTAGGAATTTATCAAATATTTGAGGGCTCAAACTCATTAACTTTTAACTTTAAACTAATTAACTTTTAGTATTCTGATGAAAATTGTATCATCTTAAAGAACTTTTATGCTTTTTCTTCCTCTGTAATTATTCTTTGTGTCTCTTTGTTCAAAACTTAAAAAAAAAATAGGATTTTGCTAGGTCATATGAGAATTGGAATATTTTCCTTTTTTCTGCTATAATTCATTGAAATAGGACAGGGTTAGCTTGGTGTTTTATGTTCCAAATGAGTTCTTTTGTTAGCACTTTTTGCTTGGAAAAATAAGGAAAAATAAGCCGTATTTAATGTGAATTGAATTGTCCGACAAACTCTGAAGTAATTTTGATTTCTTAAGAATTACAGCTTTGACAAAATGACTAGAAGACGACGAAGAGGCCATGCTGATCAGGAACATCGTATTGACTAATATTTATAGACTAATATTTCTTTAATCCCCTATATAATAATAGCCTAAGTTGTCTGTCCGCGAATTTATGAAGCGGTTGTACCTGGAATGGATACAGCATCCATATTGGATTTTTTATGAGTTAGGGTTAGCAAAATTCAAAGCGAGTTCGAAATCCACCCCATCCCCCCTTTTCGAGTGTTTAATGCTATTATTTCAAGTCTTATTCTCCCTCTTATTTTATACTAAATTCATTCTTGATATGAATTTAGTATAGAATAAGAGGGAGCAGCGAGGACGGAGCGTAATATTTAAACTGGACTGTGCTTACTCGACCCTCATATACTCTAATTAGCTTTTTCGTCAGGTATCGGCCTAGCACGTTCAGTAGAGTGTCTGCCCGTTTGATCAGTATACTTCCTGGGTTAACGGTTCTGTCCTCGGTTCAGCCTAATTTTTCTAAATGTCTAGTTAATTTAATATTTTCTGATTTTTCTTTTAAATTTTTATTCCTAAAGTTGTTTTATTTAAAAAAATAAATGTTTATTATTTTTTCAACTTTTTATGACTTAAACTTTCTTTTCGTAATGTAATAATAGTTATCTGTCTATCTGTCTTATGAGAGAGAAAACATGTGAAATTGCTTATATGCATTAGCGGTCAATTTGACCGTTCGTTGCTTTTAGAAGTATAAATAAAAATAACTTCTTTGATTTTATTTCGATTCCACTCATTATTGGTATCAATAAAGATAAAAGGTATCTAGGAAAACTAAGAAAAGTCCGACGTTTTACTACAGGTAGTTTTTCAGGAATCCAATCTGAAATAAATAAAATGGTCAAAGTGACCGCTCTTGCACTTCTAGTTATGAATAATTAAAAATCATCTTCAAAAGTTTTTGATTAAAATGTCCGGCACCGTTAATATTAGAATCGTATTAGATTTTTATTACATTTCTTTAAACATATTTTATCGCGTGATAGAGTGGAAAATTTTGCAGGGTAATATATGGACTCTTTTAACATTTATGTTGCCAAAATGTCATTATATGGCATATCAAACTGCTTGACAAATAATTTAAAATTAAATATTCTTTCCAGCTTTAAAAAAAAAACTTTAGTCAGATTTCTTCTATATATTTAACGCACAAGTTAATTTAACTGGCTCCTTACCTTCCTAGAAAACATTATCTCAATATTTTTCTTATATATTTTTTATTATAAATGAGCATAAGAAGTTTATACTTTTATTCTCTATAATTTTGTAAACTACAGCTGTGAATTCCACTAAAGTGGTTAAAACTGGACGGTTATTTTTCTTCAAGACTTTCAAGATGGTAGGCCAACTACTCAACTTGTGTTGCGTAATTCACGCTAGTTGTCTATAGTGCCGAGAGATGGCGCCAGGTGTTCCAAGAAAAAAGGAACAGACTATGTTCTAAAGAATGTTGTTTTTTGATTTTTAGTTAGTTCTTAGTTATGTGAGTTCTGTTTTTTTGTGTTGTATATGTGTGTGCTTTTGTCTAACGGGGAAAAGTGCTATGTCCCTGTAAATATGTCGTCCTGTGTGTGGAATAAAATATAAAATATCCTAGTTTGTGTTATATATATATAATATATATATATATATATATATATATATATATATATATATATATATATATATATATAATATATATATATATATATATATATATATATATATATATATATATATATAAGTTTATAGGTGTAGATTATAGGTCCCATGGCTGTCAATTTTTAGTGGACCTCCTATTCCAGTATTACTACCCAGGTAAGCACTCCTACACTGTTTATTTTTCTGGTACTCATCCGTTTGATATGAGCGAAATGAGAAGCTTATATGAGATGTTTTGTGTTAGGTAGATTTTTTAGAACTGAACCTGCATGTAATGTCTGGTAGACATTCCTCAGTTATATCCTTAAGGTTGGAACTTTGTTTTTCCATTAGAGATATTTATTGTTAAAGATTTTTGTCCCAACAACTTGTCTCGGCTAAGTCCTCTAATCCAGAGATTTCTAACAGTAAGCAGAAAATGACAACTAGCAGAAAATAAAACAACTAAAAGATGAAAGAGGGATAGGGAGGTGAATTCGTGAGTTCAAGGTCAAGGTAATTGGGTTTAACGGAGTACCTAGCGAAGCGTAAGGTCTTCACTTTAACCTCCGAACGTAAGCAGATCAAAACATAAATTTAGGCCTCTAGGCAAAAAGGAATCCAAACAAAAATTTAATGCACTCCAGCTCACAAAGAGCGAGGAGGTGAGAACGTTCTCATAAAAAAATATAAGTAACCAACTCGTTGTCTAATTAGGGAATAATTAGACTGTAACCTTGACAATGACCATTCGGTATGGTTAACAGCAATACATCGATTCAACAACATGATGCTCAGAAAATATATAAAATAAGTACTACAATAATATAAAAAGGAACATTAAAAAGTTGCAACTTGGCACGGCAAATGAAAATAAACAAAAAGTGACAGGACTAACAAAAAAATATATATTTTTGGTTTTTATAAAATTTTAAAATTTTTATCAAGCATTTTTTCAGTTTTTTGTATTTTTATAAACATAAAACAAGACAATACATTACGTAAGCAAAAAATAAACGAGAGCAAAGTAGCGGAATGATACGATTAAATTCGTGAGTTCATAACACAAAACTAAATGTTATTTGTCCTTCAGTATTAGTATTCATCGAGGCACCTGGTTCTAAGGTCGAATCCCCAGTCTTGAATGTTTGAGATTCAATGAGGGTGTGCATCATTAACTAAGGTACCATTAGTCGGGAGAAAATATTAAAATAAAAATTACATTACAGAGAAAATTAAGCCCTTGATAGCAATTAAAATAAGATAAAGAAGAAAATTTAATGATAGTAAAGATAAAAGGGGAGAAAGGATAAATAATATTTTTCCGGATAATGACATCCATTTTTGAAATTTTAATAATTTTTTTGGTTTATCATTATTAATACTATTATTATTATTAATTTAGTTAAAAATAAGGGGAAAAAGTTGAAAGATGAAAAGAAATACTCTCGCACTGGACATCGCACGGGAGCTCGTTGTCTGACCTTAATGGGCGAGGCCCTCTAGGTCAGAATTTCTGTCAACCATGCATGGTAATGAGATAACAGATAATTAAACACGAAATTGAGGACTGAAATTACTATGGAATTAGTTAAAATGGTAGAGAATTAAAATTATTTAGAGATTATGATAGCAGTAAATAAAGGTACACGAGTTCGGTGAAGGGGGACACAATATAACAGAAAGTATAAAAATGAGTTACGATTAATTTTAATGGACAATATTAGGTTATAACACAATAATACATTGTTTTTTTTTTAATTAAACAATTAAGTTGATTTAGAATCTAAGTACAAGATCGATGTCGACTCCGATAGCACGGATTCAGACTACTACTAGGAGAAATTCTATTGGTTCCTAAAGAGAGCCAAGAAATACTCTTCAAGATCTTCAAGTCTTGAAGATGATGGGTCAACTGGATTACCTGTGCAAAGCCCTCAAATCCAGAGATTTCTTACAGTAAGCAGAGAAATTGACAACGAGCAGAGCATAAACAAATAAAAGATGAAAGATAAGGATAGAATGGTGGATTCGTGAGTTCATAACACAGTAACTAAAGAATAAAAAGTTTAGGGATAGGAAAACACTTTTTTTTTTTTTTTTTTTTTGCCAGGGACATCAGAACAGTATTGAAAATAACTAATTTGAAAACTACGCTCCGCCCTCACCAAAGTGAGGAGAGCCAATAAAAGCGAAAATAGAAGGATGAGAT
The DNA here is from genome assembly GCA_032207245.1 of Pardosa pseudoannulata. NCBI lineage: Eukaryota > Metazoa > Arthropoda > Arachnida > Araneae > Lycosidae > Pardosa > Pardosa pseudoannulata. The sequence continues at coordinate 96,266,435 of CM063508.1, forward strand.
AAAAAGCAAAGCTGGTAAAAAAAATAAAATAAATAAATAAATAAAAATTACTAAATGATGATGTATGGCCATTTTAAAGTTTTAAAGCTTTTTTCTTACATTTAAAAAAACTTTTATGATTTTTTTTTTTAAGACAAAACAGACAAAAAATTTAAAGATCTTTGGCAAGAATGGCCAAAGGCCCTCTTCTATTGCAAAACAAATACTTTGAAAAGATCACATTATTATAATTCATCACACAAATTATTAATACTGGTGACAATGAAACCTATTTAAAATCAATAAAGGTATAAAGGGATTTTATAAGACTCTTGTTTGAAAACTGTAATCCATAAACGAAAGTTTTAAGACATAATAAAATTAATTCTTAATTCCTATCTTTTTAATAAACGAGAGTCACTGCTTCGATAGAGACTCAATATTTGTAATTATTTCTGCTACAGGCATTGCCAATTCAGACCATAACCGTTGTAAACTCCCCGAATTTTCTCATACATTTCGAAATTCCGTTATGCTTTGTTTGCGGTTAAAATTGGAAGGAAGTTTAATTTAACGGGATAATTCAAGTTTAATATATAATAAAGCGGGAAGTATCGGTGCAGAACTGGGTGATTGCCCGGAACGCAATTACTGTGGTGTTACCAAAAAGGTGAATAATTTAGCCATTGATACCGTGGAACTGAATCCCGCTTTAAAAGAGACGCTGAAATAACCGATGTTTATTCCACATTTCGCTCGGAGGAAAACCAATCTCTTTCTAACGTGAGTAATGAAGATTTGATTAGGTCTGAACCCTCGTAATTGAGTATTATTTGGTGTAGGAATGATTAAACTTTTAATCTGGAATCACTATCGCATCAGATACTGGTTGCAGAAGGAGATCCTCGTGTGATACGAGGCTTCATTTAGTCATTATCCTTTAATTGCGTACATTTACCAGTGATGTGTTCCATTTCGATAAAGACATTGTCAGTTAAACTATTACGAATGGAAAGACAGACAAAAAATAACAGAGGGCAATATTTAATATCAATCGAACATGTAATGGGGGTGAATAAGGCAGATTTCAACCCAAAGTGCTTTCTGAAACGTGTTGAAAAGGACTTACGTCGTATTTCTCTCTCTATATATATCTATATCTATCTCTCTCCATATATATCTATCTATATCTATATCTATATCTATATATCTATATCTATATATATATCTATATCTATATAACTATATATATCTATATCTATATCTATATCTATCTATATATATATCTATCTATATATCTATATATATATATATATATATATATATATATATATATATATATATATATATATATATATATATATATATATATATATATATATATATATATATATATATATATATATATATATATATATATATATATATATATATATATATATATATATATATATATATATATATATATATATATATATATATATATATATATGGACCTCATATATATACACACATATCTATACACATATATGCATATATCTATCTATCTATATATATATATTATACATATATATGTATACATACATATATATAGACCTACTTACTTATATTCATGCATACATATACATATATGTACACACACACGTATATATATATATATATATATATATAGTATGTGTGTGCATATATGTACTTCTCTCTCTCTTTAGATTATTTTTGAGGGGGGGGGGCAGAAGGGCTTCTTCCCATCGAGTCGTGCAGCATCGAGTTTATGTGTGTGTGTATATATATATATATATATATATATATATATATATATATATATATACATATATATATATATGTATATATATATATATATATATATATATATATATATATATATATACGTACATATATATATATATATATATACATTTATGTATATATATGCATATATATACATGTATGTATATATATATATATATATATATATATGTATGCATATGTATGTATGTACATATACAGTAGAACCTCGATTATCCAAGCTACTATCTCGGATAATAGTACCTCGGATATCGGAAATCTCGGTTAATGTCAACTGTATACATCTTATTTTTTCCAGGAAAATTTTTTTAACTGTACATGCTAAGTTAAAAATTAAAGATGCGTTTTCGAAAAATAACAGAAATTTCAAGAAAATCTTTTATTATTTAAATTTTATATACATTAATTCAAGGGGGTACTTGGTGGACCCACAAGTTTACTAGAAACAAAAAGTTGTCCGCAATGTTCACATATGTACCTAATTTATTATTTAAGGCAAATATAAAAGAAAATTATTTACGTAACATCTAAGTTCAGTGATAAAACTTATGAAAATAATGCAGACGATATTTAAATAATTTAAAACAAGAAATGATTAAATGAGAGGAATGACGTTATAATGCTAGAAAACTAATTGTTATTTTTATCTATTTATTATGTGATAAATTGATAGCCTGCTCTTAACCGGGGAAAATAGAGCTTGGAATAATGGCAGTAAATGCTAGAAAAGGAGGCAAGGGGTCGATTTCGAGCTTTGCTAACCCTAACTGATCAAAAATTCAATATGGATGCCTCTATCCATTCTAGGTCCAACCGCTTCATAAATTCGAGGACAGACAGACAGATAACTTAAGCTATTATTATATAAGGGATTTGGGGGGAGATAGTAAATCCACTATTTAAATATTCGCTATCTTTATAATAATCTTTCTTTGATTCAATACCTGAATAATACCTGTTCAGTATCTGAACAATAACTGAACACATAAATAGGATATATTAATAATTTCATCACACAACTCTCCCAGAACAACAATCTAATATGTTTTATTCAACTTCTAAATCGTTTTAAAGAAGTCATTTCTTTTTTCTAGAAGTGTTTTTTTTTGTTTTGTTTTGATTGATAGTGTTGAGATGCGTAGAATCTACGCCATTTGAAATGAAATACAGTGCTTTAAGAAGAATGATGCTCTCAATTCTAAAACAATTTGAGCAGATTAAGGAAAAATAATGATACGAGGTTTTACAATACCGGAAGAATCCTTCTATAGAAAATCGATGCATTATAGATTTATGACTACGAGCTGTATGGAAAGTTTGAAACTGACCAGGTGCACTGTGAAATACAGAATTTACCCAGTCAGTCAGAATAAAGCTAGCACACTATGCTTTTTTCTATTCAATTTGAGGTTTTAAAAGTAAGAATAAAGCTGAAAATTTTGATCCATTTTTCACTTTATAACAAATAAAATCATTAAATAACTTTTCATAATATCCAACCCTTTGCCTTTCTCGTACATAGAATATGATATACTCATCTAAGCTTTATACGTTTCTTCCTAATTTTTTTTCCAGAGTAATTAATGGAAGTAAAGAGATGAAACTATCATTTCCACTACACCCTGGAGGTATAGGTATATAGAATTTTTTGTTAATACATGCGATACATTTTTCATTTCAACAAAAATTAATCGATGATTAAATTTAAAATTATCAGATATGCGCCTAATTTATTATTTAAGCCAAATGTAAAAGAAAATTATTTAAGCAATATCCAAGTTCAATGATAAAACATAAGAAAATAATGCAGACGATATTTAAACAATTTAAAACAAGAAATGATTAAATGAGAGGAATGACGACATAATGCTAGAAAAATAATTGTTATTTTTACCTATTTATAATGTGATAAATTTAATCGCTTGCTCTTAATCGGGGAAAATAGAGCTTAGAATAATGGCAGTAAATGCTAGAAAAGGGGGGAAGGGGTGGATTTTGAACGTTGTTAACCCTAACTTTCGAAAAATTTAAAAAATTAAAATTAAAAATTTTAAATTTTAAAAAATTTAAAAAATTTAAAATAAGAAATGATTAAATGAGACTTCATAATGCTAGAAAAATAAATGTTATTTTTACCTATTTATTATGTGATAAATTGATAAATTTGTGTTTGAAACTGACCAAGTGCATTGTTAAATACAGAACTTACCCAGTCAGTCAGAGTAAAGCTCGCACACTGTGCTTTTTTCTGTTCAATTTGCGGTTTTAAAAGTAAGAATAAAGCTGAAAATTTTGATCCATTTTTTACTTATATAATAAATAAAATCATTAAACAACTTTTCATAATATTGAACATTTTGTTTTTCTGTACATAATATAGGATATACACATCTAATGCTTTATACGTTTGTACATGACATACGATACGCATATTAGAGCTTGTATATAAAATACAATTCTTTGTGTATCAATATAATATACAAGCGTATAAAGTATTAGAAGTGTATATCATATGTGATATACAGGACAGGGAAAAGGTTAAACTGTGTAGCACTCATTTAGATGGATAAGGGAAAACAAGGTCAAAATAAAATTTGAAAGCATGATATTTTTTGGTTTTTTACTTTATTTGATATCATCTATAAGTTATTGAGGATGTCCAAACGTGTGTCGTATGTTTTTCACTTAAGGGGGCAGTACCTTTCCTAGAAAAAAAATTCTATTTTAAGTACTGCAATAAATTTTTGTAATTGTTTTGTATATCAGAAACTAACTTAAATCGTATTCAGGAAAATCAACGACTGTTTGAAAATTTCCCTTGATTTTATTTTAAAGCTTAAAATTAAAATTAAAAAATTCTTATAATATTTTCAAATATTAACATTTTTAATAAATTATTTTATAATTATTAAACCCTTTTACATAAAACAGCGCATGCGCGGGCACACACACATACATATCTATCTCTCTCTCTATATATATGATATTTTAACCAAACTGTCAGTCTCAAATGATATCTAAAACAAAAGTGGCAAGTATGGTCAGTGAAGAAAGTACACATTATTTAAAAAAACTTCGTTTATTTAATATGCATAAAAATTAAAACCAATAACATTATAAACTTGCTCCACGAGCAATAAAATAATAAGGCTATCATAACACCCACACACAAGATCAAAACGACTATCGGAGTCAGCTCACATCAACTACAAATACTATTTATATAGCACTGGGCTGGCTAGATACAAGAGTAAATTTAAATAAAGTGGAAAACAAAATAAATGCAAAAACCCAAAATGCACACATTAAGTAAAAAAAGAAAGGATCGTTACAAATGATGACTAGTACAATTAAAGACTGTTTACAGTTTAAAATTTCGAAAATTGGATATATGTGACAAACTAAGGCTTAACCGCTGGTTAAGTCCAAGGAAGCCTAACACAAACTAACCAACTTAATTGTAATTGTATCGTAAAATAAATTTCTGGTGATTCTATCCCTAAATTTAGAACGCGTGGCGTAATTTGTTTTGTTTCTTCTCTAATTGTGGTAACCGTTAGTGACTTCGAGAACATAAAAATTAACTTCTGCTTCGCTCAACTGTTCTTATATAAATCCTTTATGTAACTTACTTTAACTTCTAGCATCCCCATGTAACAAACACTTAACATTCTCACTGGATGGCTCTCTTGCATCCTCTCAGAACTTTATAATCAAATGTGAAGTGTTTTGGCAGGAGAATGCCAAAGATGGATTGTCTGAATAAACTCAACATTTTTATATCCAAGCAGATACGTATCAAAAGTCCTTTATTTTCAACTTAAAGTCAGAAAACTGACCGACACGAATTCAAGATACAAACTTGCATCTGTTGAAAATGCCGTTCTAAGGAATGGGAGAATCAAGTTGATAGTTTTATACCAGAGTGACACTTAATCTGTTTTCTGTGGCTTGCTAAACAATCAAGAAGTGCTTGTTCTAAACACTGAGCAAGTTGTTGTTTTTATTTTGTATTGGAATATTCTGGAATACTGATCCAATAAAGTAAAGAATGCTCTAATATTTTATAGAATTAATAGACAGGCAAACGTAATTAATTTATATCAAAGTCAAAGGTTCCGGGATTTGAACTCACAATTTTAATTGTAGAAGCCAAAGGGTTCCCGAATGGTGACAGTAACCTTAACAGACGAAGGTTTTAAGCGACGATATTTCTACATATACTTCATTTCCTCTTTTTAAAGGTTTTAGTTGTGGTTGTTTTTATATATCGTCTTTTGCAAGGAATATAAAGATTTCAATCCAATTTTATTTCAGGTCGTTCAAATAAATGAAAGGATGTTTATTGAGGTTGCCGGCAATTAAGCTTAGAAAAAGAAGAATTGGCACCCAGTAGGCATAACGAAAGTACATGCTGAAATATCGCATAAGATTTTTATAGGTGCTGCAGTGTTGCGGCAGAGATATGTCACAGGCGACTTCCATGTCACAACGACTTTAGAAGGTGCCAGAGAGGGAAAATTTATGGTACTAAATTTTCATCTCTGGTGATTTATGATGTCATTATGCCTCTATGGGATGAAGTTTTTCTTTCCTCTGAAATGGAATTTTATCTTCTCTAAAGGAAAGCAGCCAACGTCAGCTCAATACCATAGCCGAGTCTTTTGAGTTTAGTTGTGAGTGATATAATTCACTCTTCACTTCGTTATGTATTTCTCATTGATACTTCGAACTAGGTTTGGTTTGTAATTGCCCTAGGTACATTAGTAAAACAACAGGAGAACTTATGGTGTCAGCCTGATAATGCATCTTATCTCACATTTAAGTCTGTTACTCCATGATTTTAAGGTCTCCAGGGATTTTTGTTAGATGCTAATTGGTTTTTATCTTCCCATTAACTGGTTCCCCTTTTATCACATTGCCTTAGGGGGCATAAGTAACAAAAACAAGAGAGCAGAACTTATGGTGTCAGCCTACTAATGCATCTGATCTCACACCTAAGTCTGTCACTCCATGATTTTAAGGTCTCCAGGGATTTTTGTTAGATGCTAATTGGATTTTGTCTTCACATTTAACTGGTTCCCCTTTTATCTCATAAGGCGATTTCACGCAGTAGGGCAAATTCTCAAATTATGATAATTCTGGCTTTAGTTTCAAAACGGAAGGGCAGTTTATTGTTTGTCTATTGGCTGTTGTAAACATGAAAATGAATGGGAAGGTCATTATTGTAGTTCGTGACGTTGCGACAAATTGCCATATTGCCTTAGGGGCATAAGTAACATAAACAACAGAGCAGAACTTATGATGTCAGCCTAATAATGAATTTCATCATTCACCAAAGTCTGTCCCTCCATGGTTTTAAAGTCTCCATGGATTTTTGTTAGATACTAATTGGATTTTATCTTCACATTTAACTGGTCCCCCTTTTATCTTATTGCCTTAGGGGCATAAGTAACAAAAATAACAGAGCAGAACTTATAGTGCCAGCCTAATAATGCATCTGATCTCTCACCTAAGTCTGTCACTCCATGGTTTTAAGATCTCCATGGATTTTTTTAAAATGATGTTTATTTATATCTTATTACTTTTATTGGTTTATGTCTTATTTTTTTTATCTTATTTTTTATTTCTTTTTATCTTATTTTAGATAATTTTTGTCCCATTTTAACATTGTGTTCTTTACTCTTATTCTTGTTATGGTTTATTCCGCTGTTATCTTTGAATGTTTTACAATTATATTTTTATCGCAGTGTATTTTTTTTTCTGTGGATTTAACTTCGTATCCTGTTTTGCCGTTTGTCTCTTACATTATCTAGTGTTTGTACACGAGGTTTGTCCCACGTGGAATTAATGCCACTAAATTCCGACCAACCAGCCATGGTTTGAAGTACAAGTCGATTGATCAATTTCTATCGAACTAAAATCAAGATTTATATTCGAAGAAGCTCTTTTATTTGATCAAGAAAAATGTATTGATTTTAAATCCATGTTTAACCATTTCTAGTCAAAACTTGATAAATTAGTACGATACTTCAAATTCAAAACAAAAAAGAATATTTCATAACAATACGCAAGCGTGAATCAATTTTTCCCTTTCAAACCAAATAAACTATTCTTTACATAGACAGAAAGACAATTTCTCTACATTAAAAACGGAGAAATCATTCAAATGTTATTTAAACAAACATTACTTAGCAACTTCAGCATCGGAATTTATACAAGCATTCTTTATTTGCAGTGCAGGGGAGTGATAGCATAATTCTGTATTGTACGATGGAAAAAATACATCACAGTAAAAATGAATTATGATTCACAAACAGCCATTCTTCAAAGGTCAATGTATTAAAATTCAAGAATCTACTTTTAATATGTTTATATGAAAATACAGTTATCATCATTTTTTTTTCTCCGAACAGTTTCGAGGAATATATTCAGTCAGTACACAGACAATAACTTACGAAAAGAATTATGGTTCTCAGCCAAAACAAATAAGTAAAAGCCATTGCTTTTGCCTTTCTTTATTAATGATATGTAAATTGATCCTGGGCATTATTTCGTTAGGAATGAAATAAAAGTTGCTTTACGAGGAAATGACATCGGATAAATCTTATATAAGTTATGTTTTGTCTATCTCTTAAGTAACGATGTGAATAAAAAATGCAATAACTTTTAAATATAATGCATTGTACTTGTATGTGTAATATACTTCTTAGAACAATTTATCTAACATTAACGTATTTTTTGATTTGATAAGTAGGATATTATATGATTCTGGAGAAAAATGGACTAGTATTTATTTTTTGGAGAAACAAAAGGGGTAATATTTTCATTTATTCTACAGATGACTTTTATAGTGCAGTTTTATACGGTTTAGTGATATTTTTTAAATA
>CM063508.1:96280109-96287609 GCA_032207245.1 Pardosa pseudoannulata
GCTCGTCGGATCCGAAGTTCGCGGGTTCGAATCCTGTGTTGGCAGGAATGTTCGTAGTCCTTCGAAATCGGCTGTAAGCAGTATGTCATGGTATTATTATCCCACTTGTAACAAATCAGTAGATCTTAGCTCTCTAAAAGAAGCCGTAAATCATAGATGTTACGCAAAAATTTAGGAGATTGTTTATAGATAGTAATCTACCTTCATTGGAAAGGAAATTTTTTTCCGAGAAAACATAAAATTTCTTCAAACTGCTTTTTAACTGTCTCTAAAAAGGGATTCTAGGAATTAATGGGTTAATTAATAATCAGAATTTTTAATACTGAAGAAATAGTAAACTTATTATATAGTTTAAATCATGTTCATACCTGTGATAAAATTTTAGGAAGTATTATTGGCTAGTAAGTCCAGTAACAAGAAAATCAGTTTATTTTTTTATTTATTCCATCTTTTCTATAACAACTACAACCCCACAGGCATTTTTCCATGACAAAATCCTTTAAATTTATTGTTTCCTGAACTGGAGATGCATCTCAGTTGTGCCCTTAGCGTTTATTTCTAAACCTCTGATCTTTTAATCTTCGACGGCTTTATGTGTCCATAAATATTCTTCACCTATCACAGACATTTACTAATTGTCTAACTTAGAAATTTGGGAAACAAAGAGACTAAAGTATTCTTAGGGGAAATATTCAATTCAATCCAAAACAGTTTTCTGACATATCTGAAATGAGTGTTTTAGCTTTCAGATTTTATTATTATAAATTAATATTTATTAAGAAATCATGAGTAGTATACTCTCAATTTTTTAGTGTACTCACTGGAAAAAAATAAAGTAAATATTTTCGTTAGCTACCTTTTTTTTTTAGTTTTACAAAACTTGTGAACACTATCATATAAATAATATCAGTCTTTGAGCTGTACTAACATTTTATTTAGTGAACTTAAATAAAACAATACTATGATGGGCAATAACCGGTAAACTGTAAGTGACTGGTAGTGAATGCCAGATAGGCAATATAGGCAATTATCTGTATTCAGCCATGTCACTGTTATATAAAGTATGCTGTAGTTACTGTAATATAAAATATGGTTTAAGTATGTTAGCACTCTGCCACGGCTGATTCCATTCAGGTCATAATGTATGTTGTAAAGAGAACAAATAGATATTTTGCAAAGAATGTTGACGAAATAACGAATAAGAATTGGAAGAGAGCCTCTTCAGAAAGGGTTGCTGTATAAACCTTGCACAAATGTAGCTTCTTTGTTAGAGTGTGGACGCTAGTCACTTAACGCCATGTTTGATGTTTCAATGAGAAACTGTGTAATAATCATGAATAAACATATTAGCAAGACATCATCGGCTAGTTGAGTTCTTATAGGCTTGTCATATATATATATATATATATATATATGTATATATATATATGTATATATATATATATATATATATATATATATATATATATATATATACATATATATACATATATATACATATATATATATATACATATATATATATATACATATATATATATATACATATATATACATATATATACATATATATATATACATATATATATATATATATATATATATATATATATATATATATATATATATATATATATATATATATATATATATATATATATATATATATATATATATATATATATATATATATATATATATATATATATATATATATATATATATATATATATATATATATATATCAATATCTAAGCCCCTAAAGTCTATCCACAACTATCCCTTTTTTTCATTCATTATTCTAAATCTTAATTTGATCTCTTTATATTAATTCTATTTTCCCAGCTATCAAATTTAAACGAGGAAGTTTTTCATTCCTTCAGTCGAACCTCGAAATTCTTTCTCTGAATTCTCAAAGCTAAAAATGATATTGTAGGCATTTTAATAAGAAAGTAATAACTCTCCCAGGAAAAATCTGTAACTATCAGCAATAATAGTCATCCTGAACACAACACTTTGGAAGATGTCTGTAGTAAAAAAATCACTTTCTTTAAGGAATTGATTGTTGTCTCAGCATTTTCCAGCCAGATTTAAACCCCACGTGATACTTAGTTTTCTCTTGCTCAGAGTTGGTATTGCTTGATCTACGCAGAGAGCGTTCCGACACTGTCCGGTTCATATTTCTTTGGCTTTTGTTCTAATTTTGATGAGATGAAATAAAAATTTTCGTTCGGCTACGACGAGGGATGTATTTATTCATGACAAAAGCTTAACGGGACTCTTGGCAGCCCAGTATGCCCGGACTGAGGAAAATAATAGGGGTAATTTAAAGGGGTTTTCCCTTATAAATGTGGATCCGGTTTGTTCATTGTTTTATATATATATATATATATATATATATATATATATATATATATATACATATATATATATATATATATATATATATATATATATATATATATACATATATATACATATATATACATATATATATATATACATATATATATACATACATAAATAAATAAATAAATAAATAAATAAATAAAATAAATAAATAAATATATATATATACAGTAGAACCTCGGTATAACGACTCCCTGTAAGACGAACATCATATGATCGTTTTAACGAAAAGTCGCTGTAATGAATTTAAAAAATAATAAAAAAAATTCAGCAAAGAAATGATGCAACAGTACATACCTAGAGAACACTTCTATTTATTTGTATTTCCATTCCTGAATTTTTTAAAAAATGTCTTTAATTGACCCCCTTTTCAAGTTCATTTGGGAATTTTTTATTATCACTGATTCCATATCCTTTAGATTTTGAAGAATATCTTCAGAAATTGTCCTTCAAAATATTGACGCAAGGCACTAATTGCATTGAAGGCTTCTTATTCATTCATTTTTTTCAAAAGATTGGATGATTTCTTCTCCGCCCTCGGAATCTCAGATTTCTTCATTTCCAGTAATACGGGCACTAAAATCGTCCTCATTCAAATTTTCTTCGCAGCACTGTAAAGTTTCGTCTGCCGCAACAAACTCCTCAAAAGATAATTGAAGATTCTGAAATTTGACACTAAGGAGCTGGGTCATTTCAGTGTCTGGGACTTCATCTACCTAGGACATCAATGTCGTACTTGACGAAAGGGCCCTTTAAGCAAACACAAAGAGAGGAGTACAGGTTTCTTGAAGTTGCACCACAGTACAATAACTTTAAAATATCCCACTTGCTCATGAGTTCGGCGGTCTCTTTAACAAAAAATAATACGCTTGGGGTTGTTGTAATGATTCAAAATTAACAATATTCCTATGGTAAAATAATTGGGACTTTTTAAGATGATCGTTCTAACGAAGGGATCGTTGTATCGTGGGGTCGTTAAAAAGAGGTTCTACTGTATAAGTAAATACACAGTTTTTTGTAATATTTTTTTAATTAATGTATAAAACAGTTTGGAGAAAAAATATTGAAATTACAAAAGTAGGTAGAAATTAAAAAAATTCAAATGAAAATCAATATAATTTTGATTAAGTTTGCAGTTATACTCAATAAACGAATTTTCTTACTTTATACTTCCTAAAAAGAAAAAATAATCCTTTAAATCAGAAACAAGGGAAAGTAATAACTAACGTACTTTATCCCAAATATGCATAAATAAAATTACTGGCCGTTCTCCTTTTAGATGACAATTTACGAGTCTCCGTGTTTTATGCTGTTTTCCATGAATTCTGTCAAAATGATCGTCCCATTTATTTTTAAAGTTAAACAAAACTTCACAGAATATTTTGAATAGAAAATCAGGATTTTTTTTTCAAACTTCTTTCTTTTATGCCATACGTCAAGATTTTTTGATCGGTCTGTCAAAAGTTTCCGAACTTTTGGTGGTTTGTTTATGTTTTTCTCTTAAAAATGGACATATACAATACTTTAGACACCCATTTTTAAAATGGGAGGTTTTTTCCCCCTTTTTTCCTCTTAAGCTTGATGTGAGAACACAATTTGAAACTTGTTACGGATATTGTTGTCATTTATATGAAAGCAATGTTTGTTAATCCGTGGTTTGCTATTCTACCAGCGTCAATGGTCCTGTTTAGGAAGTTCGAACAGATATCGCATTTAATGTAATATTTTCGTCTTCTGTAAGATTTTTATTAGAAAAAATAACTTTTATATGAGTAAATTGAAAGATGTTTTTCGTGTATAGATGACATGAGGCTATAAAATAGTTGTTCCTCTTCATTCAGTTTTCGGTAGCTCTTTTTACTGCTGAATTCTGCTAATTTAATAAAGTATTATATTTAATTTGGTATGTATTGTCTTTGGACAAAACGATACATTTTGTATAATACTGTATTTCATACAGATGTCTCACCTGTATTTTGATATTTTGAAATATATGATTAAATCCTTGTTATTCAGCTTTGGCAACTCTTTTTCATTGAGGAATTTCTTTAATGTGTTAAAGTATTATTATTTTAATTTCGTATTCATTGTCTTTGGACAAAACGATACATTTTGTATAATACTGTATTTCATACAGATGTAACACCTGTATTTTGATATTTTGAGATATGTGATTAAATCCTCGTTATTCAATTTTGGCAAATTTGTTTCATCGAGGAAATTATTTAATGTGTTAAAGTATTATTATTTTAATTTCGTATTTATTGTCTTTGGAAAAAAATTATACAATTTGTATGATACTGTATTTCATACGAATGTCTCACCTGTGTTTTGGTATTTTGAGATGTATGATTAAATCCTCACTATTCAATTTTGGTAGCTCTTTTTCATTGTGGAATTTCTTTAATGTGTTTATTGTTATTTTAATTTCGTATTATTATACGGATTGTATAGTTTTGTCCAAAGACAATATTTGGGCAAATCTATACAATTTGTATAATACTGTATTTCAGATAGATGTCTCAGTTGTATATTAGTATTTTGAGATATATGATTAAATCCTCTTTATTCAGTTTTGGTAACTATTTTTCATTGCGGAATTTCTTTAATGTGTTAAAGTATTCTTATTTTAATTTCGTATTCATTGTCTTTGGTCAAAACGATAAATTTTGTATAATACTGTATTTCATACAGATGTCTCACCTGTATTTAGATATTTTGAGATATATGATTAAATCCTCTTTATTCAGTTTTGGTAACTATTTTTCATTGCGGAATTTCTTTAATGTGTTAAAGTATTCTTATTTTAATTTCGTATTATTATACAGATATCTCAACTACGTTTCGATATTTGTATAATGATATGTAATTAAATCCTCTTTATTCAGTTATGGTAACTCTTTTTCAACTCGGAATTTCTTTAATGTGTTAAAGTATTATTATTTTAATTTCGTATTATTATACAAATTGTATAGTTTTATCCAAAGATAATATTTGAACAAATCAATACAATGTGTATACAACTGTATTTTATATAGATGTCTCACTTGTATTTTAGTATTTTGATATAAATGATTAAATTCTCTTTATTCAGGTTTGGTAAGTCTTTTTCATTGCGGAATTTCTTTTATGTGTTAAATTATTATTATTTTAATTTCGTATTCATTGTCTCTGAAAAAAAATATACAATTTGTATTATACTGTATTTCATATAGATGTCTCACCTGTGTTTTGGTATTTTGAGATATGTGATTAAATCCTCTTTATTCAATTTTGGTAACTCTTTTTCAACTCGGAATTTCTTTAATGTGTTAAAGTATTATTATTTTAATTTCGAATTCATTGTCTTTGGAAAAAACGATACATTTTATATAATACTCTATTTCAGATAGATGTGTCACCTGTGTTTTGGTATTTTGTGATACATAATTAAATCCTCTTTATTCAGTTATGGTAACTCTTTTTCAACTCGGAATTTCTTTAATGTGTTAAAGTATTATTATTTTAATTTCGTATTATTATACAAATTGTATAGTTTTATCCAAAGATAATATTTGAACAAATCAATACAATGTGTATACAACTGTATTTTATATAGATGTCTCACTTGTATTTTAGTATTTTGATATAAATGATTAAATTCTCTTTATTCAGGTTTGGTAAGTCTTTTTCATTGCGGAATTTCTTTTATGTGTTAAATTATTATTATTTTAATTTCGTATTCATTGTCTTTGGACAAAACGATACATTTTGTATAATACTGTATTTCATACAGATGTCTCACATGTATTTTGATATTGAGATATATGATTTAATTCTCGTTATTCAATATTGGCAACTTATTTCATTGAGGAATTTCTTTAATGTGTTAAAGTATTATTATTTTAATTTCGCATTTATTGTCTTTGGAAAAAATTATACAATTTGTATAATACTGTATTTCATACAAATGTCTCATTTTTGTCTTGGTATTTTGAGATATATGATTAAATTTTGTCCTCATTATTAAATTTTAGTAGTTCTTTTTCAATGCGGAATATCTTTAATGTGTTTATTATTATTTTAATTTTGTATTATTATACGGATTTTACAGTTTTGTCCAAAGACAATATTTGGATAAAACGATACATTTTGTATAATACTGTATTTCATATAGATTTCTCACTGGTATTTTGATATTTTGAGATATATGATTAATTCCTCTTTATTCAATTTTAGCAGCTTTTTTTCATTGAGAAATTTCTTTAATGTGTTAAAGTATAATTATTTTAATTTCATATTTATTGTCTTTGGATAAAACGATACAATTTGTATAATACTGTATTTCATACAGATGTCTCACTCGTATTTTGATATTTTGAGCTATATGATTAAATCCTTTTTATTCAGTTTTGGGAACTCTTTTTCATTTCAGAATTTCTTGAATGAGTTAAGGTATTATTATTTTAATTTCGCATTTATTATCTTTGGATAAAATGATACATTTTGTGTAATAGTGTATTTCATACAGATGCCTCATCTGTATTTTGATATTTTGAGCTATATGATTAAATCCTTTTTATTCAGTTTTGGGAACTCTTTTTCATTTCAGAATTTCTTGAATGAGTTAAAGTGTTATTTTTAAAATTTTGTTTATTGTCTTTGTCTAAAATGATACAGTTTGTATAATACTGTATTTCATACAGATGTTTCATCTGTATTTCGATATTTTGAGCTATATGATTAAATCTTTTTTATTCAGTTTTGGTACTGTTTTTCATTTCAGATTTCTTGAATGAGTTAAGGTATTATTATTTTAATTTCGCATTTATTATCTTTGGATAAAATGATACATTTTGTGTAATAGTGTATTTCATACAGATGCCTCATCTGTATTTTGAGGAATATGACTAAATCCTCTTTAATCCTTTTTTGTAGCTATTTTTCATTGCGGAATTACTTTAACGTGATATAGATTATTATTTTTAATTTCATGTTTATTGTTTTTTGAACGATACATTTTGCATAATATCATATAATATAGATGTCTAAACTGCCTTTTGCTTTTTTGAAAAATATGATTAAACTCTCTTCATTCAGGTTTTGGTAAAT
>CM063508.1:96295109-96342609 GCA_032207245.1 Pardosa pseudoannulata
ACAACCTCCAAGGTATTTAGCTTAAAAACAGTGACTAAAAGAATCACAGGTACTCATAGCTTGTTATTTAATGAATGTATCTCTAAGATTCTGCTTGTGCTACCTTTTGTCAATCTTTTGAAACTCTTTATTACTAAAAATTTCTCTAACCCAAGAAAATGTTATAGAAACAATCAGTAACATTTATTTTTAGAACATACACACAAAATTGATTTTGACCAAATATAACAATAAATTACATTAGGTGCTTCAACGTTTCTTTACCTCTTCTTGCTAGCCATCGCCAAAGGCAAACAGCGGTTCGGACTAGGAAGAGACTTCGGACTTCTCCCAATCAATAGAAGGTTCCTTTTGGTTTGGCGGGATCTGACCCCCTCCGTTCTCGAGTGGATCCCTGTTCTTTCTCTCCGGGGCAGGCTGATTTTTTTTGAGTATGAGGTTGTTACCAGAGGAAAGAAGAGGGTGGACGCTGCTGGCATCCGCTGCTTGCGGGATAGATATTTGGAGAGACACGAGACAAAGGAAAAGCGACACCATTTTGGGGAGACCGACGCCGAACCCAGAGGAGTCTTCCACATCTTCAAGCGATAAGTTGTATTCCTTAGGTATTTATTTGTATAAAATCATTTAATCAAGACATATTAGCCAAGGTGTGTTTATTAAGAAGTTTTAATTTCTTATTCTGAAACAGTAAATCAACGAACATTATTACCACACCTCACAATATAAAGATCTTCTTTACAAGATAGTAAACAAAGAAATAGAACACTACCGATTACCTTTATCTACAGTTCTTTGTCTACCTATGACCATTGCACTAATCATTTTGACTTTCTAGTTATTTCATATAATTTTAGTTATTTCATATAATATCCAACCATTTAAGGGCTTTATAAAAGAAAGCACGGACCCGTACTTTTACCAACAACTTTTCCATTCCCTTAAAGCTCAATATCCGAACTATGAGGGCATCTATACTGACGGCTCAAAATCTCAAGATCATGCTGGTTTTGCTTATTGTAGCTACTCAGCCGCTTTCAGCTACAGACTTCATCCTTTCTGTTCCATTTTTACAGCCGAAGTTATTGCCATATATGAAGCTTTAAAGTACGTTTCTTCCAGCAACAAAAGATGTGTTATAATATACTCGGATTTAATGAGTGTCCTTGAAAGCCTCAAAACCGACTGGAGTACTCACAATTATGCTTCTCTAGTTACCCAGTTACACAAAAATCTTGCTCGTCGTGGATATCATATACTTTTCTGTTGGGTTCCAAGTCACGTTGGTATTTTCTGCAGTGAAATAGCTGATGATTTAGCGAGACAGACAACTACATTTTACACCGGTCCTCTGCCATATGTGATATTAAAAAAACAATCTCTCGAATCACAAATGTCTACTGGAATGCTGATTGGAACACTGAAACTCGAAATAAACTATACTCCATTCGGTCATCTATCTCTATTTGGCCACCTCTGAGAAATCGAAAAATGGACGTGATTTTAACACGTCTTCGTATTGGCTATAGACGGCTCACCCAAAACATTTACTACTGGCTGAGACTACTCCACAATGTTCCATTTGTCACACGGATCTTACTATTCATCATGTTTTAACATCATGTATTACTTTAAAACGTTTTTATTATATATATTTTAAAACATTTCATCCTAGTTTGATCGAACTTCTGGGCGAAACTCCTCATCCCAAACTATTTGAATTTCTCTTTCGCATTGATGCTTTAAATCTCATCTAATTTTTTTTAATGTTTTAATGTGAGTCTTTACCTGGATTTTGTTGTATTTTTTCCCAAAATTTTAGTATTAATATCCCCTAATTTTATAAATATATGTTGTTTTAATATGTAATCTTTTGTTTGGCGCAGCATATCCTAACATGGATCTTGCGCCAATAAACCCAAACCAACCAACCATATAATCTTCAGTATATAAAATTAATTAAATTATATATTGAGGAATTTTCAGCATTACAGTTTTAGGAACCACTCGAAATAACAGACTTTAGCCCCGAAATTCTTTTCAAATTTTAGACATTAGTTTGAACTGATGATATGCAGTTTTGAATCAGGAAATGTCTGTAAGCCATTTTGAATTATTTTATGATGCATTAGAATGCTTTATATGTGTAGTCTTAACTAATTATATATTATTAATAATATTGAAAAGCAGTATACTGCAGAGTAATGAAGTTTGGTAGCACAAGGAGTGAAAGTTCTTAAACTCCGATAAAAAATAAATTTTCTCCAGAAGTGAGATAATTTTCTGTTGCTAGGGTGAAATTCTTTTCTCACCTTGAGCAATGATTTTCCCATTAAAAGTCCATTCTTCGCCGTTCATTTCTTCGCACAATTAAATCGAAAGGACCGCGAAACAACTTGATCTCTTGAAAATCGCTCCTTTCCCAGTCCTCGAAAATTAAAGCATTAGTGACCGCCACAACTCGATTACGCAACTAACGACTTTTATAGGAAAATCGAAAGTTTCCATTTTAATCTCGCTCTTCATGAATCATCGAATCGGAAATATTTAATGACGATTTGGAGAATGCTTCACTCTGGGCATTACACGGCATGTTTATAAGACATTAGATCAATTATCTCCACGCATTTAATATGTTTAGACATGTAGCAGTTTAGAATATAATTTAAATATTCTCTTAAGCCTTTATATGGCCAGTGTCCTCATCACTAAGGCAAGACCAGAATAACAAGCATTGCTAATTTTCCAGTTAAAGCAATTTAGCGTTCGTTTCAAACTCTGATGTGGATGACTTCGCCGGGAGTGTGAATTAGTGCGCTGGAAAGATTTATGCACGCTTCGAAATTTCCTTTGCTAATGAATCTAGCAAATTCATTAACGATCAGTTTAACTTTAAGGGAGCGAAAGGAAAAAAAAACCAATTTAATAATGGTTTAGAAATATATCATGTTTAAGATGAGAAAAATTGATTTTCCTTCTATATTGTTAATGCTCCTTTTTTTAAAAAAATATAATGAGGGAAATTTTTAATAAAGAAGTAATTACGCAGTTTTAAGTTAATAAATAATAGACAATTTGTTGGAAGGAATAATAGGTACCATTTTCACTATAGTTGGTAATAAATAACCTGAAGTCACTGTTATGACAACCGTAAAGACTACACATGTATTAAAATGTAGACTATCAGTGCGTTCTTTAAAAGTCAACTAAAATAACCAGCTGCATCTATTTCTACATATTCATTAATGGATAAAAATATTAATTTACGTTTCTCAAAACTTATCAGTTTAATAGAAAATTTTAAAATAGATTATTTGATGCTTTTAAAGAGGGCTAACATTGCTGTATAGTTATCATTGTCGGAAGTGAATTATGTTCACTAGCCCCATCTAGTAAAATTGTTCTATTGCAGTAATTACATTTATGCCAAAGAAGGATATCTGTAGAATAAATCTATACAAAAATCTATAATTTAATAAAGGTTTAGAAATATGTTTCTTTTAAAAATACACAAAAAAAATTTAGCAAACAGTAATTACGAAATTTTAAGTTAATAGACAATTTGTTAGAAGGAATAATAGGTACCATTTTCACTATAATTTGTAATAAATTACCTGAAGTTACCGTTATGACGTCCGCAATGATGACACATATTAAAATGTACACTATCAGATATCCTTTAAAAGTCAATTAAAATAATCTACTACACCTATTTCTACATATTCATTAATGATTAAAGATAAGAATTAAAGTTTTAAAAAATTTAGCAGTTTAACAGGAATTTTATAATAGATTATTTAATGCTTTTGAAGAGGGCTAACACTGCTGTATAATTATGATTGTCTGAGGTGAATTATGTGATCAAGTGCCATCTAGTGACGTTGTTCTACTGTGTTAAGTACATTTATGTCGAAGAAGGATGTATTTATAATGAAACTATGCAAAAATCTATAATTTAATAATTGTTTATAAATGTTTCTTTTTAAAATACACGAGAGATAATTTTTAGTAAACAGTAATTACACAATTTTAAGTTAATAAATAATATACAATTTGTTGAAAGGAATAATAGCTACCATTTTTACCATAGTTGGTCATAAATTACCGGAAGTCAGCGGTATGACAACCGTAGACTACAAATATATTAAAATGTAGACTATCAATGCATTGTTTAAAAATCAACTAAATTAAGCAACTGTACCTATTTTTACATATTCATTAATGGATAAAGATATGAATTAACATTTTACAAAACTTAGCAGTTTAATAGAAAATTTTAAAATAGTTAATTTAATGCTTTTAAAGAGGGATAACAATGCTGTATAATTATCATTGTCAGAGGTGAATTATATGATAAAGCACCATTTAGTGACATTGTTCTATTGCAATAATTACATTTATGCCAAAGAAGGATGTCTGCAGAATAAATCTATACAAAAATTTATAATTTAAAAAAGGTTTATAATTATGTTTCTTTTAAAAATACTCAAAAGAAAATTTTAGCAAACAGTAATTAAGAAATTTTAAGTTAATAAATAATAGGCAGTTTGTTGGAAGGAATAATAGGTACCATTTTTACTATAGTTGGTAATAAATTACCTGAAGTCAGTGTTATGACAACCGTAAAGACTATACATATATTAAAATGTAGACTCAGTGCATTATTTAAAAGTCAACTAAAATAAACTGCATCTATTTCTACATATTCATTAATGGATAATATTAATTTCAGTTTCTCAAAACTTATCAGTTTAACAGGAAATTTTAAAATAGTTGATTTAATGGTTTTAAAGAAGGTTATCATTGCTGTATAATTATCATTATCAGAAATGAATTCTGGGATCTAACTCCAATTAGTAAAATCATTCTATTGCAATAATTACATTTATGCCAAAGAAAAAAAGATGTCTGTAGAATAAATCTATACAAAATATATAATCTAATAAAGGTTTATAAATATGTTTCTTTTAAAAATACACAAAAGAAAATTTAGCAAACAGTAACTACAGAATTTTAACTTAATAAATAATAGACAATTTGTTGGAAGGAATAATAGGTACCATTTTCACTACAGTTGGTAATAAATTACCTGAAGTCAGTGTTATGACAACCGTAAAGACTATACATATATTAAAATGTAGACTCAGTGCATTATTTAAAAGTCAACTAAAATAAACTGCATCTATTTCTACATATTCATTAATGGATAATATTAATTTCAGTTTCTCAAAACTTATCAGTTTAACAGGAAATTTTAAAATAGTTGATTTAATGGTTTTAAAGAAGGTTATCATTGCTGTATAATTATCATTATCAGAAATGAATTCTGGGATCTAACTCCAATTAGTAAAATCATTCTATTGCAATAATTACATTTATGCCAAAGAAAAAAAGATGTCTGTAGAATAAATCTATACAAAATTATATAATCTAATAAAGGTTTATAAATATGTTTCTTTTTAAAAATACACAAAAGAAAATTTAGCAAACAGTAACTACAGAATTTTAACTTAATAAATAATAGACAATTTGTTGGAAAGGAATAATAGGTACCATTTTCACTACAGTTGGTAATAAATTACCTGAAGTCAGCGTTATGACAACCGTAAAGACTATACATATATTAAAATGTAGACTCAGTGCATTATTTAAAAGTCAACTAAAATAAACTGCATCTATTTCTACATATTCATTAATGGATAATATTAATTTCAGTTTCTCAAAACTTATCAGTTTAACAGGAAAATTTTAAAATAGTTGATTTAATGGTTTTAAAGAAGGTTATCATAGCTGTATAATTATCATTATCAGAAATGAATTATGGGATCTAACTCCAATTAGTAAAATCATTCTATTGCAATAATTACATTTATGCCAAAGAAAAAAAGATGTCTGTAGAATAAATCTATACAAAATATATAATCTAATAAAGGTTTATAAATATGTTTCTTTTAAAAATACACAAAAGAAAATTTAGCAAACAGTAACTACAGAATTTTAACTTAATAAATAATAGACAATTTGTTGGAAGGAATAATAGGTACCATTTTCACTACAGTTGGTAATAAATTACCTGAAGTCAGCGTTATGACAACCGTAAAGACTATACATATATTAAAATGTAGACTCAGTGCATTATTTAAAAGTCAACTAAAATAAACTGCATCTATTTCTACATATTCATTAATGGATAATATTAATTTCAGTTTCTCAAAACTTATCAGTTTAACAGGAAATTTTAAAATAGTTGATTTAATGGTTTTAAAGAAGGTTATCATAGCTGTATAATTATCATTATCAGAAATGAATTATGGGATCTAACTCCAATTAGTAAAATCATTCTATTGCAATAATTACATTTATGCCAAAGAATAAAGATGTCTGTAGAATAAATCTATACAAAATATATAATCTAATAAAGGTTTATAAATATGTTTCTTTTAAAAATACACAAAAGAAAATTTAGCAAACAGTAACTACAGAATTTTAACTTAATAAATAATAGACAATTTGTTGGAAGGAATAATAGGTACCATTTTCACTACAGTTGGTAATAAATTACCTGAAGTCAGCGTTATGACAACCGTAAAGACTATACATATATTAAAATGTAGACTCAGTGCATTATTTAAAAGTCAACTAAAATAAACTGCATCTATTTCTACATATTCATTAATGGATAATATTAATTTCAGTTTCTCAAAACTTATCAGTTTAACAGGAAATTTTAAAATAGTTGATTTAATGGTTTTAAAGAAGGTTATCATAGCTGTATAATTATCATTATCAGAAATGAATTATGGGATCTAACTCCAATTAGTAAAATCATTCTATTGCAATAATTACATTTATGCCAAAGAAAAAAAGATGTCTGTAGAATAAATCTATACAAAATATATAATCTAATAAAGGTTTATAAATATGTTTCTTTTAAAAATACACAAAAGAAAATTTAGCAAACAGTAACTACAGAATTTTAACTTAATAAATAATAGACAATTTGTTGGAAGGAATAATAGGTACCATTTTCACTACAGTTGGTAATAAATTACCTGAAGTCAGCATTATGACAACCGTAAAGACTACACATGTATTAAAATGTAGTCAGTGCATTATTTAAAAGTCAACTAAAATAAACTGCATCTATGTCTACATATTCATTAATGGATAATATTAATTTCAGTTCTCAAAACTTACCAGTTTAACAGGAAATTTTAAAATAGTTGATTTGACTACTTTGATAGTTGTAGACTATCAAAGTAACCTTTAAAAATCAATGAAAACAAAATTTCTTCCCCTCGTTTTAGATATTTATCAATGGATGAAGAAATGAGTTAACGTTTTTTAAAAACTTATTTAATACTAGCATATAGCCCATCATATGACGGGATTAGTAAACTTCTTAATATTCCAAAACTGTTAAGTACCCAATGAGGCAGGTAAAAAATGGTTTTTTTTTTGGCTGAGAGCTATCTGGTTCACTCTTCGATAAATAATTTATTTATCGTCACACTCCTCTAGAGTCTCCCGATCCTGTAATGCAGTTTAGAATCACATTGAATTCATTTAGTCAAATCATGTGGTTATGTATAATAAACAAACACACAAAAAAGCAAACTTCTTAATTTCCAAATATATATAAATTAAATGTTAGATATTTATTAGTCAGTGAAATAGACTCCTAGACTTATATGAAAAGAATTTATTGTTAATACCGGTGGTAAAAGTTTCATTGCAACAAAAAATAATCAATGATTCAATTTAAAATGATCACGTATGTACCTAATCTATTATTTAAGCCAAATATAAAAGAAAATCATTCACGTAATATCTAAGTTCAGTGATAAACGATATTAAAATAGTGTAGACGATATTTAAATAGTTTAAAATATGAAATGATTAAATGAGATGTTTAAAGGAATGACGTCACAATGCTAGAAAAAATTGTTATTTTTACCTCTTTATTAAGTGATAAATGGATAAATTTAATCGCCTGCTCTTAACCGGGGAAAATAAGGCTTGAAATAATGGCATTAAACTCTCGAAAAGGAGGGAAGGGTTGGATTTCGAACGTTTTAAAGATGACAGTATTTTTTGCTGTGATATGAAGCATATTTATACTAATTTATTTTAGAATCGGATCGATAGTTTAGGAGAAGATAAACTTTATTCGCTTTGAATGGATGCCTCTATCCATTCCAGGTCCAACCGCTTCATAAATTGGAGGACAGACGTACAGATAACTTAGGCTATTATTATATAGGGGATGAAATTTTGAATTGGTTTATTTAATGCATTTAAAGAGAGCTGAAATTACTATATATAATTATCATTTTTAGAGGTGGTTTATATTAGATAGCGCCACCTAGTGATTTTTTTTTGCTGCATTATTCTTGTTCATATCGAAATATTATGGCTGTAGAATAAATTTGAATATGCTAACACACAGACGAAACTAAACTAAGCAACCCCGTTTTATAATTCTTTTTGTGGTATTAAAATAGGAAGATTTAGAGTGAAAACTCCTCGAATCTCTAAATATTTTCTATAAACCCACCAGAAAATTTTTATTCAGGTTCTAATTTTAATTCTTACGCACAATGCGTAGGGATTATGTAACAAATATTATTTGAATAATTTCCAACTAATTGATAACTTTTTTTAATACGCAGAATAATTTTGTAAAATTTAGGCTACGAGAGGATTAATTTAAATAATATATCAGTACTTCCTCATCCCGAAGATAGAACTCAAGATTAGAATTGAATTTAAGTTAAATGCATGCAGAATCCTCTAATGATTGATATTTTCAAATTAACTATTATAAAAATTAGTCGAAAAATGGAAATAAACGTATGATTGTAAAATATTATATCCAGGCATCTATTATATATAATGATGATGATAAAATTTAAAATTTAAATATATTACGCTACTGCGACAATTTACGATGACTAGTGAGAAACAGCGAATAAAAAGATTTGATGTTCGAATGTTTTAGATAAAATTATAATTGTAATTTTCTAAAGAATGTATTATATTATATGTCTAAGTATTTTTAGATTTGTTCTATAATTATCAGTTGTAAATAATCTGAAATATAAAATATTTTCTTTTGATGTACAATAGAAAATCCATTATACGAAAACCGGATGAAAAGGCAATTAAAAAACTCCCTCTACTTTGTAAAGAATAATGTAAACAAAAATTCTACAAGGAAAAGGCCACTAGGAGCGTGCACAGTACAAGTCTGTTCGTAAACACATTTTGCTTATTTCGTGTAACTGAATAAATTTGCGTTCGAAAATTTAAGTAGAGAATTTGGTTTGTTTTGATTTGGACTGCTACGGTCTACTTTTTGCAACACGAGGGATAATGAGGCCAGGACCTACAGCTTAAAGCCGATTCCGAACGACTACGAACATCCTTCGAAGAACTTATCCTTCTATAAGGCAATATATTATTCAGTAATACGCATATTCAGTTATACGAAGCATTCTTTTTATACGAACAAATGTCTGATCCCCTACGTAAATTTTATTCAGTTATACAAAGTGAGCAAAACGTTTCTTTAAATGGACTTGAACTATTCATATTAGCATCTCCCTATATTTACTTATACGAAATATACACTATATAAATTCACTATACAAAATATTCAGTTATACGAAGAACTTCTCGTTCCACGGTGGACCTCCTATAAGACCTATGAAACAAATTTTTCACTTACAATTAAAGGAAAAATCATTTATACGAACAAATGTTCGATCAACCTACATAGATTTTCGAACGCAAATTTTGTGGGATTCGAACCCACGAACTCCGGTACCGAAGGTCAGCACTCTAACCGATCCGCCATTGTTTGGCCTGTAAGAAATTTGGACCTACGGCCTGTGTTTCGCAGCTGTGCACCCTTCCCTATATTTGGAAGTCGAACCCCATTTGACCCCTCCACCCGGTATTCCTTTGGGGAAAAGGAGCCGGCCGGTTAAGGTTCTGATAGGTTTTCGGTTGTTTTGCTTTTTTTCTGTTAGCAGTGCATCTAAAAAGAGGATTCCTTTTTCGGAAGGGATCAAGTTTCCAGAAGCTGACCCCCGAAGAAAAAAGAGAAGATCTTCGGGCAGTGCAGTTCAGTCAGGGAGTCCACCAAGAGCCTTCGACCTAAAGAGATTTCTGTGGTTGGACTGAGACGACGCAAGGCCTATCTTTGATGCGTGGAGCCGCTCGTCCACCTAATTCATGGTTACGAATGAATCAGGCTCCTGGACACGAAAATATGTTTTTGTTCTACCTTTAATTTTTTCCATCTTGTAAATAAATTTTATTTGTTGTCCGTTTAAGCTTTGGAAGAATTATTTGTTTATGCATCCCAGAGATGACCGAACGTACCTGCCGCAGTAAAGTAGGCAAATAGGTTACACACTGTATTGAATAGTTAAAGAATTATTAATTTGAATAATCATGAATCTTGAACTTTGGGTTTTAAGAATTATTTTAAGTTAATTGATAACTGTAAATGATCAACAGTAATGAAGAATCAAATTAGGTAACTGCTTACCTCTTGTTTATTCTTGGGATTTGTAAGAAATCGAATTATGGATGAAAACAGAGGACAACTGTTGAACACACCTTCTTTTAATTATTCAACACATCATGTTTCAAAAAACAACCCGAATCGAATCAGACTAGCCTATCAGGCGTAGTTTGGTTTTATACAATTGCTGAATAACGCCATCTAGAATTCGGTGGCGAAATTAATCTAACACACGCTAGCATAGCGCCACCAGAAGAGTGGTGCTATTACATAGGGAATCGTTCGAATAATGAATGTTCTGTATAACTGAATAAATGTGTAAGGTAATAATTTATTACCTAGCCCTTATAGGAAGTTTAAAGGAGACCGAGATGTTTTACGTATATCTGCATATTTTGTATAATGAGTTTGTATAGTGTGTATTTCGTATAAGTAAGTATAAGGAGATGCTAATATGCATACTGCAAGACTACAAACTACAAGTCACGAAAACGATTTGCCCCTTTGTATAACTGAATAAAATTTGCGTTCGAAAATCTGTGTAGGGAATTGAACATTCGATTGCTTAAATGAATGTTCTGTTGATTTATTACATAGGTCTTATACGAAGTTTGCTGGGAAACCAGTAGCTCTACGTATACCTGAACATTTTGTATAATGAGTTTGTATAGTGTGTATTTTGTATAAGTAAGTGTAAGGAGATTCTAATATTCAGAGTACAAGTCTGATCACAAAAACGATTTGCCCTTGAAAATCTATACAGGGAATTGAACATTCGCTTGGTATAAATGAATGTTTAGTATAACTCAGTAAACATATAAGTGAATAATATATTACATACTTTTATAGGAGATTCGTCGGAGAACGAGAATTTCTTATTATAACTGAATATTTTGCATAGTAAGATTGTTTAGTGTGTATTTCGTATAAGTGAGTGTAAGGAGATGCTAACATGCATTGTACAAGCCGGTTCACGAAAACGATTTGCTCCCTTCTTATAACCTGAACAAAATTTGAGTTCGAAAATTTATGTAGGTTGATAGAACATTTGTTCGTATAAATGAATGTTTCCTTTAATTGAATATACGTGTAAGTGAAAAATTTATTTCATAGGTGTTATAGGAGGTCCACCGTGGAATGAGAAGTTCTTCGTATAACTGAATATTTTGTATAGTGAGTTTAAATAGCGTATATTTAGTATAAGTAAATATAGGGTGATGCTAATATGTATAGTTCAAGTCCATTTACGGAAACGTTTTACTCACTTTGTATAACTGAATAAAATTTGCATTCGAAAATTTACGTAGGGGATTAGACATTCGTTCGTATAAAGGAATGCTTCGTATAACTGAGTATGCGTATTACTGAATAATATATACATAAGCCTTATAGGAGGATAAGTTCTTCCTACGGGGGACCATAAGTTTTTGTATAATTGAATATTTTATATTATAGTAAGTTTGTATGATGAATATTTCGTATAAGTGAGTTTCCACTGTGTTTATATCGACTAGCACATTGAATTGAGTAATTAAAATAGTACAAGTACAAAATTAAAAAGTAATTAAAATATGACAGGGAAATATTGAATTATTTGATACATTTCAAAAATATAGTTAGAAAAATATATGACTTGATTTAAATTACATCATACTTTAATTCTCTGTTTAAGCGAATTTATAAATATACTTCAACTTTAATCAGAAATTTACCAGCATAAAGTGAATATAAAATTAATGATATGCAGCTCAGGAAATTATTTAACACCTTGATAATTTATTAGAAAATACGGCGATGTATTTATACTCTTTTTTTGAGGCTGCTTAAAAAACCTCAACACTTTCAAGTACATTGTTTACACTTTTTCCCCCTCCAGATAAAAAAGTATTAAAGTGGTCTTTTTTTTTCTATAAAAAATATCTTTCAACAAGGAAAAAAAAACCAACTCCCTTTTTAACGATAATTTAAACCCACTTTCCCGTCGCTTATTCTCTCTGACTGCTTGACGTAAGGCATCAAACAGATGTTTTTGACATCAAAATATACTTTGGTTGTTACCTGACAAGAATTTTTATATTTTAAGGGGTTTTTATTGGTCTAAGATGGAAAAATATATACTTAGGAGGAATGGGAGAAAATAACCTGGTGCATTGAAAATAAAGAAATAACTAAGGAAAAATAATATTTCGGTAACTGCTTTAACTCAGCAAGGAACGACAGAAAAAAAAGGTTGTACAGTTTTCAACAAGTTGTAAGTATAACTGTTAAGTATGTTACCAGACCATTACTTGAGTTTAAAGAAAATGAAAAAAATAAACTACAAAATCTGACTGGAGATACATCATAAACAGTTATTTGTCGAAAAAGAGAGCTTAAAAAATAAACAACAAATAATCTCTTTTTTAAAACAAACGACAAGAAAAAAAAACTCTTTCCCTCAATCCTTTTTCTAAAACTTTTAGTATTTTATTTCTTAAGGGAAGATAGAATGCTAAGTAATATATATTAAAATGATCTCTAAACTTTAACTTTTGAAACAGTTCTAAAGTCACATAGTTAAAGAAAGAAATGTAAAATTGTAGCTATGGTACTTGTATAATTTATGATTAGGGAAGTTTACATGTAGCAAAGTACAGTGGTTGAAAAAAAAGTATAGTTTATTTGCTGACAGAATTCTCAAAGTTAAGGAATTATTTTTCTGAATTTCTTTCCTGTTTATTCTCGTTTTAGAAAGATGTGGTCTTCAAGGAAAATTTATATAAGATGAAGAAAGTAATGCAGCGGTGCAAAACAAAATTTCAATAAATCTTTTCATAACTCAAATTTTTTATGACAATGTAATATCAAGAGCTTGTTCTTTAAGGGTTTTAATTGTATTTAAACGAACCTACTTCTTCCTACATCTACCAGAAGATTTATGAATTTAAAAAATGTATTAAAGATATTTATTGTTGTTGCTTTTAAACATAATTGATCTAATCATGCGAATCATTCAAATCAAATTCCCGTGTCTATGAACTCTCAAGTAGCCTATAAATAGCAGAGGATATGAAAAAATAGATTCAAATAAAAATTCATGCATTTGATAATATGGGTGGGAGAGAAATCACCAGTTTTTTCTTTTTTCTTAACTCTCCGACAGCTGCGGTTTCAATATGCCTAGAACGGCCGTGAACGGTCCTTTTGACCAGTATTTCAAAAAATTAAAAAATCATATTTTGAATTAAAGTAATATTAAAAACACCTTTTCAGGATATAAGCTTATAGACAAATTACAAAAGAAAAATACATTTTACAAGGATTTTTTCTTTTTTTTTCTTAACGCTCCGACGGTTGCGGTTTCAATATACCTAGAACGGCCTTGAACGGTCCTTTTGACCAGTCTTTCAAAAAATTATAAAATTATATTTTAAATTAAAATAATATTAAAAACATCTTTTCAGGATATAAGTTTAATGACAAATTACAAAAGAAGAATACATTTTAAAAAGGAATACATTTTAAAAGGATTTTTTCTTTCTTTTTTCTTAACGCTCCGACCGCTGCGGTTTTAATATACCTAGAACGGCCGTGAACGGTCCTTTTGACAAGTCTTTCAAAAAATTAAAAAATAATATTTTAAATTCAAATAATATTAAAAACACCTTTTCAGAAAATAAGTTTAATGGCAAATTACAAAAGAAGAATACATTTTAAAAAGAAGTTTTAAGAAAATAAAACATTTTACATTCTTTTACTCTTCATTGGCAAACTTAACGATATTGTCTGATACATTTAAATTTTCATGCAATGTACTTAGCAAAAGAACATTTTTCGAGATGTTTTTCGAAGAAACCAGATTAAAGTAGTCGTGCAGCTACCTCCTCCCCGATATTTGCATTCTTTGTCTAAAAAACACCTTATTATTTTTGACCGCGGTTATTTTGACCGTTTCTGACCTTTCTAGGTATAGAATGCTTTTTTAAGAAACTAACGAACATATTTGAATGAATTTTGTTTTGAGTATTACTAATGAATATTTAGGAAAAGTCAAAAATTTTCGCAGCAATAGGTAAAAACAAAAGAGAGATATGCGAGATTAAAGTGCATTTGCGATGAAAATGACCACCTTGGCCGTTCTAGTGTTAAGGGAAAAATTATGTAACAGTTCAATAAAAGAAGACAGAAGATTGGCACTTAGGGTGGATGCTAGTGTGAAAGACAGTTTTTTGATGACTCCTAAAGTATATAAGATGGAGAGCACCTTAAGGGCAAATACTAAAGTACCTTAAATATGAAGCGTGAAAGTGAGTAAAACTCCAATGGGTATTAATGCAATTTATCTTATAAATGAGATTTCTTCAGCGGTAAATCGAGAGATAGTAATGCAATGCATGGTCCAGTCTATAGTGAGAAGTTCTTGCGATCTCATCAGCTTTCTTGTTACTACTATCATTTAAAGGAACCCATTGTATGTAAATCTCATGCTGAATTCACAACCGAGAAATGAACTACAATGATAGTCCTATTTTCCATATGGGCTCAATTCAGTAAATATTGAATTAAAGTACGACTAGTGAAAATCCATTGAAGATATTTAGAAGGTTCATATTTAACTCTGGTGAGTTTAAGAGACAACAAAAGAGATATAAACCAAATAAAAGTTGCCTTTAATTAATATTTGTTATTTATTACTTTTTATCTTTTCCATATATCTGTTATTGTGCCTTTTCTCTTTTGAATATTTCATACCTGTCTGACAAACTGCTGAGCTATTTAATTTTTGGAAATTCAATAATTTTTTATATATTAGTCTAATTATCCTTTTAGAATAACCAAACATATTTACATGTAATTAGCTACATTTGTTTTTTTACTTTCTGTATTCTGCTTTAATATACGATGCAGAGGTTCTATTATGTTTGGTTTGGAGTGCTACGGTCTACTTTTTGCAACACGAGGGCTAATGAGAAAAAAGAATACATTTTAAAAAGGACTTTCAAGAAAATCAAACATTTTAAGTTCTTTTACTCTTCATTGGCAAACTTAACGATATTGTCTGATACATTTAAATTTTCATGCAATGTACTTAGCAAAAGAACATTTTTCGAGATGTTTTTCGAAGAAACCAGATTAAAGTAGTCGTGCAGCTACCTCCTCCCCGATATTTGCATTCTTTGTCTAAAAAACACCTTATTATTTTTGACCGCGGTTATTTTGACAGTTTCTGATCGTTCTAGGCATACAATGTTTTTTTTTAAACTAACGAACATATTTGAATGAAATTTTTTTCGTGTATTATCAATGAATATTTAAGAAAAGGCAAAACTTTTCGCAGCAATAAGTAAAAACAAAAGAGAGATATGCGAGATTAAAGTGCATTTGCGATGAAAATGACCACCTTGGCCGTTCTAGTGTTAAGGGAAAAATTATGTAACAGTTCAATAAAAGAAGACAGAAGATTGGCACTTAGGGTGGATGCTAGTGTGAAAGACAGTTTTTTGATGACTCCTAAAGTATATAAGATGGAGAGACCCTTAAGGGCAAATACTGAAATACCTGAAGTATGAAGCGTGAAAGTGAGTAAAACTCCAAAGTCTATTAATGGCAATTTTTCCTATAAACGAGATTTCTCTAGCGGTAAATACAGAGATAGTTATGCAATGCATGGTCCAGTCTCCAGTGAAGAAGTTCTAGCGATCTCATCAGCCTTCTTGTTACTACTCCAACTTAAAGGAACCCATTGTATGTAAATCTCATGCTGGATATATAACCGAGAAATGAACTACAATGATAGTCCTATTTTGCTTACGGCCTCAATTCGGTAAATGTTGAATTAAAGTACTACTAGTGAAAATCCATTGAAGATATTTAGAGGGTTCATGTTTAACTCTGGTGAGTTTGGGAGACAACAAAATGGATATAAACCAATAAAAGCTTTACTTAATTAATATTTGTTATTTGTTACTTTTTATCTTTTCCATATATCTGTTATTGTGCCTTTTCTCTTTTGAAATATTTCATACCTGTCTGACAAACTGCTGAGCTATTTAATTTTTGGAAATTCAATAATTTTTTATATATATTAGTCTAATTATCCTTTTAGAATAACCAAACATATTTACATGTAATTTAGCTACATTTGTTTTTTTTACTTTCTGTATCCTGCTTTAATATACGATGCAGAGGTTCTATTATGTTTGGTTTGGAGTGCTACGGTCTACTTTTTGCAACACGAGGGCTAATGAGAAAAAAGAATACATTTTAAAAAGGAACTTAAAGAAAATAAAACATTTTACATTATTTTACTATCCATAGGCAATTTTAAAGATATTGTCTCATACATTTAAATTTTGATGCGATGTACTTAGCAAAAGAACATTTTTTGAGGTGTTCTTCGAATAAACCAGATTAAAGTAGTCGTGCAGCTACCTCCTCCCCGATATTTGCATTCTTTGTCTAAAAAACACCTTATTATTTTTGACCGCGGTTATTTTGACAGTTTCTGATCGTTCTAGGCATACAATGTTTTTTTTTAAACTAACGAACATATTTGAATGAAAATCTTTTTGTGTATTACGAATGAATATTTAGGAAAAGTCAAAACTTTTTGCAGCAATAGGTAAAAACAAAAGAGAGATATGCGAGATTAAAGTGCATTTGCGATGAAAATGACCACCTTGGCCGTTCTAGTGTTAAGGGAAAAATTATGTAACAGTTCAATAAAAGAAGACAGAAGATTGGCACTTAGGGTGGATGCTAGTGTGAAAGACAGTTTTTTGATGACTCCTAAAGTATATAAGATGGAGAGACCCTTAAGGGCAAATACTGAAATACCTGAAGTATGAAGCGTGAAAGTGAGTAAAACTCCAAAGTCTATTAATGGCAATTTTTCCTATAAACGAGATTTCTCTAGCGGTAAATACAGAGATAGTTATGCAATGCATGGTCCAGTCTCCAGTGAAGAAGTTCTAGCGATCTCATCAGCCTTCTTGTTACTACTCCAACTTAAAGGAACCCATTGTATGTAAATCTCATGCTGGATATATAACCGAGAAATGAACTGCAATGATAGTCCTATTTTGCTTACGGCCTCAATTTGGTAAATGTTGAATTAAAGTACTACTAGTGAAAATCCATTGAAGATATTTAGAGGGTTCATGTTTAACTCTGGTGAGTTTGGGAGACAACAAAATGGATATAAACCAATAAAAGCTTTACTTAATTAATATTTGTTATTTATTACTTTTTATCTTTTCCATATATCTGTTATTGTGCCTTTTTCTCTTTTGAATATTTCATACCTGTCTGACAAACTGCTGAGCTATTTAATTTTTGGAAATTCAATAATTTTTTATATTTTAGTCTAATTATCCTTTTAGAATAACCAAACATATTTACATGTAATTAGCTACATTTGTTTTTTTACTTTCTGTATCCTGCTTTAATATACGATGCAGAGGTTCTATTATGTTTGGTTTGGAGTGCTACGGTCTACTTTTTGCAACACGAGGGCTAATGAGAAAAAAGAATACATTTTAAAAAGGACTATCAAGAAAATGGAACATTTTACCTTCTATTACTCTTCATTTGCAATCTTAGCGATATTAGCTGATACATTTAAGTTTTCATGCAATGTACTTAGCAAAAGAACATTTTTCGAGGTGTTTTTCGAAGAAACCGGACTAAAGCTGTTGTACAGCTACCTCCTCCCCGATATTTGCATTCTTTGTCTAAAAAACACCTTATTATTTTTGACCGCGGTTATTTTGACAGTTTCTGATCGTTCTAGGCATACAATGTTTTTTTTTAAACTAACGAACATATTTGAATGAAATTTTTTTCGTGTATTATCAATGAATATTTAAGAAAAGGCAAAACTTTTCGCAGCAATAAGTAAAAACAAAAGAGAGATATGCGAGATTAAAGTGCATTTGCGATGAAAATGACCACCTTGGCCGTTCTAGTGTTAAGGGAAAAATTATGTAACAGTTCAATAAAAGAAGACAGAAGATTGGCACTTAGGGTGGATGCTAGTGTGAAAGACAGTTTTTTGATGACTCCTAAAGTATATAAGATGGAGAGACCCTTAAGGGCAAATACTGAAATACCTGAAGTATGAAGCGTGAAAGTGAGTAAAACTCCAAAGTCTATTAATGGCAATTTTTCCTATAAACGAGATTTCTCTAGCGGTAAATACAGAGATAGTTATGCAATGCATGGTCCAGTCTCCAGTGAAGAAGTTCTAGCGATCTCATCAGCCTTCTTGTTACTACTATCATTTAAAGGAACCCATTGTATGTAAATCTCATACTGGATACACAGCCGAGAAATGAACTACAATGATAACCCTATTTCACATATGGGCTCAATTCGGTAAATGTTGAATTAAAGTACGACTAGTGAAAATCCATTGAAGATATTTAGAAGGTTCATGTTAAAACTCTTGTGAGTTTGGGAGGCAACAAAATAGACATAAACCGAATAAAAGTTTCCCTTAATTAATATTTGTTATTTATTACTTTTTATCTTTTCCATATATCTGTTATTGTGCCTTTTCTCTTTTGAATATTTCATACCTGTCTGACAAACTGCTGAGCTATTTAATTTTTGGAAATTCAATAATTTTTTATATATTAGTCTAATTATCCTTTTAGAATAACCAAACATATTTACATGTAATTAGCTACATTTGTTTTTTTACTTTCTGTATCCTGCTTTAATATACGATGCAGAGGTTCTATTATGTTTGGTTTGGAGTGCTACGGTCTACTTTTTGCAACACGAGGGCTAATGAGAAAAAAGAATACATTTTAAAAAGGACTTTCAAGAAAATCAAACATTTTAAGTTCTTTTACTCTTTATTGGCAATCTTAACGATATTATCTAATACATTTAAATTTTCCTGCAATGTACTTAGCAAAAGAACATTTTTCGAGGTGTTCTTCGAAGAAACCGGACTAAAGCAGTTGTCCAGCTACCTCCTCCCCGATACTAGCATTATTTGTCTAAAAAACACCTTTTGATTATTTCTGACCGCGGTCATTTTGACCGTTTCTGACCGCTCTAGGTATATGTTTTTTTTTAAACTAACGAACATATTTGAATGAAATTTTTTTTGTGTATTACCAATGAATATTTAGGAAAAGTCAAAACTTACAGCTTAAAGCCGATTCCGAAAGGCTGCGAACATCCCTGTCACAGTGGGATTCGATCCCACGAACTCCGGTACCGAAGGCCAGCACCCTAACTAATCGCCCATCGTTCGGCGAGGTTCCATTAAGATCTATTAAAAAGATGTACAGTCCATCTCTATTGGTTACAGTGCATTTCTTTTCCTTTCTTGTTGTTGTTGTTGTTTTATGCCACTTGGTCAAACCAAGCACGATTGAGTCGGAAGCTACTCGTATTAAAACACAGGGGTGCGCTTTTCGTTTCTCACCATCACCTCAAGGGTGAAAGTACATTAAGGGGGTCCTCTCATTTCCTTTCGGATGGGTCATTTCCTTTCTTAAATTTATTGGATTTTCATTAATTAACCCATCTAGTATATAGTAATTTTACCTTTTACCCATTGTCACGGATCCGGTGTTTGGGTACATTGTTCTGTTGCACAAAATTTTACACCTGTTCAGTAAAAATGACTTATTAGTAATACTGGACATTAATTAACAAAATGTTATGATTAATGAGAAATGGGAAATATAAACGATCACTTTATTACAGAAATATTCTTAGACTCTTTTTACCAGATTAATCAATTACTGAAGGAAGTGAATAAATACTAATAATTTTTAAACTCTATTATTTAAAAAATACTTTTCGCTGATAGTGTATTTTAAAGGCTCAATATTCAAAATAACAATTGGTCTATTAGTTTCACTTTTAGATCATTTAAAAGAAACAGACTTGACAAGGAATTTTAGAAGTTTAATATTTGAAAGAAAATTCCATAATTTTATTGATAATATTGCTTTCTCATATAAGTAAATTTTAAGCATCTGTGAAAAAAATGTTTTCTAAATTTATGATTAGCCCCGCAGTTTTATTTTCTTCCCTCCCAAAGTTATTTCTTTAGTTTATCTCGGGTATCAAAACAGATGTCATCGTCACCAAAATATGCATTAGTTGTGTCTGCTGTCCTGAAGTACATTTGACGCTTCCGGCCCCAATTTACGAAGCTTTTATCTTCAACTTATTCTTCACCCGAAAAAAGCTTTGTCATTTACCAAAGGGACATATTATTTGAACAAAATCAGTTTTCTATAGAACTTTCTTATCCCATCGTTTCCTCTCGAATTTAAAAATTTCTTTATCCAAAGTACTTTTTGTATGGTAGCTTAGTGAACAGTTTTTTTCTCTAGTTCGTTTATTCAGGGTACTAGAACTTACGGATTCAGAATATATCTCTTTATTTTCAAATTATATATTTAGGACTTCTAATAAAGTGTCTGTTAAAATGTAATTAAAAAATTGCTTAAACATTCGTTAAAAAATTAGGTATAAGTAAAATGCGAAAGCAGACTTTAATGGTAACTGTTGAAAAGGAAACTGGTAAATTTCGTAAAATATGCAAACAATTAATAAACCAATCTTATGATTTTATTAGCTTCAGCAAATATGCAGGTTGGTCTGTTAGAGTGCTATGGTATTTTTGTTTGATGCACCAGGTCTAATAAAACTGCGGCCTACTACTGAAAGCCGATTACGAATGGCTACTGTGACGTCGCTACACTCCATTGGCTTCACAAAGGGGTTTTGTTAAAGCTCAGGGCAGGGCAGGGCGATACTCTGTCTGGGTTTTTGACACTACACTACAAAGGGTTGTAGCTTCTATCACGCCTTGAGATGTCCGAGGTGAAATGGAGGGACAAACGGGACAACGAAATGTCAGACAGTGAGGCTCCACCAAGGGAGCCAATCAGAGGCTACCAGAACAACGACGAGGAAAGAAAAAGCCAATGGGAAGAGGAGAAAGGTGACGTCAGACTGCGCGAGTTTTTCGCCGGAAAGTACCCAGGAGAGAAAACAGACAGAGGTTCGATTTGCTGCGGTTGGTGTTTTTGGAGAGTTTTCTCCAGCTTTTTGTGGAACTCAAGGAGGCCCAGTTGTGCCCCTGTACAACGGTATCTGTCGGCACACGTCCGCAGATTGTTTTTTTAGGTTCGCCTTGAACCTGGGACTTTCAGGTCCGCACCAGCCCCCCTGAGCTCTGTGATTTCCATTAGGAAAAATTTGTATATATTCCATTTTAATCAAGAATAAACGTTGTTATTGTTTCTAAGCTGTACGTCGTCTCATAACCACTTCGACACCCCCAAGCTACCCGAGGATCCCGTGACGTTACACCACGAACATCCATGTCTTCAGTAGGATACGAACCCACGAGCTCCGGTACCGAAGAACAATGCCCTACTCATTTAAAAATCGTTTGACCCAGGAAAATTTTAGAATAATGCCACATTTCAACCATCGAATACTGAAATCCATTTACGAGAAGCCATAAACATCCAAGCCAACAGTAGGCTATAAAACCCAAAATCCGGTATAGAAGAGCAATGTCCTACCCATTCGGCCATCGTTTGGTTGAGAAAAAATTTAGAGTATGAATATTGCATTATAAAGTACTGTATACAGTTTATGATCCGAATGGAAATTCAAGTTTATTAATTACCATTCAAGTAACATTTTTAGAGAGAGACTTAACCGCCAAGGGAGAAGGGAGTACGCTAGGGATCGACGTCTGACAAACTTGCCTCAGACTCCTTATTCAAGCTTATTAATTATCATTCAAGTGACATTTCTAGAGAGAGACTGCCAAGAGAGAAGGGAGTACGCTAGGGATCGACGTCTGACATACTTGCCTCAGACTCCCTATTCAAGCTTATTAATTGCCATTCAAGTGACATTTTTAGAAAGAGACTGAACCGCCAAGGAAGAAGGGAGTACGCTAGGGATCGACATCTGACATACTTGCCTCAGACTCCCTATTCAAGCTTATTAATTGCCATTCAAGTGACATTTTTAGAAAGAGACTGAACCGCCAAGGGAGAAGGGAGTACGCTAGGGATCGACGTCTGACATACTTGCCTCAGACTCCTTATTCAAGCTTATTAATTACCATTCAAGGGACATTTTTATAGAGAGACTGAACCGCCAAGGGAGAAGGGAGTACTCTAGGGATCGACGTCTGACATACTTGCCTCAGACTCCTTATTCAAGCTTATTAATTATCATTCAAGTGACATTTCTAGAGAGAGACTGCCAAGGAAGAAGGGAGTACGCTAGGGATCGACATCTGACATACTTGCCTCAGACTCCCTATTCAAGCTTATTAATTGCCATTCAAGTGACATTTTTAGAAAGAGACTGAACCGCCAAGGGAGAAGGGAGTACGCTAGGGATCGACGTCTGACATACTTGCCTCAGACTCCTTATTCAAGCTTATTAATTACCACCATTCAAGTGACAATTTTTGAGAGAGACTGAACTGCTAAGAGAGAAGGGAGTACGCTAGGGATCGACGTCTGACATACTTGCCTCAGACTCCTTATTCAAGCTTATTAATTACCATTCAAGTGACATTTTTAGAGATAGACCCAAGGGAGAACGGAGTACGAAAGGGATCGTACTTGCCGGAGACTCCTGAGCATTTCACTGTTTAAGAATATTTGTTTATTTTTTTATTCTTTGTGTGCTTCTTTAGTGTGTGTGTGCTGGTAAATAAATGTTTGTCTTTGTAAAGACTGAAGTCAATTTCGATACCAACTTACACCAGAAAACCCAAACCCTCCGCCATCCAGATGACAGATGTATTCATGCATGTAAGCATGTATGTATACATATTTATGTGTGTAGGTATGAATACAAGAAGAATACCCACATTGTAACAAAATTACTATAAATTCCTTATGGTCTTTGATTATAATGATAATTTAAATAAGGTGTCATTTAGGAAAGAACTATTCCTTCATGTCATTGCAAAAGGGATGCATAAATGAAAAACATAAACAGACTGCCAACTATAATTACAAAAATAAAAAATTCTTGAAAATGTTTTTATTTAATTTAAAAAGTTCTGAAACTTGCTATGGAAGTAGAAACTAAACATATAAGAAGATACATAACTTTAATAGAGTACACACCTGAAAGTGAATTTTTCGACACCTTCTGACACATTACTCAGTAAACATGAAATATAATTTAAATCTTTGCATTGGGTTGACTTAAGAATTGGATTCCCCCGCCAATTTGGCGATAATGGTTTAAGTAAGGTCGCCTAATATTTTATCCTGATCTCACCGTGTCCAAACAATCTGTATCTATATTATAATTTATATGTTAATCCATCCAACTCTCCTTGTGTAACTCTTTTCTTATATAATAAAACTGCGCAATGCTTAAAAATAGATATAACAAACCATTAATGGTTCACTATGGCTGATTTCTAATAATTTGGAGCTGTTGCATTTGTAAACTGTTAAGGGATTAATTGCCCATAAATATAAATGTCTGGTTTTCAAGTCGTTTTCTTTAAGTAAGAGTATATAATTCTATTACGATGGCGCACTGTGCATTAATTAAAGTCGCCAGAAAAAGCAAGAAATACAATGTTTGGATGGATTTAGATGTTTAAGTAAATATTGCCAATATTTTCGCCAAATTTGCCAAGGGGAGCCCAATTCTTAAGTAGATCCCTTTGCATTATATGAAATAATACCAAAACCTTATATTGACAAATTTCACTAATAAAAAATTGTCGAAAAATATCTTTTTATTTTATTCAGAAAATTTTCTATATAAATAAGTAAATTTAAAACTTATCAAAGAATCTTGAATTATAAAAATTCCGTACAGTTTTCTAACTTTAAAAAGTCAAATGTTTCCGAATTTTCATTGCATATCTGTCTAACTTTTATGCATATTTTTTAATGTTTTTGCATGTAACATGAGCACTTGGCTTAGTTATATTTCTTCCATTTACTTGTTCCTCAAAGTCACAACTTCTGACCTTCTTTTAAGCGCAGTATTTCAAGAAGCATTTTAAAAGCTTTTCTGTCTTCTCTTTTAGTCCCATTTGAAGTAAGGATGTTAGATGAGTGGGGAAAAAAGCTTTTCAACAGGAGTTATTAAAGGAACTTTTATGATCGAGATTTTTCTTTTTTTCCGCCAATTTTTTAATAGTTTATTATTATACTTGTCTGGAATTCATTAGTTAAGAAAACAAAAACTAATAGTTTTATAGAGTACACATAACTTTTGAACATTTAAGTATATGTCTGAAAGTTAACGCTTTTTAACTCCTGACACTCTGTCTAGTATACAAGTAGTATACTTTAATTTTTTTAAATTATAGGAAACAATACAGAAACTTTATATTGCCACATTTCCTATATAATAATAGCCTAAGTTATCTGTCCGTCTGTCCTCGAATTTATGAAGCGGTTGGACCTGGAATGGATAGAAGACATACTGGATTCTTGATGAGTTAGGGTTAGCAAAATTCAAAGCGAGTTCGAAAGCGTTCGAAATCCACCCCTTCTCCCTTTTCGATCGTTTAATGCCATTATTTCAAGCCCTATTTTCCCCGGTTATTAGCAGGCGATTAAATTCACCAGTTTATCACATTAAAAGTAGAAGAAAATAACATTTATTTCCTAGCATTAAGACGTTATTCCTTAAACCATTTTATTTAATCATTTCTTATTTTAAATTATTTAAATATCGTCTGCATTATTTTCATAAGCCTTAGCATTGAATTTTGATATTACGTAAATAATTTTCTTTTATATTTGGCTTAAATAATAGATTAGGTACATATGCGATAATTTTAAATTTAATCATCAATTATTTTTTGTTGCAATGAAAATTTTATCACGGGTAATAACAACAAATTGTTTTCATAACATTCTAGGAGTCTATTTCACGGACTAATAAATATCTAGTGTTTAGGTTATATATCTTTGAAAATTAAGAAGTTTGTTGGTTTGTGTGTTTGTTTTTCATACATAACCACACGGTTTGCCATCGATTTGCAAAATTTTTGATATCATTCATATATACCGCTAAATAATCACTGTCAATATTAAAACCACTGCTGCTCATCCTATCACGTAATATGACAAGATAATTTAAATTTGGAAACTAGCATGCGGTCAGTAAAGATAAACAAATTATTGAGCTTGTACTAGATAATTCTCAGCTAAAAAACAAACCAAATTTTACCTGCCTCATACGGTACTTTACAATTTAGGAAAATTAAAATATTACTGATCGCGTCATATGACTAGCTATATGCTAGTTTCACAATTAAAAATTAAAATATTTTTGAATGGAATTTTTTTTTATCAGAAAGTGTTATGCGTAAGTAATTTTAAAACTTATTAAAGAATCTCAAAACATAAAAATTCCGTACAATTTTGTAACTTTAAATGCTATCCATTCTTCATTGCGTGACATGAGTCCAAATTTTATGCATGTTATTTTCTGCTCTTGCTTGTAACATGCTGAATTGGCATAATTATATTTCTTCCTTTTACTTGTTCCTCAAAGTCACAACTACTGACCTTTTTTCAAGCGCAATATTTCAAGAGGCATTTTAAAATGCTTTCCTATTTTATCTTTTTTCCTCAATCGAAGTAAGGATGTTGTACGATAGGAGAAAAAAGCTTTTTAACTGCACTTATCAATATTTTTTTATGTTCTAGATTTTGTTCCTTTTTGAGCCAATTTTTTAATGGGTTATCGTCATTTGCCATGTCTGAAATTTATTAGTTAAGTAAGCACAAACTAGTCATTTTAGAGTACACATAACCTTTAAAAATTCAACTAGTTCTGATGTGACTGTGCTTCGACTCCTGACACATTATCTATCATACAAGTAATGCAATTTAATTTTTTTCATTATACAAAATAACATCAAAAGATTGCATTTCTAAATTTTCCAAATAAAAATTTATCGAAAAATTATTCTCTTTCTTACTCGGAAGGGTTTATATATATAGGTCATTTCAGACTTATCCTAAAACTTAAAAATTTCATTAAGTTTTGCAACTTTATAGGCTAATATTTCTTAATTGCGTGACATCCTCCTGAACTTTCAAGAAGCATTTTAAAATGCTTTTCTCTCTTACTTTTCTTCCTTCAATTGAAGTAAGTATGCTTGTTGCATGATAGGAGTAAAAAGCCTTTTTAACTACACTAATCAATGATTTTTATGATCGCGATTTTGTTCTTTTTTTGCACCAATTCCTTAACAGGATAATGTCATTCATCGTGTCTGAAATTTAGTTGTTAAGAAAAACAAGTCATTTTAGAGTACATATAACCTTTAAAAAGGAAACTAGTTAGAATGTGAATGTGCTTCGACTCCTGACACATTATCTATCATGCAAGTAATGTAATTTAATTTTTTACATCATACGAAATAATATCAAAACATTCCATTTCTAAATTTTCCCAGTAAAATTTATTGAAAAATTATTCTTTTTCTTATTAGGAAAGGTTTATATATAAGTCATTTTAGTTTTATCCTAAAACATAAGAATTTCATTCAGTTTTGTAACTTTATAGGCTATTATTTCTTAACTGCGTGACATTCACCTGAACTTTCAAGAAGCGTTTTAAAATGCTTTTCTTTCTTATCTTTTTCCCCTCAACTGAAGTAAGATGTTTGTTGCATGATAGGAGTAAAAAGATTTTTAACTGCACTTATCAATGCTTTTTTATGATCAAGATTTTGTCCTTTTTTGAGCCAATTTCTTAACGGGTCATCGCCATTCGTTGTACCTGAAACTTATTAGTTAAAAAAGCACAAACTAGCTTATGTAGAGTCCAAATAACCTTTAAAAATTCAACTAGTTTGAATGGGAATGTGCTTCGACTCCTGACACATTATCTATCCTGCAAGTAATGTAATTTGATTTTTTACATCATACGAAATAATATCAAAACATTCCATTTCTAAATTTTCCCAGTAAAATTTATTGAAAAATTATTCTTTTTCTAATTAGGAAAGGTTTATATATAAGTCATTTTAGTTTTATCCTAAAACATAAGAATTTCATTCAGTTTTGTAACTTTATAGGCTATCCTTTCTTTATTGCGTGACATCTGCCTGACCTTTTTCATGTTGTTTTCTACTCTTGCATGTAACATAATCAACTAGTATAGTTATAGTCCTTTTATTTCCTTGTTCATAAAAAGCCAAAATTACTGATCTTATTTTAAGCAATTTTTATTTTGTAAAAAATCCTTAGCCGGTCACCATCTGTCTTGTTTGAAATTCATTTGTTAAGAAAGCATAAATTATTTATTTTAGGGTACATATAACCTTTAAAAGTTTGTGCATATATCCTAAAGTGAATGTTATTTAGACTCCTGACACATTACTTAACATACAAGTAATGCAGAATAATATTTCCCACTATACGAAATAATATCTCAGCTTTTTTTATTATTTAGAAAGTATTCTGCATAAGTCATATTTTAAAACTTATCAAAGAATACTAAAACATAAAACTTCCGTAGAATTTTTTAACTTTAAATGCTACACTTCCTTTATTGAGTGACATCTATCCAATTTCTTTGCATGTTATTTTCTGTTCTTGTGCGCCACATACTCAATTGGCATAGTTATATACCTTCCTTTTACTTGTTTCTCAAAGTCACAAATATTGACCTTTTCTCAAGCTCAATATTTCAAGAAGCGTTTTAAACTGCTCTTATCTTTTCCTCCTCAATTGAAGTAAGGATGTTGTATGATAGGAAGAAAAGGCTTTTTGACTTTTATTTTTGCAGGTATTGACTTATCAATGTTTTTTTATGATTGAGATTTTGTTCCTTTTTGCGCCAATTCCTTAACGGGTCATCGTCATTCACCGTATCTGAAATTTATTAGTTAAGAAAGCTAAAACTAGTCATTTTAGAGTACACATATCCTTTAAAAATTCAACTAGTTTGAATTTGAATGTGCTTCGACTCCTGACACATTATCTATCATACATTCATAAACTATCATAGTATTATAAATGCAACTTAATTTTTTACATTATACGAAATAATATCAAAAGATTACATTTCTAAATTTTCCTAATAAAAAATTATGGAAAAATTATTCTTTTTTTTTACTCGGAAGGGTTTATATATAGGTCATTTTAGACCTATCTTAAAACATAAATATTTCATTCAGTTTTGTAACTTTATAGGATATCTTTTCTTAATTGCGTGACATCAGCC
Source organism: Pardosa pseudoannulata (assembly GCA_032207245.1). NCBI lineage: Eukaryota > Metazoa > Arthropoda > Arachnida > Araneae > Lycosidae > Pardosa > Pardosa pseudoannulata. The sequence goes on from CM063508.1 coordinate 96,323,860, forward strand.
CGAACTTTCAAGAAGCGTTTTAAAGTGCTTTTCTTTCTTATATTTTTCTCCTCAATTGAATAAAGGATGTTTGTTGCATGATAGGAGTGAAAAGCTTTTTAACTGTACTTATCAATGTTTTCTTATGATCAAGATTTTGTTCTTTTTTGATCTAATTCCTTAACGGGTCATCGCCATTCACAGTGTTTGAAATTTATTAGTTAAGAAAGCACAAATTAGTCATTTTAGAGTACACATAACCTTTAAAAACTCAACTAGTTTGAATGTGAATGTACTTCAACTCCTGACACATTATGTATCATACAAGTAATGTAATTTAATTTTTTTTATTATACGAAATAATATGAAAACATTGCATTTCTAAATTTTCCTAATAAAAAGTTATTGAAAAATTAATTTTTTTCTTATTAGGAAAGGTTTATATATAAGTCATTTTAGACTTATCCTAAAACATAAGAATTTCATTCAGTTTTGAAACTTTATAGACTATAATTTCTTCATTGCGTGACATTTGCCTGATCTTTTTGCATGTTGCTTTCTACTCTTGCATGTAACATAACCAACTAGTATAGTTATAGTCTTTTCTTTCCTTGTTCATAAAGGCCAAATTTACTGATCTTATTTTAAGCAATTTTTATTTTGTAAAATTCCTTTAGCCGGTCACCATCTGTCTTGTTTGAAATTCATTTGTTAAGAAAGCATGAATTATTTATTTTAGGGTATATATAACCTTTAGAAGTTCGTGTATTTATCCTAAAGTGAATGTTATTTAGACTCCTGACACATTACTTAGTATACAAGTAATGCAGCATAATATTTCACACTATACGAAATAACATTGTAGCTTCTTTTTTTTCTTATTTAGAAAGTATTCTGCATAAGTCATATTTTAAAACTTATCAAAGAATACTAAAACATAAAATTTCTATAATGTTTTGTAACTTTAAATACTACACTTCCTTTATTGAGTGACATCTGTCCAATTTCTTTGCATGTTATTTTCTGTTCTTGGGCGTAACGTACTCAATTGTCATAGTTATATACCTTCCTTTTACTTGTTTCTCAAAGTCACAAATACTGACCTTTTTCCAAGCGCAATATTTCAAGAAGGGTTTTAAACTTCTCTTATCTTTTCCTCCTCAATTGAAGAAAGGATGTTGTATGATAGGAGGAAAAGGCTTTTTGGCTGCTATTTTTGCAGTTATTGACTTATCAATGTATTTTTATGATTGAGATTTTGTGCCAATTCCTTAACGGGTGATCGTCATTCGCCGTGTCTGAAATTTATTAGTTGAAAAAGGTAAAACTAGTCATTTTAGAGTACATATAACCTTTAAAAATTCAACAAGTTTGAATGTGAATGTACTTCGGCTCCTGACACATTATCTATCATACATTCATAAACTATCATACTATCATAAATGTAATTTAAACTTTTACATTATACGAAATAATATCAAAAGATTGCGTTTCTAAATTTTTCTAATAAAAATTTATTGAAAAATTATTTTTTTTTCTTATTAGGAAAGGTTTATATATAAGTCATTTTAAACTTATCCTAAAACATATAAATTTCATTCAGTTTTGTAACTATATAGGCTATTCTTTTTTCAACCGAACTTTCAAGAAGCGTTTTAAAGTGCTTTTTTCTCTTATGTTTCCCACTTCAATTGAAATAAAGATGTTTGTTGCATTCTAGGAGTAAAAAGGTTTTTAACTGTACTTACCAATGTTTTTTTGTGATCCAGATTTTGTTCTTTTTTGCTCCAATTCCTTAACAGGCCATCGTCATCCACCGTGTCTGAAATTTAGTAGTTAAGAAAGTACAAACCAGTCATTTTAGAGTACACATAACCTTTAAAAATTCAACTAGTTTGAATGTGAATGTCCTTCGACTGACGCATTATCTATCATACAAGTAAAGTGATTTAATTTTTTACATTATAAGAAACAATATCAAAACATTGTATTTCTGAATTTTCTTATAAAATTTATTGAAAAATTATTCTTTTTCTTATTAGGAAAGGTTTATGTATCATTCATTTTAGACTTATCCTAAAACGTAAAAATTTCATGCAGTTTTGTGACTTTATAGTCTATTCTTTCTTAATTGCGTGACATCCACCCCTACTAGAAGAAGTTTTAAAATGCTTTTCTCTTTTATCTTTTCCCCCTCAATTGAAGTAAGGATGTTTGTTGCATTCTAGGAGTAAAAAGGTTTTTAACTGCACTTATCAATGTTTTTTAAGATCGAGATTTTGTTCTTTTTTGCTCCAATTCCTTAAGAGGACATCATCATTGACCATGTCTGAAATTTATTAGTTAAGAAAGCACAAATTAGTCATTTTAGAGTGCACATAACCTTTAAAAATTAAACTAGTTTGAATGTGAATGTGCTTCGACTCCTGACACATTATATATCATACAAATAATGTAATTTAATTTTTTATATTATACGAAATAATATCAGAACATTGCATTTCTAAATTTTCATAATAAAAAGTTATTGAAAAATTATTCTCTTTCTTATTAGGAAAGGTTTATATATAAGTCATTTTTGACTTATCCTAAAACATATATATAAATTTCATTCAGTTTTGTAACTTTATAGGCTATTCTTTCTTAATTGCGGGATATTCACCTGAACTTTCAAGAAGCGTTTTAAAATGCTTTTCTTTCTTATCTTTCTCCCTTCAATTGAAGTAAGGATGTTTGGTGCATGATAGGAGTAAAAAGCCTTTTTAACTGCACTTATCAATGTTTTTTTATGATAGCGATTTTGTTCTTTTTTTGTGCCAATTCCTTAACAGGTCATCGTCATTCACCGTGTCTGAAATTTAGTAGTTAAGAAAACACAAACTAACCTTTTTCGATAGACATAACCTTTAAAATTTCAACTAGTTTGAAAGTTAATGTGCTTCGACTACTGACACATTATCTATCATACAAATAATGCTATTTAATTTTTTTCATTATACGAAATAATATAAAAATATTGCATTTCTAAATTTTCCCAATAAAAATTTATGGAAAAAATTATTCTTTTTCTTACTCGGAAGGGTTTATATGTAGATCATTTTAGACTTCTCCTAAAACATAAATATTTCATTCAGTTTTGTAACTTTATAGGCTATCCTTTCTTAATTGCAATACATCAGCCCGAACTTTCAAGAAGCGTTTTAAAGTGCTTTTCTCTTATATTTTCCCCCTCAATTGAATAAAGGATGTTTGTTGCATGATAGGAGTGAAAAGCTTTTTAACTCTACTTATCAATGTTTTCTCATGATCAAGATTTTGTTTTTTTTTGCTCTAATTCCTTAAAGGGTCATCGAAATTCACAGTGTCTGAAATTTATTAGTTAAGAAAGCACAAATTAGTCATTTTAGAGTACACATAGGCTTTAAAAATTCAACTAGTTCGAATGTGAATGTACTTCGACTCTTGACAAATTTCTAGCATACAAGTAATGTAATCCAATTTTTTACATTATTGGAAATACATTTCCAAATTTCCATAATAATAATTTCTGGAAAAATCACTCTTTTTCTTACTCGGAAGGGTTTCTGTAAGCCATTTTAAACTTAACAAAGAATTCTAAAACAGAAAAATATTTCATTCAGTTTTTTTACTTTATATGCTATCCTTTCTTTATTGCGTGACATATGTCTGACCCTTTTGCATGCTATTTTCTACTCTTGCATGTAACATAATCAACTAGCATAGTTATAGTACTTTTCTTTCCTTGTTCATAAAAGTCACAATTACTGATCTTATTTTAAACAATTTTTTTTCCAAAAATTCCTTAGCTGGTCACCATCTGTCGTGTTCAAAATTCAGTTGTTAAGAAAACATGAATTATTTATATTACGGTACATATAACCTTTGAAAGTTCATGTATATGTCCTAAAGTAAATATTATTTAGCCCCTGAGTCATTACCTAGCATACAAGTAATGCAGTATAACATTTCCAACTATACAAAGTAATATCGTAGCTTTATGTTGCCAAATTTTACTATTAAAAATTTCTAGAATTTTTTTTTCTTATCCGGAAAGTATTCTGCATAAGTCATTTTAAAACTTATCAAAGAATGCTAAAACATAAAACTTCTGTAAAATTTTGTAACTTTAAATGTTACACTTTCTTTATTGCCTGACATCTGTCCAATTTCTTTGAATGTTATTTTCTGTTCTTGTGCGTAACATGCTCAATTGGCATAGTTATATACCTTCCTTTTACTTGTTCATCAAAGTTACAACTGCTGATATTTTTTTAAGCGGCGTATTTTAAGAAGCGTTTTAAGATGCTCTTCTCTCTTCTTTTTTCTTCTCATTTCAAGGAAGGATGTTGGATGAGAAAAGAGAAAAAGCTTTTAACTGCAGTTATCGAAGCTTTTTAAAATTCAAAATTTGTTGCTTTTTCTTACCAATTCCTTAACAGGTCACCATTCATCGTGCGGGTAATTTGGTAGTTACGAAAGCAGAAGCTAAATATTTAAGTTGATACATTACCTTTAATAATTAGAGTATTGGGTTGTTTGGAAAGTAATTTTGATTTTTCCCGACAGAGGATTTAATTGTATTTTTTGCACTCAACTTCACATTTAAGCCGTATAATTTTTATATGCTTTGAGAGCTCATATATCGAGGCTTGTGTGTGAAAACTTTCAATTAATTCTACGCAGTAGTTTTTGGTTGATGCCTTTTTAAATATGGAGAGCGATAAACACCATTTTCGACATATCCTACTGTTTTACTACAGAAATGGTAAAAATGCTGTTCAAGCCAAAAAGAAATTGGCAGATGTGTATGGAGAAGGTGTGTTGACAGTACGCCAGTGCCAGAACTGGTTCGCTAAATTTCGATCCGGCAATTTTGATGTTGAAAATGCACCACGTTCGGGAAGGCCGGTTGATTTGGTTTGGTTTGGAGCACTACGGTCTACTGTTTTGCACACGAGGGCTAATGAGACCTGGACCTACAGTTTAAAGCCGATTCCGAACGGCTACAAACATCCATGCCAACATTCGAACCCACGAACTCCGGTTCAGAAGAGCAGCGCTCTACCATTCGGCCATCGTTCGGCGGAAGGCCGGTTGAAGCTGATAAAGATGTTTTTCTGCCATCAAAGACCAAACATTTTATGATCGTGTAATTATGCTACTACCAGAAAGATGGCAAAACGCGTTGGACCAGAACGGCCAATATATAATTTAATAAAGTATTTGTTTATTATACGAAAACTGTCCTTCATTTAACAATAAAAAATTTTTTTTCCGAACAACCCAATACATGCCTGAAAGGGGGTGTTTTTTGAATATTTTTAATGCATTATCTACTATACTATAAGTAATAAAGTATATTTTTTACACTATACAAAATGATATCGAAACTTTATACTGTGTTATTTCACTAATAAAAATTTCTTGAAAAATGTTTCTTTTTCTTATTCGGAAATTTTTTTGCATAAGTAATTTTAATATTTATCAAAGAATCGTAAAACATAACAGTTTTGTGGCTTAAAATGCTATGACATATGTGCACCTTTTTTGTATGTTATTTCATATTCTTGCATGTAACACGCTCAATTGGCATGTTTCTTCCTTTTACTTGTTCCTCAAAGTCACATATGCTGATTTTTTTGGAACTTATTTTACAAGAAGCATTTTAAAATGATTTTCTTTTTCTTCTGATTTGAAGTAAGGATATTGGATAAGGGGGAAAAAGATTTTTAACTGCACTTCACAAGAGTATTTTTTTTTTGTATCGAGATTTTGTTCTTTTTTCCTTTAATTCCTTTACGGGTTATCATCTGTCGTGTCTCAAATTAGTATTAAAAGAAACAAAAACCAGTCATTTTACTATACACATAATTTTACTTTAAAAATAATACTTTAAAAATTCGATTTTATGTTTGAAAGTGCATATTTTCTGTATTCTGACATTGCCTAGTATATAAGTAATATAACTTAAGTTTTTACACTATACGAAATAATATCAAAATTTTACATTGTGAAATTTCACTAATAAAAATTTGTCGAAAAATATTACTTTTTTTTATTCGGAAAGTTTTCTATATTTTCGGTAAAAGATTTTTAACTGAACTTTACAAGAATATTTTCTTTTTCTATTGAGATTCTGCTCTTTTTTGCTCTTATTCCTTTATGGGTTACCATCTATGGTGTCTGAAATTGGTAGTTAAAGAAACAAAAGCCAGTCATTTTACGTACACACAACCTTTAAAAAATCGATTTTATGCTTGAAAGTGCATATTTTCCGTCTTCTGACACATTTGAAGTAATATAATTTAAATTTTTACACTATACGAAATAATATCAAAATTTTACAATTCGAAATTTCACTAATAGAAATTTCTCGAAAAATATTACTTTTTCTTATTCAGAAAGTTTTCTATATAAGACATTTTAAATCTTATCAAAGAATCCTAAACCACATATTCCGCACACTTTTGTAGCTTTAATTTTCTTTAACCTCTTCATTGAGTGACACCTCACCAATTTCTTTGCATCTTATTTTCTGATCTTGCATGTTACAGGCTCAATTGGCATAGTTATGTTTCTTCCCTTTTATTGTTTCTCGAAGTCACAATTTCTAACTTTTTCTTAAGCGCTGTATTTTAACACATTGTATGTGAGACACATACTAGTACGTTTTCTTACGATTGATACTTGAGCACGGGTTAGTGTAACAACATGGTTTGTTTGTGGGTACAAAAGTAACGGTATATATAAGAAAACGAAGCCGAATGTTCTTGTCTTACATTTTTTATAATGTAAAATGTTTATATATATCAAAATTCGAAAAAATTAAAACTATATACTACTATTTCTATTTCATTTTTCACATTTACGATACTATTATAAATTTATCCACTAAAAATATATTTTTTGCTTACAAAAATCTTATGGTTGTTATTTGTATATTTCTATTTATATATTTGTTTATATATTTTAATATAGAATAAGAAAAGTTGTTTAAAAAAATTAAATAATTTTCGATCTATTGAGATTTAACTGAATAACTAAATTTACGTGCAAAACGCCCGCTCCCGGTACAATTCCTCTGCGAAATGTACGCTCACACAATGTGTTAAGAAGCATTTACAGTACTCATCAATCTTTTTTTTCTCCCTCACTTTAACTAAAGGCATTAGATGAGAGGAAAAAAAAGCATTTTACTGCAGTTATCGCACGTGATTTTTTATACAGATTTTGCTGTTTTTTGCGTATATTGTTTAATGGTTTACAATTAGTAGTATCTTTAATTCAATTGTTAAAGAAGCCCAAATTAATCATTTTAGGGGAAAATATCCATTAAAAATTTTAGTATGCCTGAAAAGAAATAATTTTTGATTCTTGATACTTTATATTGTAGACAAGTAATATTGTTTAATTGTGTACACTATATGATATGAAATCAAAATTTTATATTGCCAAATTTCTTTAATAAAATTTTCTTAAAAGATATATTTCTTTCATATTCGGAAATTCTCTATAAGACTAATTTTAAAAATGTCAAGTGTCCTAAAACATAAAACTGTCGTACAATTTTCTTAAGTTTTGTAACTTCAAATGTCAAATTGCCTTCATTGTGTGAGATCTGTTTAACTTCTTTGCATGTTATTTTCTACTCTTGCTTGTAACATACTCAATTGGCATAGTTATATATTCTCTCTTTACTCATTCTTGAAAGTCACAAAAGCTCACTTTTTAAAAACCTGCATTTCATCAAGAAGCTTTTTGAAAATCTTTTTGCTCTTCTCTTTTTTCTCGCACTTGAAGTAAGGATGGAGGTTGAGAGGGAAGAGATGCTTTTTAACTTATCGAGCGGTTGAATTTTTCGATAGAGATTTTGTTCTTTTTTGCAAAATTTCCCGTAATAGTTCACCATTTTTCTTGCCTGTAATTGGGTAATTATGGAAACAAAAACTAACCATCTAAGGGGATATATTAAATTTAATAATTATATTACATGTCTGAAAGTGAATGTTTTTTGAAAACTTTTAACACATTATCTAGTATACAAGTAATAAAGTTTAATTTTTTACACAATACAAAATTATATCGAAACTTTATACTGCCCTATTTCACTAATAAAAATTTCTTGAAACATATTTCTTTTCCTTATTCCGAAAATTTTTTGCATACACATAACCTTTAAAAAATCGATTTCATGTTTGAAAGTGCATATTTTCCGTCTTCTGACACATTGTCTAGTATGCAAGTAATATAATTTAAATTTTTACACTATACGAAATAATATCAAAATTTTACATTGCGAAATTTGATGAATAGAAATATCTTGAAAAATAGTATTTTTTCTTATCCAGAAAGTTTTCTATATAAAACATTTTAAATCTTATCAAAGAATCCTAAACCACATATTCCGCACACTTTTGTAACTTTAACTTTAATTTTCTTTAACCTCTTCATTGAGTGACACCTCACCAATTTCTTTGCATGTTATTTTCTGATCTTGTATGTTACAGGCTCAATTGGTATAGTTATGTTTCTTCCCTTTTATTGTTTCTCGAAGTCACAATTTCTAACTTTTTCTTAAGCGTTGTATTTTAACACATTGTATGCGGGACACGTACTGGTACGTTTTCTTACGATTGATACTTGAGCACGGGTCACGTACTTGTACGGGTTAGTGTAACAACATGGTTTGTTATTAGTATTTCTATTTGATTTTTCATATTTATGATACTTTTATAAATTTATCCACTAAAATATATTTTTTGTTTACAAAAATCTTATGGTTGTTATTTATATATGTCTATTGATATATTTGTTTATATATTTTATTATAGAATACGAAAAGTTGGTTAAAAAAATTAAATTATTTTCGATCTATTGAGATGTAACTGAATAACTAAATTTACTCACAAAACGCCCTCTCCCGGTACAATTCCTCTGCGAAATGTACCCGCACACGTGTTAAGAAGCATTTGAAGTACTCTTCAGTCTTTTTTTTTCTCTCTCATTTTAACTAAAGATATTAGATGAGAGGGAAAAAAGTATTTTACTGCAATTATTGCACATGATTTCCTTATAGAGACTTTTCTGTTTTTTGCGTATATTGTTTAATGGGCTACCATTAGTAGTACATTTAATTCAGTTGTTAAAGAAGCCCAAATTAATAATTTTAGGGAAAAATAACCATAAAAATTTGACTATGTCTGAAAAGAAATAATTTTTGATTCTTGGCACTTTACTACACAAGTAATATTGTTTAATTGCGTACACTATATGGTATGAAATCAAAATTTTATATTGCCCAAATTTCTTTAATGAAATTTTCTTAAAAGATACATTTCTTTCATATTCGGAAAACTCTCTATAACACTAATTTTAAAAATATCAAGTGTCCTAAAACATAAAACTGTCTTACAATTTTCCTAAGCTTTGTAACTTTAAATGTCTACTGCCTTCATTGCGTGAGATCTATCCAACTTCTTTGCATGTTATTTTCTAATCTTGCTTGTAACATGCTCAATTGGTGCAGTTATATTTTCTCTCTTTACTTATTCTTTAAAGTCACAACAGCTCATGTTTTAAACCCAGTATTTTATCAAGAGCTTTTTAAAAAGCTTTTTGCTTTCTCTTTTTTCTCGCACTTGAAGTAAGGATGGAGCACGAGAGGGAAGAAATGCTTTTTAACTTATAGAGTGGTTGAATTTTTTTGATCGAGATTTTGTTCTTTTTTGCAAAAATTCCCGTAACTGGTCACCATTCTCCTTGTCTGTAATTGGGTAATTATGGAAATAGAAACTAAACATCTAAGGGGATACATTAAATTTAATAATTATATTTAATAATAATAGTACATGTCTGAAATTTCTGACACTTTACTTAGTATGCAAGTAATATAGTTTAATATTTTGCCTTTTACGAAATTATATCAAAATTTTATATTGTCTAATTTTATTATTAAAAATTTCACAAAAAAGTTTTCTGTTCTTTTCCCAAAAATGTTCTGCAAAAGTCATCCTAAAATTTAAAAAATCTAAAAACATAAAAATTCCTTACAGTTTTGTCACTATAAATGTTTCCCCCTCTTCATTGCGTGACATCTGTGCAACTTTTATGCATATTATTTTCTGTTCTTGCATGGTCAATTGACTTAGTTATATTTCTTCCATTTTCTTGTTTCCCAAATTCACAACTACTGATGTTTTCTTAAGCAAAGTACTTCAAGAAGCATTTTAAAATGATTTTCTCTCTTCTCTTTTTCCTGTTATTTGAAGTAACGATGTTGAATGAGAGGGAAAAAAGATTTTTAACTGCACTTATCAAAGTTTTTTTTTGTGATCGAGATTTTGTTCTTGTTCGAGCCAATTCCTTAACAGGTCACTATTCGTGTCTGTAATTTGGTTTTTAAATAAACAAATGCTAACCATTTTTTGGGGAACACAAATTTTAAAAATTCTAATATATGTTTGAAAATGAATGTTTTTTGACTCCTGAAACATTACCTTGTATGAAAGTAATATAGTTTAATTTTTTAAAAATTCTACGAAATAATATAGAAACTTTATAATGCCAAATTACTCTAATATAATTTCTTGAAAAATAGTTCTTTTTCTTTTTCGGAAAGTTTTCTGTATATTTCATTTTCAAACTTATCAAAAAATCCTAAAACATAAAAATTTCGTTCAATTTTATAACAATATGCTATCTTTTCGTCATTGCGTGACATCTGTCTAACCTTTTTGTACGTTATTTTCCATTCTTGCATGAAGCAGGCTCAATTCTTCATCACCATTTCTCTTAATGGCTAGTGGCATATAAGGTCTTCAGTTTAGCTCTCCAAACTTCTTGACTTCTGCAATTCTCTTTGCCTCAGTTTAGCTCGACCATTCCGCCTCGTCTCTCCCTTTTTCCGTCATCGTCTCCATGATAATCGAGGGCTACCACTTCGTCGACTGCCCTAATGCGCCCAGTAGGACAACACTGGGTATTTTTCCAGAGTCCATTTATTGGACATGGCCAGTAAAACGTCATCTTAATTTGATGTGACATGCTTAATTAGAATGGTTATATTTTTTCCGAAGTCACAAATACTGTGCTTTTTTGAAGCGATGTATTTCAAGAAACCTATTAAAATGCTTTTCTCTTTTCCCTCACATTTTAAATAAGGTTGAATGAGAGAGGAAGATAGTTTTTTAACTGTTCATCAAGGTTTTTTTATGATTAAGATTTTGTTCTTTTTGCTCAAATTACTTAATGGGTGACCATTAGTTGTATCTAAATCACAAACTAATCATTTAGGATGCACATAACCTTTAAAAATTGTAGTATATGTCTGAAAATGAATGTCTTTAGACTCCTGATAGTATGGGAGTAATATATTTTAACTTTTTAAAAACTATAAGAAATAATATCGAAATTTTATAATGCCAGATTTCACTAATATATTTTTTTTAAAAAACATTTCTTTTTCTTATTTGGAAAGCTTTATGTATAAGTCATTTTGAAACTTATAAAAAAATCCTAAAGCAAAAATTTCGTTCAATTTTTTAACTTTACATGGTATTCTTTCTTCATTGCATGACATCTGTCCAATCTTTTTGTATGTTATTTTCTATTCTTGCATGAATCATGCTCAATTCATCCTCATAATTTTTCTTCATGGTTAGTGGCATATAAGGTCTTCAATTTAACTCTATACCCTTCCTGTCTTCTGCAATTCCCTTTTTCTCAATTCAGTTAGACCATCCTGCCTCGTCTCTCCCTTTTTCCATCATCGTCACTATGTTAGTCAAGGACGTCCATTTCGTCGACTGCCGTAATGTGCTCAGTAGGGCAACGCTGGGTTTTTTTTCCAGAGTCCATTCGTAGACATGGCTAGTAAAGTGCCTTATCCGAAAATGTTTTTTCTACTCTTGATGTATTACCTAGTATAGAAGTAATATAGTTGAATTTTTTAAACTATATGAAGTAATATCGAAACTTTATAGTGCAAAATTTCGTTAATATAATTTCTTGAAAAATATTTCTTTTTCTTATTCGGAAAGGTTTCCGTATAAGTCATTCTAAAATTTATCAAAAAATCCCAAAACATAAACATTTTGTTCAATTTTGTAACTTTATATGCTATCTTTTCTTCATTACGTGACATCTGTCCAAACGTTTTGTACGTTTTTGCATGAAGCATGCTCAATTAATCATCATCATTACTCTTCATGACTAGTAGCATATAAAGTTTTCAGTTTAGCTCTTCACTTTTCCTGTCTTTTGCAATTCTCTTTGCTTCAGTTTAGCTTGACCATCCTGCCTCGCTCTCTCATTTTCCAACATCGTCACCATGGTAGACGAGCACTTCGCTGACTGCCGTAATATGTCCAGTAGGTAAACACTGAGTATTTCTCCAGAGTCCATTCGTAGGATATGGCCAGTAAAAAGCCATCTTAATTGGATGTGACATGCTTAATTAGCATATTTATATTTCTTCCGAAGTCACAGCTGCTGTGATTTTTTGAAGCTCTGTATTTCAAGAAGCATATTAAAATGATTTTCTCTCTTCTATTTTCCCTTTCATTTTAAATAAGGGTGTTGGACGAGAGGGGAAGAAAGTTTTTTAAATGTACTCATCAAGTTTTTTTCTGATCAAGATTTTGTTGTTTTTTGCTCAAATTACTTAACGGGTGACTATTAGTTGTGTCTAAAGCTCAAACTAATAATTTAGGATGCACGTAACCTTTAAAAATTGTAGTATATGTCTGAAAGTGAATGTTTTTTAGACTCCTGATACATTACCTAGTATATATATATATATATATATATATATATATATATATATATATATATATATATATATATATATATATATATGTCATGCCTGGTTATTAAATAAGCAGTCGGGCTATTTGTTGTTTTTCCAATTCATCCTTTATTCTTCTCCAGACATGATATTGACGAGGAAGTATATTCGACGGCAGATCTGTACTCTAAGATGCTAGCATAAAAAGGTGAGCGTCTGCTACTGAGCTAGAATGCGAATATGTCTCTTACTCTTAAAACTAAAAACTCCTATCCAAGGGGGTTTCCTTGGGGGGTTTCTTTGGGGCTCTGCGTGTGACCATTTAGATTCCCTGAGGGCGTGTGCCGGGCGCTATAGGATCTTCCTCATTGGCCGTTGCTTTCCCGCTCCGCTCCCAGTGTGGCGGACAGACAACGTGGGGTCTGTTTTGAGATGTTTTCGCCACATGTTGGGGGAACTTGAAATTATTTGACAGTCTAGTGTCAGACTGGGATTAACTTGTGTAACTTACGATTTCTGTAACGTCAAAGGGGGATTAAGATTTGCTATTTATGGGCTACAGGTGTTACACATCTGTCTCAGATTTTGTTTGCTTCTTAAACTTAGGGGTTTTCTCTATTACTTTTATCCTCGGGGGTGTTATTTTTCGATCTGTTTTCCCTACATTAAAATATTCCTCGATCTGTTTTCCCTACATTACAATATTCCCCCCTTCTGAAAAAGGGCGGACAAATCTGCAAGTTTTGTTCGACCGTCGAATGTACTTCCTTTACATTTTGAATATAGCTGAATACATACAGAATCTTTTCTTACAATAATCAGGTAACACATTTTCATTACAGGTGATATATCATATAAATCACGTACTTACAATAACACTATAATAATAACACTTAAACACAGTAATACAAATATAACATAATTAGTTTCTTCCTACTTAATTGATGTATGATTTAAAATATAAGAAGACACACAATAGTAATTTCCTAACATGATATGACATCAAAATTTATTCTATTACTCAAACCTTTCTGCAAAAATAATTTTAGACACAAGTATTCTCTAACTTTGATTGTTAGTCACGACCATTTTTTCGATGATAAATATAACAATGAGGCATATAGTTTTTCTAAGTTAGACAGCATACATAGAAAATATGGTTGTCAATTATGTCAATTTTACAATTTCTTCAACAAGACAGGAATATTAATATTTACAATATTGAACAATTCTTCATTACTTTTTAATTCAGATATTATAACTTAATTCTTAACTATTTGTTATCATTTAATTCTCATTCTTTCTTTAATTTCATGATCTCAGGACTGAGCCAGATCGAATGCGTCAGATGTATTCCCATCAAATCTATCTTTTACGTAACATTCGCCATTCCATAATTTATCTATTAAAGTACACATGATTGAAAATTGGCTGTTCCTCTCAGAAGATGTGTGTTACACAATTCACACATGTCCGTGGGAAAGCTACGAGACAAATGACGAAAGTAGGTGGTGCTCTAATTAGAGATCACTCCTGCTTGACCTGTCTATAAATTCTCATGTGTAATTAACTTCTAGTCCTCATACTTTTGCCAACTAAATATAAAAAGGTAGGTGACCCATGGTAAAACAGCTTGTTTAGGTAACTTGTATTAGATTTCAAGCTAGCTGCTTGCCTGCCTCCATCGGATCCTAGGATAAAAGTAATAGAGAAATCCCCTAAGTTTAAGAAGCAAACAAAATCTGAGACAGATGTGTAACACCTGTAGCCCATAAATAGCAAATCTTAATCCCCCTTTGACGTTACAGAAATCGTAAGTTACACAAGTTAATCCCAGTCTGACACTAGACTGTCAAATAATTTCAAGTTCCCCCAACATGTGGCGAAAACATCTCAAAACAGACCCCACGTTGTCTGTCCGCCACACTGGGAGCGGAGCGGGAAAGCAACGGCCAATGAGGAAGATCCTATAGCGCCCGGCACACGCCCTCAGGGAATCTAAATGGTCACACGCAGAGCCCCAAAGAAACCCCCCAAGGAAACCCCCTTGGATAGGAGTTTTTAGTTTTAAGAGTAAGAGACATATTCGCATTCTAGCTCAGTAGCAGACGCTCACCTTTTTATGCTAGCATCTTAGAGTACAGATCTGCCGTCGAATATACTTCCTCGTCAATATCATGTCTGGAGAAGAATAAAGGATGAATTGGAAAAACAACAAATAGCCCGACTGCTTATTTAATAACCAGGCATGACAAGAGAGCCGAGCAGGATTCAACCAGCGGCGAAAACCCCAATTTCTTGAACGACGGGGGAGAACAGCAGTACGGAACTTAACACCCTCTCCCCTCTACTGATGCCGGCGACAGGAACGAGATAGGTCAACGACCCAGGGGAAATATTGATGCTGAGAAGCGGAAGGATAATTCGAGCAGGAGCAATGCAAGGCCAACAAAACCAAAGAGAGAGGCGTGAAATGAATACCCCGCTGCAAGTACGATATACAGGAGAAGGGGAGATCAGCATAAGTGCGTACATCAAAATATTCAACTTCAAATATAATGATGCGAATACAGAAGAAAAGAAAACTATAATGCTAAACCTGCTTGACGGTCCAGCCCTAAATTATTTTATCGAAGAGTGCCTCGACTTTGACCAGTGGGAAGAGATCATACAGAAATTAAGAGATCGCTTTGAAGCTGAAAAACCTAGGGCAGAAGATTTATTTCTAAAAACTCCTATCCAAGGGGGTTTCCTTGGGGGGTTTCTTTGGGGCTCTGCGTGTGACCATTTAGATTCCCTGAGGGCGTGTGCCGGGCGCTATAGGATCTTCCTCATTGGCCGTTGCTTTCCCGCTCCGCTCCCAGTGTGGCGGACAGACAACGTGGGGTCTGTTTTGAGATGTTTTCGCCACATGTTGGGGGAACTTGAAATTATTTGACAGTCTAGTGTCAGACTGGGATTAACTTGTGTAACTTACGATTTCTGTAACGTCAAAGGGGGATTAAGATTTGCTATTTATGGGCTACAGGTGTTACACATCTGTCTCAGATTTTGTTTGCTTCTTAAACTTAGGGGTTTTCTCTATTACTTTTATCCTCGGGGGTGTTATTCTTCGATCTGTTTTCCCTACATTACATATATATATATGTATGTATATATATATATATATATATATATATATATATATATATATATATATATATATATATATATATATATATATATATATATATATATATATATATATATATATATATATATATATATATATATATATATATATATATATATATATATATATATACATTACCTAGTAATATAGTTTAATTTTTTAAAAACTATACGAAATAATATCGAAACTTTATAATGCCAAATTTCACTAATATAATTTCTTGAAAAATATTTCTTTTTTTTTTCTTATTCGGAAAGGTTTCTGTATAAGTAATTTTTAAACTTATCAAAAAATCCTAAAACAAAAATTTCGTTCAATTTTGTAACTTTACATGGTATTTGTTCTTCATTGCGTGACATCTATCCAACCTTTTTGTATGTTATTTTCTATTCTTGCATGAAGCATGCTCAATTCATCATCCTTATTTATCTTCATGGTTACTGGCATATAAGGATTATTTAGCTCTAAACTTTTCCTGTCTTCTGTAATTATCTTTGTCTCAGTTTAGCTATACTATCACGCCTCGTCTCTCCCTTTCTCCATCATTGTCACCATGTTAGTCGAGGACGACCTCTTCGTCGACTGCCTTAATGTGTCCAGTAGATCAACACTGAATATTTATCCAGAGTCCATTCGTAGGACATGACCAGTAAAATGCCATCTTAATTTAATGTGACATGCTTAATTAGCCTAGTTATATTTGTTTTAAAGTCACAGCTGTTGTGATTTTCGAAGCACTGTATTTCAAGAAGCATATTAAAATTATTTTCTTTCTTCTCTTTTCCTTTGCATTTTTAATAAGGGTGTTGGACGAAAGGGTAAGAAAGTTTAACTGTACTCATTGAGGTGTTTTATGATCAAGATTGTGTCAAGATTGATCAAGTTGATTTTTGCATAAAGTATTTAACGGGTGACCATTAATTGTGCATAAAGTACAAACTAATTATTTTGGAAGCACATAACCTATAAAAATTCGAGTATATGTCTGAAAGTGAATGTTTATCGACTTCTGGAACATTGCCTGGTGTACACGTAATGTAGTTTATTTTTTACACCATACTGTGTGTATAGTTTATTTTTTAACACCATTAATATGAAAACATGTTATTTCCGAATTTCACTAATAAAAATTTCTTGAAAAATATTTCTTCCTCTTCTTCGGAATCTTTCTTACAACAGTTATTTCAAAACTTTTCAGAGTCCTAAGACATAAAAATTCCGTACAATTTTCCCAAGTTTTGTAGCTTTAAATATCTTTTCCCCTTCACTGCGTGACATCTGTCTAACTTCCTTGCATGTTATTTTCTGTTCTTGTATGTAACATGCTCAATTGGCATAGTTATATTTCTTCTATTTACTTGTTCCTCAAAGTCATAACTGCTGATCTTTTTTTAAGCACTGCTTTTCAAGAAGCGTTTTAAAATGCTTTTCTCTTTTCCCTCTCATTTGAAGTACGGATGTCGGATATGTGGGAAAAGCAGCTTTTCGACTGTAGTTATCGAGGGTTATTTTGTTCGAGATTTTGCACCAATTTTCGCGAAAATTCTTTTTTGGGGAATGCGGTGGGAGTTATGCATAATATTAAACATTTAAGTATATAGTGAACAATGAACACTGAATTCTTTTGTTCTCGTCCTATCTTCCTGAAAATTTAATAGGCTATTAGCAATATTTTATTGGAAATGTATTTGTAGTCTTAAAGTGAAATTCAAATAATTTTTGTGTTATTAATTATTAATAGTTTGAAAATGAACATCATCAAAAATATTTCTTGTGCATCTCTTTTGCTTTTAAAAGGGTAATTTTTATTCATGGTATAACTTTGAGACCTTGAAATAAATCCTGTTATTTTAATTCTCCTCTAAAAATATACACTGCACAAAACAATTAGGGGAGCACATGGTTTTAATGAAATTACTAAAATACTTAAACTATTAAGTAACATAACTTATTCATAAAAGGTCTAGCAGAAAACAGAAGAAGAAAACTTCATATGCAAATCAAAGTTTGACGTCAAAAACCAGAAAAAAATATAAGGGTAGTTATCAGGATGTTGCGAAAAAGCCCTTTCTCTGTGAAATTCGATTGCTCAGTTATTTATTATAATTATTTTTTTTTTTAGAAAAGGAGACTTGAAAATGTCTCAACAACGGGATTTACCGGAAAAAATGGCTTGGCGTGTTATAGGTAGACTTGAATCCGGCCAAACACAACGTAGTGTCACGGACGCTGTTGGAGTCGCCAGCAGTGTCGTTGCAAGGCTGTGGAATAGATTCCAAGAAACAAGAAATGTTAGACGTTGACAGGGCAAGGTTGGCCCCTCGCCACAACAGCAACTGATGATCGGCATATACTGTTAACAGCTCGTCGAAACAGAACAGACAATACTATTCAGTTGCAAAGACAGTTGTTTTCGGAAACAGGACAAAGGGTGTCCAGGGAAACAGATCGTAACAGGCTTCATTAGGGGAGGTCTCTATGCACGTAGGCCAATAGTCTGCATTTAATTGATCTCACGCCACCATACGACCCAAAGAAGATGGGCTGCTGAACACTGAGATTGGAAGCAACATGATTGGATCCAAGTGCTGTTTAAACATTAGTCCCAATTCAGTAGAGTGGGACACCCGACCTGTTTTGGTAGAGGTAAAGGGGCACTCAAAATAACCCCATATTCATTCTTTAAAAGTCACATTACAGACGAGCTGGTTGGATGATAAGGGGTGGAATCAGCATAGGGGGACATACGGACTTACATATTATTCGGAATTGTACTTTGACGGCCCGAAGGAAT
>CM063508.1:96347609-96357609 GCA_032207245.1 Pardosa pseudoannulata
GTGAATGGTATTTTGACGGTTGAATAATCCTTTAATGATTAATAAAAGGATTTTCTTTTAAATTTGTACTAAAACAATTTTTTTTATCAGTGTGAGTTTGAGTCTCGCTCTTCGATGGTTGAAGATATATTTTATTTATAACATGTATGAGAAGTATTTAAAAGAAAGACATATTTTACATGCCAGGAGAAAGGAAAACGACTATCAAGATAAAACTTTTTATTTTAAACTAGTATGTTAGACTAATTTAATTAAAACACTCTTGACATCTAAAAACTAATTTCGTATTAAGTAACTACATGAATATTTTCATGGGAAAAATTCCTGTAGAACAATATTGACGTTTTTGTATAATATTCATCAAATGATATGGAGGACATGGATTATCATGAAATTATTTACGAAAATCGTGATTAAATGAATAAAAGTTTTTTAATGTAGTAGATCTTCTAGCCTGCGATTTAAAGAAGGTCTGTCACCGTACCAACGAAAAGAACCTTGGCGGTTTCTGAATGTTTAACTTAAATGTGAACTTTACTTTTCATGACTTCTTACAACATTTCAAAAAAGTAAAACCTGTGTGCCATAATATAACATAAAATGCAAAGCTAATGTAAGTAGGGCACAAATGGGAAGAGAAAGTACGTAGAAAGCTGTTTCATTGCTGTGAGTGGGCAACATTCTCAGCACACGTGCACGCAATTTCTTCTGAAAGAAAAGTGGCCGAACGATGGCCGAATGGTAGAGCGCTACTCTTCGGAACCGGAGTTCGTGGGTTCGAATCTCACTACGGGTATGGATGTTTGTAGCTGTTCGGAATAGTCTTTAAGCTGTAGGTCCCGGTCTCATTATCCCTCGTGTGCAAAACAGTAGACCATAGCGCTCCAAGCCAAACCAAATTAAAAGAAAACTGAGAGGGGTGACAGGAACCAATGGCTTATATACGTGCATGCGCTGAAACATTAGAACGCGTGCACCGATCTACTATAGACACAAAATAAGTAACGGACACTAGAGGCTGAAAGATGTAAACATGGAACGAAAGAAAGAGAAAAAATTGGAGAGAAAATTTGATTTTTGTATACGAGAAATAAAGTTATTTGAATGAATTCTAAATATTCGAAAACTCGAGTGCTGATAATACTATTAATCAATGTAGCAGTATATATAAAAATATGGAATATCTTCGATAGTTTTCCTAAGCAGGAAGATAATTTGTGTTAACGTAATTTTGTATCCTTTTAAAATTTTTAGTCTAAACTATATTTTTTGTATTTGTTGCAATACCATTGAAGATATTTGTAATCTGTTTATCTTGAATGAACGGTTTTTCTTATTTATTGTAGATGCGTTGCCCATCAAAACACTCACCAGTCAAGCACAAAACTCCACAAAAAATAATTTAGATCACTTTAATGAAGAGCAAATTAATAAATTCACATCAGTCTATCATGGAGCGGAGTAACAATTTTCGAACACAACGCTTCACAATCCGAACACCTTCTATGAGAGTAGTGGGGGACAAAGTCTTGCGAGTCCGGTGCCACGAGCTCAAGCTGTACGTGTCTTCTGGGTAGTGCTAAATGAGAGACAACCTCACGGGTATACCTCCTTTAGGTATACATGGGCTTCACGCTCCCTGAGTTTACCCGAGGGATATGGGTCTTCAGTTATTCATGGTAGTCTCTAGCTTACCTTTGTAGTGCTTGCTCCTTACCGGATACGACAGAATTAATATCGGACCACAAAGGAACTCTCGTTTGTCAGCAGCAGCTTTATAGCTGTTGTGACTACTGTCGTGGAGAACTGGTCTTAAGTTTGTTGCTGCTGTATGTCTTCGGATGGGTCAACGTAAGAATTGACATCTATGAGAGTAGTGGAAGTAGTAGTCTTTTTTTTAATCTAGTTAGAAGTAGGAGTTAGTTAAGTCTATGGAGAATAGTAGTTCTTTACACTGATGTACCACGTTAAAGCCAGGATACCAGGCAAGGGATTAGATACGTAATCTGTACAACTGATAATACTTACACATATAATTGTAAAATGGTGGGGAAATTGTTAAAGTTTATACGAGACTAGTTGTTATAGTGTATCATTTTGCTGCGTGTAGATTTTGCTGCGTATAATTTTATAGATTTTCATTTTTTTAAAAGTTTATGTACTGAAATATAAAAAACTACTGTTTGGAGTATAAAACAAGAGGAACCATTTCTGAAAGGTATGAAAGAAAAATGATGGGAATTGTGAGATGTTAAGAATTAGTGGAATGTATAATAAATAAGAATAATATGAACGAGGGGGATACAAAATACATAAACACAATCAAATAGAATTAAATGTATATGGATTGGATCAGCGTTGGGAAAATGAAAACCCAATAAGATTCATGATTAAAAAAAATTAAGAATTTACTTACTACATTGACTTTGAATATTTTCACTCCAAACGTCGTCCAAACCATCCACTTTAAAGAAACCAAGAAAAAACAGAATATATAGCCGATTTAATCCCCTCACTATTGTATAACACTATTGTATTATATATTTTTTTCTTTAGATGTCGCTACGCTCAAAGGTAACTATTAAGCAAATGCTGCCTCTGATCCAGCATCATGGCTGCTGGATGGAACAGGAAGTTAATTTTGAAAAAACAACTATTAAATATGGAATACACTTTATGAAACTGTACCTGTTATATAAATCTATCTATTTTATAAAGATATTTTTGAAGATGAAGTTTTTTTTTGCTATCACTGGCGACAGATTGTCCTCAGCCTAGAGATACACATAATGGGTAAATCCTTGTAAAAGTAAACGGAACAGAAGACTATCCTTCTACATTTGAAGTAGTGTCATCAGTATAGAAAGCATATACCAACACAGTCTCATATCATATACCAACACAGGTCTATACCAACACAGGAACAGCTCCATATCAGCTCCCAAGAAATAAGGACAAGTCTTTAAGCAGGAGAAAGGAAATAGGGTCGCAAAGGGGAAAACTATGGTAAATAATACCAATACTTTTTTGAGAAAACTCCAGCCCCAATTTTTTTTTGCGATATGCAAAAGGAAAATGCCAAGCAGTAGAGCGAAAAATGTCTCATTATGGAACAATAAACAAATAAGGAACCCCAAAAGCAACACATCAAGGGAAACAATAATTTAAGCAGTTTCATTTGGACGAAGATAGCAAGGATTGACTGTGTAATAAAATATGCTGAACGCGCTACTCAAAATCCAAACAGCCAAAAGCTTTTATGTCGCTATTTTGCTATTGTCCCAGATGAGTTGACGATCATTATGCAAATATAGCGAAATATACATTCATAAAATCTGTAATTCCCACAATAATTATTATAGTTTATCAAACTAAATTATGAAATTAAGTGAATATGCGAAATCTAACATAAATAATGAATTTTCAATAAAAATTTGAATCTGATAACAATATAACATAAAGATATAATTTTTGCATTTATTCCTCAATTCATTTTATGAAAGAAGTTACTCCATTCCGTGTAACAACAGATCCCATAGCGGGCACGTTATTATAGCTTAACTATATATAGAAAACTCTTAATAAATTAAATTATCATTAATAAATAATTAATTATTGAATATAGTATGAGTCTGTATTAGTCCTGGTCTCTTCTATGTTGTTCTCACTACCGATATTAAAATGGCAACAATAAACAATGGTAACAATAAATAAATAACTATTGTTGAATGCAACAAATAAACTCAATAACTAAAAGCATGGTGAGAGGGTCACCTGTTGTGGCGTTCATCATAAATTTAACATAGAAAAGGGAGATATATTTAGAAACAATTATTTACTCTAACACACATATTGTGCTTGTGACACATAAACACATAATCTATATATGGGAAAATACACATTGTTTTGGGGATTACAGTTCAAACCGAGATTATTGTTGTGGCATACTAAATAGTTTTAACTTGCCAATCTGCATGGCACGATGTTGATGTGGTCGTAAATTCACTGATAGATGAGTCCGAATCCGCATAACTAGTTTTACTGTACACATTACTTAGAGAATATATAAAGGGTGGTGCACTTCACCTTGAGCAATTTAGTTCAAACCGTGTCTGTGGACGTTACAGCATACCAAACTATTTTTACTTGGAAACTTCAATGGTGCAATGTTGATTCGGTCAAGACTGAAAGAGGGGGTGGTCTGAGTTCGCATTAATTGCAAATAACATATAGCGTATAAAATGAAAGGGAATGTAAGCATTGTCGTAAGTAGTTCAGTTCAAACCATGTCTATTTGCATTGTTGCATACCAAACTATTTTCACTTGGCAACCTCAATGGTGCAATGTTGATGAGGTCGCCAAGTCATTGACAGGAAGTTAGTATCCACTTTAGTTTTATTTCACATATTGATCATAAAATATATAAGGAAAGAAACTAATCGTCATGAGTAGTACAGTTCAAACTGTGTCTAGTCGTCGTGGTATAGCAAACTGCTTTTATTTGCTAACCTCACTGGCACGATACTGATGCGGTCGACAAGTCATTGACAGAAGGGTCCGAGTTCGCGTTAGTTGTCAATCACATATTGAGCATAAAGTGCAAGGGAATCTACACATCGTCGTGAGTAGTTTATCTATTGTCGTTGTGGCATACCAAACTATTTTTACTTGACAACCTCAACGGTGGAATGTTGATGAGATCTTCAAGTCATTGACAGAAAAGTTACAGTCTTATTTAACTTTATTTCACATATTTATCATAAAATATATAAGGAAAGAAACTAATCGCCGTGAGTAGTACAGTCCAAACTGTGTCTAGTTGTTGTGGTATAGCAAAATATTTTTAATTAGTTACCTCACTGGCACGATATTGATGAGGTCGACAAGTCATTGACAGAAGGGTCCGAGTTCAAGTTGGTTGTCAATCACATATTGAGCATAAAGTACTAGGGAATGTACGCATTGTTGTGAGTAGTTCAGTTCAAACATTGTCTACTGTCGTTGTGGCATACCAAACTATTTTTATTTGGCAAACTGACAAGCTTAATGGTGCTACAGTTTAAAAGTCATTGACAGAGCGGTCTGAGTATTATTCTATTCTATTAATTAGTAATTATTCTATTATTAGTAATTATTCTCCATAATTAGTAATTATTCTATTTAAATTTAGAAAAGTCAGACTGCATAGAAAACTGGATATAATCTCATCTGTTTCCTATTGACTCATACATGAGACGCACGTCCTGAAAAGGTAAAGTGTGTAAGTTACAAAATGATTTATTTTTAAATTTTCATATAATAACTGAGCAAGAGGATTAACAATAGCAAACATAGTTTGGTAAATATTATATTAACAAAGCATCGATAAACTACACAAAGTTTTATGAAATAAATGTATAAATAGAAACCTACTAATCTAAACATCTAACCACATTAAACACTCTATTTTACCAAACATTTACAGGCCTTTTATCTTTTATTCTCTTCCCGAAAAGGTAAACTACACCAGCATAATTACGAATTGTCTAAAGTACCAAAACATTCAGCGAGAAAAGTGCTTTACTAAGATTGATCATGTCATTTTACACATCGCTGAATTTATTTTGCGCTTATTTACATAGCTGACTACGAAATCAATGCATTTGGGAGGAAAATGATAAAAAATAAAGATTTAATGTTAAAGACAGGAATACATTTAGCGAAACAAGGAACTCTTCAGTGGATAAAGTCACTATAATAATATATTAGATTCTAATTCTTTCAATCTTCACCGAAATCACTTTAAACTTTTACAAATAACAGCAAAACTACTACAAATCAGATAAAAGCTTTTTTATTGAGATACAATAAATTTTTTATTTAAATTCTATTTTATTTTGTTGAAATAACAAAATTGAACATTTTGTATTGTAACTGTCTTTTTATCTAGTAGTGTACCTTCATTGTTGATTGTAATGCACATTATTTAACGAAAAATCTCAATGTAATGGACATTAACGCTAAGGGTATACAAGAATAGAAAACAAATACACCATGCTATTTAACAATAAGTTGAGACCATTATTTTTAAAGGAGTGTAAACTGTTAAAGATTTAATCTTTAGTGCTCTGATCTTGGTCATATTACAATCAAGAAAACGATTGGCAGCACAGAGTGGTTAATCGATTATGTGAGAGTTTTATTCCACGTAATGATGCTTTTTTACACACGCAGATAATTATGCACTGATGATATAAAAACTGGTGACTTGTACGAACTTTAGCTTCACTCGGCACTTACCAAAAGGCTAAAGGAAATTGAGGCGAAGAAGAAATTTCACATATGACAGGATTAAGTGTATTTAGGTACAGAAGCGTCAAAATTATTATAAAATGTAACTGGTATTTAAAATAAATTAATTGTATTATAATATTTTTATTGTTGAATTTTTACGGTTTTACTGCTTCGTGGTACGGAGTAAAATAAATTTTGTAATTGCGAAAAGTTTTCGGTTTATAACGAATTAAAATTTTAGTTAAACGGTATTAACACTGCAGCTCCTCACATATGGCAGTACTTGAACTTTGAACTCTGTTCAGACAACACTGTTATCTTCAGTAATGAAATTAAATTTGAATCATTAAGGAATGTGAAAATAATAATTCTGATGACGCACCCTACAATAAAAAAGTCCATAATTTAATTTTTCCTACTTGGTAAAAATGATGGTTTTTGGTGAAAGATTACAAATATGATTGATTTATTTTAACCCGTATGTTTGATATATTCGTGTCCGTATGGTCGGCGTCGCATCTCAAACACTTGGTATTTCGTGCCTGCATGGACAACATCAAATGTCATGCGACGAAGAGAAAAATTCCATCGTTCAAAGTGCATCCGTTGTTAATGAACCTAACTAAACTCTAAACTCCTCGGAGCAACAACTCCTAAGGTTCCAGGGCCTATATTGCCAATCTCCTTTTCAGAGAATTCCTGGAATGCAAATTATATGTTTCGGTTAGGTGGTCAAGATGGTTCGATTAGGTTCTTCCCAAGCATACTTGGTCCTGAGTTTGTCTACCCACTGAAGGGATGAAAGGAAGTCAACCTTGCCCAGTCCGTTCATCAAACCTCGGACCTGTGTCGTGGGAGCGAGATGTGCTACCCCACGCCACTGGACTTTTGCTACTGAAACATTTCATTATATTTCGTTAGTTCATTATATTTCATTATATTTATTTGCTGTATTAATAAGATTTACGAGGTACTTGTGTAAGCAGTATGATAAGAAACTTTTCCGCTGGACCATGTTTATGAATTTTCAAACACATAGGGATATGAGTTAGAATTTATTCTAAAGGAAACAGCTTAATTTGTTTCCGATATTTATAAAGATGATATTTTTTAAACTAACAAATAGGCATTAAAAATGTTTTTTACCTTCCCGTGATAATAAACGTCTTAAAGATGATTTCTCGTTAAGATTATAGAATCCTCTTTCTAAACATTTTTATACATTTTTAATAATATATTTTCAATATATTTAATAAACATAGTATCAGAAAGTATTTTTTAATTTTAAACTTTGGTTCATTGAAAAGAAATCTGAAAATCGATGAATGGGGATGTCACTTAAAGAAACTCCAGGACGTCAAAGAAAAAAATTGCTTACTCCCATGAATATTTGTTTTTTAAATTCAGGTTAAAACATTTCATACCTTTATTAATTCATTTAATACGTTATATTAATTTTCTTTAATTAAAACTTTTTTTTGGCTCAAGAATTTGCAATATATATATATATATATATATATGTATATATATATGTATATATGTATATATGTATATATGTATATATGTATATATGTATATATGTATATATGTATATATGTATATATGTATATATATGTATATATATATATATGTATATATATATGTATATACATACGTATATACATACATATATACATACATATATACATACATACATACATATATACGTATATATGTATGTATATATGTATATATGTATATATGTGTAGTGGCGCGTCAACATTATATTTTATATTATAAATTGAGATTATATAGATATATATAAAAAATATATATATACAAAATATGCTTTAAAAGCAACACGAGACACCATAATATTATTCGCGACCAAAACTTTAGCTTCGTCATCAGAATTACCCATTTAGGTATTGCATGAACATTCAATTACAAAAATATGCACCATAAAAAAATGCACGATAAAATATGTATAGTATAAATGCGAATGTATACACATATGATCAACTCAAGAATGAAGGAAAAGCAATCATGCGCTTAATAACACTGTCTAGAATAAACGCACAAAATGTACTCACTCAAATTCTAAAACGGGGTTAGCTTCAAATATCTTCACAATACATTAAACTCTGCTACTGCATCACTTCGCACAAAATATAAGGCGGACTCCATTAGTTGAAATTAAATGAAGTTGTTTCAAGCTATATTGAGAACTCAAATGCAATAACTAAGTTGACCTTGAATTCGCCTTCCGGGTCACCACTTTTATGAAGGTGTTCAGATACTCACGGAACTATGCAGCAGGTAATAAAAATTCAGAGTTTAAAAAACGAACAAACATTTTATTACGGGAAAAAAGACAACAACCACCACACAGATCAAACTTTAACACCTTTCGTTATATAGACAACGCATTAGACTGCCAGAGAAAAAATGAATCTTCTTCTGTCGCCGTTGAACATTTATTCTGCAAAATATAAATGAATAATTAACGAAGAAGTTTGCCTGAAAAAAGAAACTTGAAATTAGGATTAAAGTTAATCTGTGTGCATCTATGTCGGCACCACATATGTAATATGTATATATGTATATATGTATATATATATATATAATATATATATATATGTATATAATATATATATATATATGTATATATATATGTATGTTATGTATATATATAAATATATATATATATATATATATATATATATATATTTATATATATATAATTATATATATACATATATATTTATATACATACATATATATATATATATATATTTTATATATATGTATTATATATATATATGTATATATATTTATTTATGTATATATTTATACATTTGTAGATATATACATTAGTGGACTCGACGAGACATTCACTATTATATACATATGTCCACCGACAAATAAGGATTTAAAATACTGAAAATTATAGCTTAAATAGATTTGATTCCTAAACAAATCATTAATTTAAAATTTTTACTTTTTAAAATGGAATTTTCCTAATGATTTTATTTTAATTTCAAGTCATAAAAGATGAAAATTTTTAAGTAGCTGCAGTAAACATTTTGTAAAAGTGTTCAACAAAAGTTTTAGCTGTATCCCAAAATGCATTAACGAAAATATTAAATGCATTTTCTGAAATACTACGTGTTAACTTTTTACCACTCAAAAATATCGATAAAAATAATAATAACTATAGAAAATATTTATAACAGATAATTTAAATCACATATGTATGTAGTGAGTTCAAATTAAATGTAATATATACTTTTTAAAATATACAGCAGTTTGTATAAATATCATATAGAATTTTTTGAGAAATAGCTGAATACTTATTATATGTAACTTTTAATATAGATCTTAAATCTGATTTCATTATATTTTATATATATTTATTATATGTATATACAGAATATTATTTAATTATATACTTTTCGCAGTATTTATCGGTAATTATTAAATAATGCAGGATTTTTTATATACATGTAAAATTGTTTGCATAAATTAAAAAAAATTTCATTTCCATATTTTCTTATAAGGGCAATTTCTGTAGAAATAATTATCAAAAAATAAATTTTGCGGTTTTTTTTAAAGAAAAGTACTTGAACCCAGTAGTTTACCTTAATAGGAGGGCAAGGAAGTTATATGCTGTCCACATTAGACTTTATTTTATATATATTAGCATATATTCGCGACCAAAATATATAATTTCACTCTTATCAGTCC
>CM063508.1:96362609-96365109 GCA_032207245.1 Pardosa pseudoannulata
ATAGTTGAAAACACTTGTTCACATATAAGAAACAAATATACCGCTTATACCGCTGATCTTCTGGGCTTGAGATAATAAATTTCGGATATAATATATATGCAAAGTAGAAAAAGAGATGGATATATAATGCATAAATATATATATCTTTTAATTTGCCTCGGACCGGCAACTTAAAATTCTATCCACGGGCCGGATAAAACCTTCCGGCGGGCCGGAGTTTGTCCCTTCCTGGTCTAGATAATCCCCAGTTAATTCGTTAGAGACAATTACTAGCCAAACTTAATTAGTAAGATCTGGTATGTAAACATGTAAATCAGAAGTAATTATCACTATATCCATGTTTTAATTGAGATTTTTGCATATCCTTGTATAATTTGTTTTCCTCTATTATAGAATAAAACAATTACAACCATTTCCTATCATTGACAGTATTAGAAGATTCGAAAAAAACCTACAAAGATTTTTAGGTAAAGGGTTTCAGTTAGACGAATTTTTTTTATTTCTACTATTTGCAGGCACTGTGTCGAATATTTTACTAAAACGGCCAAACTCAAAGGAATCCATAAAAACTTTTATTATGCTCTGGTATAAAATATAAAATCAGTACCGTGTTGTTTATTTCCGATGTTGCCGAACGAGGGCCGAAAGGTTAGGGTGCTGGCCTTCGTTACTGCAGTTCGTGGGTTCGAATCCTACAGTGGCATGGATGTTCGTAGCCGTTCGGAATCGGCTTTAAGCAGTAGGTCCCTGTCTCATTAGCCTTCGTGTTGCAAAAAGTAGACCGTAGCCTTCCAAACCAAACAAAAACTATTTAAGATGTACAGATATATATAAAGGTATAAATAAACACACAATTCATAACTGAGTAATTTACATTAAATTATATCAAAATACATTAAATTAAACATTTTTCATTTGAAACCACTTCGAATATACCTGAATTTATATCCCATACTCCTTAGCTTAACGATGAATCACGATAAATGATTCTACCACGTATCAATTCGCTGACAATTATTTGTTGAGTCGTATTTATACAGTGAGTGATTTAATATAAAAGTCTTATATGTACTTGTGTCGCCACAATGATAAACTGTCCTACTGCGTTCATCTGGTTGCTGGAAGTGATGAATGAGTGAGATTCTTACTATATCGCCCTATCCATTGTTCTCAGGAATAAAGTGTTTGATCACAGGATTTGATTATTTTTTACACGTATGGGATATTTTCTTGTAGATGGGTTCCATAATGCTGTTAAGTAGTAAAATGACATGTTAAATTTATTCTTACGAAAGTGTGGGATATTATTTTATAACGGTATAAGAGACCACGTATTGTATTTTTTCAGAAACTGAGTATTAAGTTTAAAGTCATTTGGAGTACAATATATATATATATATATATTTGTTTATATATATATGAATGTGTATATGCATATATATATGTATGTATATGTATATATATGTATATATATATATATATATATATATATATATGTATATGTATATGTATATATATATATACATATATATATATATATATATATATATATATATACATATATATATATATATATATATATATATATATATATATATATATATATATATATACATATATATATATATATATATATATATTATATATATATATATATATATATATATATATATAAATATATATATATATATATATATATATATATATATATATATATATATATATATATATATATAATATATATATATATATATATTTATATATATATATATATATATATATATATATATATATATATATATATATATATATATATATATATATATATATATAAACCTTTGTTTGCATTGTGGTTTAACATTTTTTTTCAGTTTTGTTGTTGTAAGACAGACTAAAAAACGACAAAATTTTTGAACATTTAAAAAATATCTTTTCCATTTTCATTTAACATTTTGTACTCTAATAGATTTAAGGTTTATATTTTAACCGTCGAAATATTTGCGAAAACGGAATGCAAAGCGTTAAAAACTTAAGTAACTTATGTGCAAGAATCTGGGGAAAATGGAGAAAAATATTATTTCACTTGCATATTTGATTGAACTAAACTATAGGGCCACTGATGACCGGTCACTCTCTTGAATGAACTTGAATGCGGCTGTATCCCAGTGTACGGTACGCTATTTTGGCGATTTTTATATGGCGTATTTTATGGCGCCATATTCTCGGGCGATACTTATTTTCTCCGTGTTAACTTCACCCTTTCTCTCCCGTTAAAAGATGGTAACCTCGTTCCCTCCTTTGTTTGTTGTGCGTTATCGGAAGTGTTTATGCCTTTGTTGATTTTATGAAAGTGTTTTTTATCTTTCTAAAAATTTTTTAAATTTATTGTTGTTTTGTTGTATTTTCTTGTTTTTGGTGACTATTTTCGGAGCACGACTCCATAGAGTTCAAGCTGAGTTTCTAGGTCTAGCACGAAGATACATCGACCGCTCGCCATCGG
>CM063508.1:96377609-96395109 GCA_032207245.1 Pardosa pseudoannulata
TCTCGCACGATCTTTTTCCTTTTGCAGCGATATCAGACATTTGATGTTTTACAGGATTTCCTTTATTTACGGTACACTCGTGAATTTTTCCTGCCGAAAAATACAAATTTTGTAACTACGTCGAAGATGCTATGTCTCTTCTTTCGTGCTCCAAATATAACATCACGTTCAAACTCATTTAAATATTGATAACCTCCCATTGTAGCAACATTAATATCGATCTAACATCTGTGCCAGACACTTGTTTCTGATATTTGCTTCACCGAAACAAAACAAAATAGATAATAAATAAAAAGTTAACAAAAAACACTCACTCGCACACACACATATATAAATTTACACCTGTATAATACATATGCGGTGATATTTTATCCTTAAAAAATTAACCAACGTAATTATATCTATCTTAAAATAATTTTATGGTGATTCTATCCTTTTCTAGTAACCTTGGAGAATATCTTTGATTTCCCTAATAATTTGGCACCTTCGCACCGCCAAGCTTCCTGTTGTGTAAGTACATTAAAATACCTCGTGAAGCTTAAAATTCGTAATCAGTTTCACCACGTGACTGGCAATTAAAAATTCTGATTGGTTGGCCCAGACAACTATTTAACCGAGATATACATGTTTTGCGGACAGACGTCCGTAAGAGAAGTTGCCTCAATAAACTACGTTCATTTGTTCCCAACTCTCTTTTTGTGTTTTTCTACTCGATTACGATTGACTATAACTGCATGAAATTCAAAATAAACTCGCTTCTTTTTGGGATTAGACAAAAAATCTCATTTCATATATGTATACAGATACGTATATCTTTATACGTATATCTTTTATACACTTACGTATATCTTTAATGTACACACACAGATACATAAACATTAAAGGCTTTTATTAACATCTATGAATATGAAAATAAAATTAAAAAAACTCTTCGGAAATATAAAATGACTTAAATATGTCTGCATATTTGCATTACATATTAATTTGTGTCTTTTTAGCTTTTTTTTTTTAAATCATAAATTTTTCTCCGCAACCGATACTTTTTTATCGGTTAGGGAAAGCTTATTCTCAGCAATAAATATGCATCTCCTTTAATGTGTTGAATTACAGGTAGAAATAAATGTACAACGCTGAATTCTAAAACCACCTGCATATTTAACTATTATGCAATGCAGAAAAAAGACATGCGGTGTTTTGCATTTATTGCTCTTATGGCGGTGTATAAATATTTATAAAACGAAACCTCGAGGCCAAATTACACCTGATGGGTACTTAATTACATAAACTAATAAATTCTACCCTAGGGATTGAAATTACCCACTCATAAAAGGATATCCAAGAAGTTGAAGAATTATTTATATCGCACTTATAACGGACAGTCATCAGTGGAATTGCAATTTATCAACAATTATGCAAAGAAATGCATTTACGAGGCAAATGCGTCACTGGAGAGAGGATCGGGTCTTGAAAATTCAAATTCGGAATTTGTGTCTTAAGTTAATTTAAGAAAGTTACATATGTAAGTGCATTAATTGAGACGTCTAGGGACAACCACTGAAAACGAATTTTCATAACGCTTAAACAGTATTTCTCTTTTCTCTTTGAAGTGGAAAGAACATTTAATTCATTTGGCTAAATATACATTACCTTTAAGAATTCATCTTTTTCTAGAATTTTTAAGTAAGCTGTTAGTCTTTTTGCTCTCTCGTATATGCAGAGAAAGTGTGGTATCCGTTAAAAAGTAGACCTTTGGATTCTGATGAATACGAGGTGTTTAAAAAAAGACAGAACTTTTCTATACGATCTGTATTACTAATTGTAATGTATATTATGTAATGTCCTGTCCATAATTGACTTTTTTATTGGCAATATCAAAATATTTGTTCTAGTTTTGGAAATGCTCTTTGTCCACACTTTTAGGGATGACATTCAGATATCTTCTCACATTCTCCTGAAACCCCTCTATGGTTGTCCAATGATGTTCTTCCAAAGTGGTTTAAAGTTTGTGAAACGAGATCTGTCATGGCAAAGTCCAGAAATTACGGTTTATGGGGCACAACCAACACCTGTTGGGATAGCTGAAATCTAATGTTTTGGTAAATAACTGTGTGTCATAAACCGATTCATTGTTAGGCTGTACCAGATAAGCTTCGTTTTTCTACTATTCCAACTCCTTTTCGAACAAAACATTCATTAAATGTTCTAAAACCTTCTGGTACAACTGTTTATTTACGTTATAAACGAATGATGGACGATCCCTTTCCAATGAAAAAGACACCAAAATCACTTTGACAGAGATCTGGGGATAATAGAAGCATTCCCGTTGATAAAAACAGCTTAGCCACTTCTTATGTACTTAGAGGATGCTGCATATGTAAAAAATATGTAAATTACATTTTTCGAAGTGCCACTTTTTTCTGTAACAGCTGAAATAGGAGTTAAATTTTTTATTAGCTTTTACGATTATTGTTTTTATAAATCAAAACCGGAGACTCCGGTCCAGCAATCAAAATCTGAGAGGGTGGGTGCAGAATTTCGATGAAAATTATTGTAACTTTCCCTAAATCAGTTATAAACACCAGCTTTATTTGGATTACCCAGTAGGTGCTTAAAGGAGGGGAAGACTACAACAATTTTCCACAGCTGAATTTTTATGGTTCATCGGCTATATGATGCAATACTTCAAATGGTACAGCTGAAAGAGGATTTACAGAGTCGTACTCTGTTAGTTAAAAAAATTTCACAGATAGAATAATAGCAAAAGCACTTCTCCGAGGGTCAATCGAAAGAAGAAAAATAATCTTTCTCTGAATATCTGATGAATAAAAGCAAGAGAAACTGCGTATGGTGGTTATGAAAATCTAAAAACAAAATACAGTCATTCCGTACTGTAAAAAAATAGATGTAGAGGACAATATTCAAGGCTACTTTTCACATTTTGACACTGGATTTCGTATATTTTTAACATTAACAGAGCGTTTATTTTCTCATGTGATGTATATAAAAATTCTATTAGAACAGTTCTGCCCTAACAATATTGAGTTTTAAAGCATACATAAGGGGGGGAAGGGGTCAACCTGCGGCTAGCGAGCCACATGCGGCTCTTTGAAGGATTATTTGTGGCTCTCCATAAATGTACTCGAGTTCTCTTTTCATTTTTATGTTATTATATTTTAACAAAATATTACAACTGATGGAACTCCGGCAATAAGGAGTAAACAAATACGTCTTCTTGGGATTTTAAGAGATGATTATCAAATTCCACAATTCATACCGATTCACTGCATAATTCACCGAGAACACCTCTTTATAAAATATTTAAAATATCCCGATGTTATGAAAAGAGTGTAACACAATGTATTATCGACATCATAAAATCACCGACAATACGAAAATTTCCTTGAAATATTAAAGGACGAAGATTTTCCAAATGACATTCAATAAATATAATTTTTGTAAAATTTTTTTTAATAACTTTTACATATCTTTTAAATACTATTTAATTGCGGCTAGCGAAAAATTTCAAATTTTTAAAAAATGTCTTGGACTATCAAGGAGCTTGTCCACTCCTAGCATATGTGTTACATTAAGTATGTTAGTCAAGTCTATTTAGAGAATTCATTTAAAGGCTTATCTTTTAAAAAGAAGTAAAAAGAAAGGAAAATCTTAAAATGTAAATAAAGTAATGAAAAAGAAACATTTTCTACATATTATTCCTTATTTTTAATTTCAATAAATAAAATGTTTCTAACTGGTTTATTATTATTGTAATTATTTGTGCTTCAAATTACATATATATAGTGGGAATTAAAAGATTTAGAGCTTAGAACTTCTAAGGGTCTTATCTGGCCCTGATAAGACAAGACTAATTCTTTATATAGAAAAATGTGACGAATGTAACCGGAAATATTTCTATCAAAATTGAAAATGTACATTTATTTCATAGTTTCACAAAAAACAAACTACTTGATGAGTCTCAAATAGAAAGTAGGTCAGTAGGGCCTGATCTGTTCTAAAGATGGATAATCCGGCAATTTGTCCAGGGCAATAAAATTTGGAGGCAGCAATTATCTGTGATCGTGATAAAATAGTACTTATATGTTAAGTACTAAATTAATTGACATTCATACAGTTTGATTTGTTTTTTCTAAAACTTTCTAGTCAGTATTTCTACCGTTTATGCCAATTGTTAAGGAAATAAGCGTAAAAGATAGGATAAAATATTTGTAGACTTAAAAGTAAGGAAAAGTAGTGTCTCTGGTGATATGTACGGCAGTTGATGTTAGGGCTGCTTGATTGGGAAATAATACATTTCTTTATAACAGCCTTTCAATGTAGAAACATCATATGGTTAACAGTTGGTTACAATGTACATATAAATCTTAATAAACTTCTGCTGTATTGCGTTACTCGATTTTCGATATTATGTTTATTTCTTTCTGAATGTATATTTTTATTATAATTTGAAACGATTTGACTTTTTAAAAATAAAACATATATTTTTTAATGTGTATGTTATAGAGTAGGCATTTTTTCTTTTTGTTTGGAAAAGTGTAACAGCAATACCAATCCTTGAGCAATGTCGAAAGAGAACTAAACCAAAAGTTAGCTTTGCTGAAGCACTGTTGAACTCTCGTCTATCTATGCTCAAATAGGGTACTTTTGAAGCAATAATGATGAAATGAACTCTTTTCGATTTCCATTTTAGCTTAGTAGTTTTATCTCGTTAGGTCTTTAATATTTTTTTACAGATGAATGAAACAAAATCCAAATAAACATAGAAAAGTTTTAGCTATGTTTACTTGACTTTTGGTTAAATCTTTACTTCTTTAGCTTCGAAGTAGAGGGAATTATGGAGATATCGTTTCACGCCATTGTTTCAGCTTCATTTATGAAGGATAACCTGATGTTCATGAGTTTAACTTGATGGATGTATTATAGATTTTCGAAATTATATATGTCAAACACAAGTTACCCCATTCAAGGCCCTACTCATACTAAACTAGGATAAATGTCAAACTTTACAGGAGAACCTATACAGTTGACTAAAAAGAAAATCTTCAACGATGCATTCAATATATATATATATACAGTAAAACCTCCAAAGTTGACCACCTGTGTATGTTGACCACCTCTCTATGTTGACCGAAATTTATTAGTTTGAATGGTCATAACGCATTTTCAATGGCGATTTACCTCTCTATGTTGACCACCTCCGTAAGTTGTATGTTGACCAATATTCAGTAGGTTTTACTCTCTGTAACTTGACCACTTATGTTTTCTAGAATTAGAATTTTCCTCCCTCTATTTTCCACCCGGTTTCCAGGAATTTCTTTATCAGTCAATCGGATTATCTGAGCAACACTCGCCACCACCACCCCTCTTTGGTGCCCCATTCATTGTTCACTTCCAGTATGGTACTATGGGAGATTATACTGCCTTTTGTTAAGGAGAAATGATATTTTAGCCCTTTGCATGCTTTTATTTCTTTTATTGGCTGTAATTGCTGAAATCTGTCGAAAAAGGTCAGGAGAGGGGGATATGTGTGTAGCGGTGTAGCATTGAACGAACTACGCAGAATTGGAAAACAAAGTGTATCGCTCACATGTGAAACAAGTTCTGTTCTTTTTTTCTGGACATCGCGTCGTGGCAGTACCAGTCGCTTATTTGCGAATTTTTATTAAAAATGGAGCAAAGAAAAGCTCCAAAGAACTTACAGCAGAAAGTGGATCTTCTTAATTTTCTGGAAAGCAGCAGCCAAAGAAAGACAGCAGAAAAATTTGATGTGAGTAAGACAACAGTGAGCAACATTTTAAAACGCAAGGAAGAATATCTGGAAAGATATTCTTCCGAAAACGGGGAACTTCAAAGAAAAAGGAGAAAAACGTGTCTCGACACTGTGAATGGAGCCACATTTCGTTGGATTACAGAGATGAGATCAATTAATGCAAGAATATCGGGATGTATGCTTCAGGAAGTAGCAAAAAAAATTTGCAAAAGAATTCGAAATTGAGGACTTCCAAGCGTCAGCAGGTTGGCTTGAAAAATTTAAACGATACGAGATTTCTCAAAAAGTTTGTGGGGGGAATCGAATGAGATTTCAGATGAAATAATGGAGAAGTTTATTGAAAAATTCCCAGAGATTGCTAAAAGTTTTAAAGATGAGGACATCTCTAATGCTGATAAATGCAGTCTCTTCTTTAAAGCAATGCCTGATAGAAGTCTAGTAATGAAGGGCGACTCTTGCAAAAGAGGAAAACTTTCAAAACAGCGTTTTACTGTTCTTCTATGTGCTAGTATGACTGGAGAAAAATGGAAGCCTATAGTGATCGGCAAAACCACGAAACCCCGTGCATTTAAAAATGTAAAACCTGATGACCTTCCTGTTTTTTGGAGAGCGAATAATCCGCTTGGATGACCAGTGCTTTATTCGAAGAGTAGGTTAAGAGGAATTGACGCAGAAATGAGGAAAAAGAAGCGGTCTATTCTACTTACCGCGGATAACTGCCCCAGCCACCCAAAAGTGAATAATCTCACAAATGTGAAGCTAAAATTTTTGCCTCCAAACACAACTTCGAAAACCCAACCTTTAGATCAATGCATTATTCAGTCCTTAAAAGTGCACTACAGAGCTCAACTTCTGGAATGGGTGACCATGAAAGCACAAACCTGTGGTCCTTCTGCGTTGGCATCATGAACAGCTGCGTTAGTAAGTGCTTTGAATGCTGTTCATTGGATTAATTCTGCTTGGAATAAAGTTACGCAAGCCACGAATAAGAACTGCTATAAAAAAAGCTGGATTTATTACAGCTACAACATAGGTGCAAGAGGATGAGCTTCCTCTATCTCTCTTACCAGTTTTTTGATGGAGTTAATTTTGAAGATTATGTTACCATGGACGATGAGTTAGTAACATGTGTTGAACCAGACCCGGAGGCAATCTTCAGTGAGATACTCTCTGGGACTAAGCACAGCGAGGACTCTAAGTACGAGGAACGGCTGACTCTGAAGGAAGACGATGTAAAGTGCATTATATTGTACTATAGTAAATATTTTTAAAAAATTCCCTAAGTTGACCACCTCCGTATGTTGACCACTTAGTTACAGTCCCTTGGGTGGTCAACTTATGGAGGTTCTACTGTATATATATATATATATATATATATATATATATATATATATATATATATACATATATATACATATATATATATATAATATATGTAGGTATATATATATATATATATATATATATATATATATATATATATATATATGTGTGTGTGTGTGTGTGTGTGTGTGTGTGTGTGTGTGGTATTCAACATTCCATGACTTTGACTTAACCGCCAGAAGGCGCTGCCTGTGATGAAAGGATTTACATTTAGACAGTGTACGGATGGAACGCGAGGTGCGGGTGTGAACTTGGTGATGATGCGAGGAAGCATCCCTTATATTTCTTAATGTTTTTCTTATTTGTTCTTGTTATTAAAGTTTTTTTTTATTTTACATCTTCTCCGTGGTGCATGATTTATCCCCATACTATATATATATATATATATATATATATATATATATATATATATATATATATATATATATATATATATATATATATATATATATATATATATATATATATATATATATATATATATATATATATATATATACATGTATGTATATGTATATATATATGTATATATGTATATTCATATATACATACAGACACACATACACACACATGCATATATATATATATATATATATATATATATATATATATATATATGTGTATATTACTTATTTAGATACGAGTATCATATATAATTTAAAGATTTACTTGCGTTGGACAAATTTTTTCCTTATAAGCTATCAACAGAAAGAAAGAGTTAAAGATAGAGGGGAAAGAATTTTTTCAGGAAAAATAGTACAACGTTTCAAAATTGTTGTTGTTATACAAAAAAATAAAGATGGTAAACATATATTACATATTACAGATAACTTTTACTCGTTAAAATAAAAATGTTAGGGGCATCAACATTTTTCTTTTGTTTGAAAACAGAGTGTGGTAAAAATGGGACTTTGTTAAATAGGTATCAACAAAATTATAAATTTTTATTAATATTTAAACATTTTTTAAAGCGCCGATAAAAACTATAAAATTTTTATTAAATTCCTTAGAAGGAAAATGAAAATACAGCAACTTAAAAATACTTTGGAATTATATTTCAAGATGTTTCAATTGTATATTTCAATTGTATTTCAGATATAGAAAAAAATAAAAACTATTGATGCTTTTTTCGAAATCCAAGATTTAATTTGGTCGTTTCATAAATGTGGCCATTTATAAAAAATACTGTATGTTTAGATACGAACTTGATGTACAAGTTAAAAATTCACCTCCGTCGGCGAAACATTATTTTATAGGTCAATAGAAGCTTAAGGCTAAAAATAGAAAATAAAACAAACATATTTCTTAACCAAACATTGTGTTCAACTATTTATTATTATTGCGTAAATAAAGAATTATATTTAGTACATATTATATGTTACTGTTTGTTTTGAAATGTAGGAGACATAAATTTTTTTATCGTAAATAAACTTCCACAAAAACATTTTGTAGAGTGAGGTAACATCAATTTAATCACAAATATTCTTCCAGTACTCGTGCGTAAAATATATGATTTTGTGAATTAGATATAAGTTCTAATTTGTACAGTTTTATTGACACTTAAAATTGACATTTAGGGGACATAATTCCTTTCGAGCTGAAAAGGCTTCATTAAAGACTCCGATATCTGATTCAGTGCAAATTTAAATGCTCTTCTCTAACAATATAAAATCCTCTAACAATGTAATACTCCTCTAACAATATAAAATTAACTAATAAAATTTCTTCTAGATCATTAATAAGTGTCTAGCTTTATTAAAGTTTTTCTAATTTTGTCATATGAAGCAAGATAAAAAAAAAGACTAAAATAGATACAACAAGTGAAATAAAATAGAAACTCAACAAACAGCAAAGTAGCATTTGAAATTTGTAAATTAAGAACTATTTTTTTTAATAAATAGAGGCTATTTTACTCTTATTTTGTGTATCTCAATTATATACAGGGTGTCCGAGCAAGACAGGATAAACTCTGTACAGCCAGATTCGTTGTTTGGAATACATAAAAATGCCCAAAGAACTATACCTCTACGATTCAT
Source organism: Pardosa pseudoannulata (assembly GCA_032207245.1). Classification (NCBI taxonomy): domain Eukaryota; kingdom Metazoa; phylum Arthropoda; class Arachnida; order Araneae; family Lycosidae; genus Pardosa; species Pardosa pseudoannulata. The sequence goes on from CM063508.1 coordinate 96,386,817, forward strand.
AGATTTCGAGAAAAATGCGAGAGAAAATGTATGATATCATATCCAGCTTACGAAAATATCCTTTACTCGGAACATGAACATCAGTACATGCATAATTTTAAATAGGAAGATGCTTGAAATGTCTCCCAAATACTAAAATTAATGTTCATAAGTCTACTAAAGTTAGCAAATGCCTATCAAAAATGCTGATAAAATTACTAAATGTCTTGTTACTATTTTTTTTTGGAACGATGTTCACGTTTCGAATAAAGGTTTTTTTGCAATCCGGGTATGACTTCATACATTTTCTCTTATTTTTCTAGAAAACTATAGATCATAGAGGTACAGTTCTTTAGGCAAGAAAAATCAGAATAATCAGAATAATCTCCCATACTACTCTTATCTATGCAAAGGTATTCCTAGTTGGTCATTCTAAATGCTTAAAAGTCCTTATTAATGCAATTAATTAACTTTAGGGCCTGTCTCACCAAAGTCGTGTAAAGGCTTACTCTGGTTAACCCATGGCGCCAACCAATTCTCTGTTTAAACAGAGGTTAATCGTGGTTAGCGTTACACGACTTTGGTGAGACCGGCCCTTAGTCTTGGCCTTCCCCTAAGTCGGGTAGTAATCAGTTTGAACTTGAAGAATCTAAATGTTAAAGAGCAGGGCTCTATTCCCCAGAAGTGACCAGCAAATTAAATGCGGTTAACTTTATTATAAGATGATAATAACTGCCTCTTATACAACTTAGGTCCTGTCTCACCAAAGTGGTTAACAACGATTAACCCATGGTGGGAACCATTGGTAGGACGCAAATCTCCGTTTAAACATAGACTAATTGCGGTTAGCGTTAAACGACTTTGGTGAGACCGGCCTTTAATCTTGGCCTTCCCCTAAGTCGGGTACTAATCAGTTTGAACTTGAAGAATCTATATATTAAAGAGGAGTGCTATATTCCCCAGAAGTGACCAGCAAATTAAATGCGGTTAACTTTATTATAAGATGATAATAACTGCCTCTTATACAACTTAGGGCCTGTCTCACCAAAGTGGCTAACAACGATTAACCCATGGTGGGAACCAATGGTAGGACGCAAATCTCCTTTTAAACATAGACTAATCGCGGTTAGCGTTAAACGAGTTTGGTGTGACCGGCCTTTAGTCTTGGCCTTCCCCTAAGTCGGGTACTAATCAGTTTGAACTTGAAGAATTTATATATTAAAGAGGAGTGCTATATTCCCCAGAAGTGACCAGCAAATTAAATGCGGTTAACTTTATTATAAGATGATAATAACTGCCTCTTATACAACTTAGGGCCTGTCTCACCAAAGTGTCTAAAAACGATTAACCCATGGTGGGAACCAATGGTAGGACGCAAATCTCCGTTTAAACATAGACTAATCGCGGTTAGCGTTAAACGAGTTTGGTGTGACCGGCCTTTAGTCTTGGCCTTCCCCTAAGTCGGGTACTAATCAGTTTGAACTTGAAGAATCTAAATGTTAAAGAGGAGGGCTCTATTCCCCAGAAGTGACCAGCAAATTAAATGCGGTTAACTTTATTATAAGATGATAATAACTGCCTCTTATACAACTTAGGGCCTGTCTCACCAAAGTGGCTAACAACGATTAACCCATGGTGGGAACCATTGGTAGGACGCAAATCTCCTTTTAAACATAGACTAATCGCGGTTAGCGTTAAACGAGTTTGGTGTGACTGGCCCTTAGTCTTGGCCTTCCCCTAAGTCGGGTACTAATCAGTTTGAACTTGAAGAATCTAAATGTTAAAGAGGAGGGCTCTATTCCCCAGAAGCGACCAGCAAATTAAATGCGGTTAACTTTATTATAAGATGATAATAACTGCCTCTTATACAACTTAGGGTCTGTCTCACCAAAGTGGCTAACCGCGATTAACCCATGGTGAGAAGCAATGGAAGGAAGCAATTCTCCGTTTAAACAGAGATTAATCGCGGTTAGCGTTAAACGACTTTGGTGAGACCGGCTCTTATTTAGCTCCTTTACTGGGTAAGTACCGCTATAGACCATTAATGTTCACTGCATCCAGAATCTTGTTTTATGTTTACAGAATGAAAAATATATGTATCTTCTATTTGATATGAAAATATAGTTTATGTTTTACATATTTCAAAACTTATCTTGCGGGTAAGAGGATTTCATTTTTTTTTCACTTCGTGTAAACTTTTCAAGCTATTTCAAAAAATATAGTACTTGAAATAACAAAAGTAAATAATATTTTTAAATTTATAGAATTATTAAATAGCGTGTAATAAAACTAATTGTAAAAGAAACAACACTTTTAGTTTTAATATATCGAAAAAAATTTTATAATGATTATTTTAAAGCTAAAAAAGTACCATGTCTCCTTAAATTCTGCTGAAGAGTGAGATAGATTATAGAAAAAGGCAAGAATTGCATTTCGAAAGAATATCAAACTTAATAAAATACGAAAATCAATTGGCAAATTTTTTAGAAACTGAAATTTAATTCGGTAAGTTTTATAATCCTCATATAGTAATGAAAAATATATCCTTTTTAGACAGACAAATATAAAATAACAAATGATACCCGAATTTAAAAAAAACTCACTTTCAAAGATATTTTCATGAGTAATAGAAATAGAAAGTTAAAAACATTAAATAAGATATTTAAGAATCAAACGCAGTGCAACTTTTATACATAAACAATTATGTCAGTAAAGATTTTATAATAATATTTATTTTTTAAAAATGTTAGGGACCTCAGTATTTTTCTATTTCTAAATCAATTTTGACAAATGAATTTGTATTTGGAATTAACAGAAATTAAACTTTTTGAATGCAAGAAAAATGTGGTTCTGCGAAATACATGTCAATTTTACAACTTTTTATATTTTATTTTGATATTTTAAATGTATTTTAAATTCCTATAAAATTTCTCAGAAGTGTAACGATGTAATTAAAAAAACAACACTGAATTATATTTCAAAGGATTTTCAAATTAAAGAAAATATTGTAAAAGATTTGACGGCTTTCTCGGAATCTATTATTCGATTTTCTAATTTTCTAATATTCATTTATTAAAAACGCATATTTTTTAGATATGATCATTCTATATAATTTAAAAATTAATTTTCTTTACAAAAATATTACTTTTTCCTAATTCAACAAAGTGAGAGTGTTAACTAAACAAGGTATTCCTTCAAATTTTTATTTAAATTCAAAATATTACAATAAGTATTGTAATTGTTTCTGTTTAAAAATTGTACTAAAAAGTTATTCAAAGTAGACAAGTGTTTGAAGAGTTTATTTAATTAACATTTAAAACTTTTAAACTTATTTTTTTAAATCTTTACTTTTTTAAAAACATTTTCAATTATTAATATTATTGATCTGCATTTTTTTAAACATCTATTAAAGCTTTCTACTCAAGACTGTGCGTAGATTCTTACATGTCTTTGGAATATTTTAATCATTATATTTTACTTAACTTTTTACTGATATTTATACTAATAAAAAATAAAATTTGACAGTCGCTTGTACACAGACTGTACACATCGACCGGTCTTTTTCTCCGCAGTCGTTTGTCAAAGATATATGATTTTATAAAGCCGTTACAATTTCATTTATTTTTGTAATCATGATTACAAAAATAAATGATACAAGTAGAAGTATTCTTTTAACCCTTTCGTGGGCTATGGGAAGATTACATCCCACCTACAAGATCTTACAAAATACACCTGTGGGAAGCGCAAAACCCATTCTAATATATTGGTCTTGTTATTGAAACGACGGGAAGACTGATTTCCGCTTCTGTTTTGTGCTGTCATCAATTGTTCGATCGATTGAATAAAATTAGCAGCTCTATTTTGAAAGTTTGGAAACGTGGAGTGAGAAATAAATACCCCACGAAAGGGTTAATGACTCCTTTAGGTTGAAAATTTCAATTTTTTAAAAATTACAAATCTAAATTTTTATACATCCCAATTTATACTCCTCAATTTTACACCCAATTCTCTATCATTATATGAATTAAAATTTGAAATTCGTCCTATGAACCTTAAGTGACAACAATTAACCAACTTGCTTAAATTAAAAATTTTCGAAAATTCAGAGAATTTTCTCCTTATTTAAGGGATTGGTTAATGTATTACAATAATTCAAAGGTAAAATCATGTTGCAACTTGTCTTTTAAGGAAAAATGGAGAGATGGGAATTAAAAGCTTATTTTACTGGAAAGTACAATGTATATCCAGGTTACAATGTATATACAGGTATTAACAACAAATTATTTACATAAAATTCTAGGAGTCTATTTCAAGGACTAATAAATATCTAACTTTTAAGTTATATATTTTTGAAAATTAAGAAGTTTGTTAGTTTGTGTGTTTCTTTTTTATACATAACAACTCAGTTTGCAATCGATTCGCTAATTTTTGGACATCATTCATATACACCGCCAAATAATCACTGTCAATATTTAAACTCTATTGTTCATTCAGTCACGTAAATATGACAAGAGAAATTAAATTTGGCGAGAAGTAAAGATAAACAAATTATTGAGCTTGTACCAGATAATTCTTATTCAAGAAACAAACAATTTTTTACCTGCCTCATAGGGTACTTTACAATTCTGGGAAATTAAAAATTTTACTGATCCTGTCATATGTTAGTATATTCTTAATATTCTAGTTCCATAATCTTGACTATAATCTTAATCTGAAAAATTATATATTATTATATTATATTTTAAGATATGAGCATGGTATAAAAATTGCAATTTTACTTTCTTTAGAGATAGAAATTAAAGAAACCTAACAAACTTGAAAGATAAGTTTAAACCGAGAATAAGAGATTTGAAAAAAAATTTTCAATTTTACAACTCCTCTTCAACCTCCAATCAAAATACAGTTTCTTTTAAGTCAAAGAGTTTTTTGCTGGATGAGATCCCGCCTACACTCCCTCATCCCTTTGGACTAACTTTCTCTTGGTATTTTCCAATTTAAAAATTAATATAAAAATTTAATTTTTATATTAATTATAAATATAAAGGTAAATAATTTTACAATTTACACTAAATCACAAATTTGTGATGAAAATCACACTCAGTTTATTTAATTTGTGATTAAGTGAATGTTTCAGTCTATTTAGTATGAATGTTATGTGTTTCCTTTGTGTTTTCTTTGTTAATTCAATTAGATTTTAAATATTCAATTTGTGTAAAATTTTTCCTCAAAATGTTGTTTTTGTTTATGTATCAATTTGTTGAGTTACGATCCCCTCGCCAGATTTCAAACGCCACGCTGCAAGCACGCCACGCACGCAAGCTGCAAGCACGCCAATTTCGCCAAATGTGGTTGAAGCACCAACAAGATCCATGATTAGAAACAGGAGAGTGGGCTAAGAAGAGGAGTTGAAAAAGAGGCATATTTCCAAAGATTCAATAAGTGTATTTTTTATTGCTACACAAAATAAACAATTATACCCTATAAAGACTTTAAAATAATGTCTGTTTGTTTAGAGATGTAGAATGGATTCAGCAATTGTATATCTGTAATAAAACTGAAAACAGTGAATTGTATTCAGAAATAATAGGAATTATATAAAGATTTTTTGTAAATACGATACCCCAAAAAAGATCTGTTCATTGGATATGGAATTTAATTATAAATTGTTATTAATGCTTCAAACTTCTTCAAAATCTCTACACTAATAATACAGTAATTAAAAAAGAAGTATAGAATTGCATTCCAAAGGCCTTTCAGATAGGCGATATTTGGAGATTTATCTTTGTACAGAAAAAGGAAAAGCACAAAGCATATTTTTTTGTCGAATCATTTAAAGAGAAGAAGTGTTTATACATATATAGTATTTGTATGTGACATAAATTATATAACGATAAGAATTATATAACGATTTTTTGTAAATAAATAACCTAACAAAAAGATGTATTCATTAGATATGAAATTTAATTACAAATTTTTATTGATTCTTCAAACTTCTTCAAAATCCTTACAATAGTAATACAGTAATTAAAAAAGAAGTATAGAATTGCATTCCAAAGGTATTTCAGATTGGCGGTATTTGACGATTTATCTTTGTACGGAAAAAGGAAAAGAGCAAAGTATATTTTTTGTCGAATTATTTAAAGAGAAGAAGTGTTTATACATATATAGTATTTGTATGTGATAAAAATTAAAAGTGTATTTTCATACGGAAAAGCTCAATAAAATGTGGTTGGGGTCAAAAGTATGATAAAAAAAGGCTCACCTAAAATCATAGAGGTTTAAAATAAATTTACACATCTCCTCATGATCACTGCTGCATATATATTTTAAATATTGTCTTTCAAAATTCACTAAAATATCCGTATATAATAAGAATTTTAATATCCTGTAAATGTTGAGACCAACTTGTAGGGGGGATATCAAAAGTATGAGGAATTGCATAGGAACAATTGGGTGGAAACGATAGTAAGTAATAGCAGAGGTCGAACATCGAATAGAAAACAGAGAAAGATTAATTTGAAACATTTATTGGATAGGAAATGCAAACGGGGATTACTAAGAGCATCCATGCCAGCTTAACTTTCGTATACGTTCATGCTCTTTGCAGCCAGGTGATGCTTCACATTGTAACGTTGGAGTGTATAGAAAGGATTTCTCCATTCAAGCGATTGTCAGCATATGAATAGCATGGAATGGAATAAGAACGTTGAGCTTGCAGACATGTATTTAGTGTATGGAATAGCTGAGGACAAAGGGCGAGTCATTGTATGTATTTATTAAGAATGCTTCCAAGAAAGACATCAGCTATATCATTGTTTGTTTACCCATCTGCTTCAAAATTTGTGGGAGTACTGATCATTAAAAGGTAACAGGACAAAGTAAGGGAACAACACTTTGGACGCTCTCGGTCGTTAGGAAATACAATGTTTTGGATACCTTGAAGACTAATCCAAGAACCACTATACGTATCACTGGCTCACAAACAAGATTATCTCTACACAAAATAAACAATTATACTCAATAAAGACTTTAAAATGCTGTCTGTTTGTGTAGAGATGTAGAATGGATTAAGCTATTTTATATCTGCAATAAAAATGCAAACAATGAATTGTATTCTGAAGTCATAAGAATTATATAACGATTTTTTGTAAACACATAAGATAACAAAAAAGATCTATTCATTGGATATGAAATTTAATTACAAATTTTTATTGATACTTCAAACTTCTGCAAAATCCCTACACTAGTCATACAGTAAATAAAAAAGAAGTATAGAATTGCATTCCAAAGGCATTTCAGATTGGCGGTATTTGGCGATTTATCTTTGTGCGGAAAAAGGAAAAGCGCAAAGCATATTTTTTTTGTCGAATTATTTAAAGAGAAGAAGTGTTTATACACACACAAAATATATATATATATATATATATATATTATATATATATATATATATTATATTTGTATGTGACATAAATTAAAAGTGCGTTTTCCCACGGAAAAGCTCAATAAAATGAGATTGGGGTGTAAAGTTTGGTAAAACAAAAGGCTCACCTAAAATCATGGAGGTTTAAAATAAATTTACACATCTCCTCATGATCACTGCTGCATATATATTTTAAATATTGTCTTTCAAAATTCACTAAAATATCCGTATATAATAAGAATTTTAATATCCTGTAAATGTTGAGACCAACTTGTAGGAGGGGGCATGTATAAAGAATTGCATAGGAACCATTGGACGGAAAAGTTAAGGTGAGCGATAGCACAGGTTAAACATCAGATTGGAAACAAGAGAAATATTAATTTGAAACATTTATTGGACATAGGAACTTGTAGGAGGGGAATCATATGTATGAAGAATTTCGTATATCGTTCTATGCTCTGATCCGCCACGTGATGCTTCACATTGTAGTGTTAGTAAGGATTTCTTCATTCAAGCCCTATTCAGCATTGGAAGAGCATTGAATGGAATAAGAACGTTGAGCTTGCAGACATGTATTTAGTATATGGAATAGCTGAGGACAAAGGGTGAGTCATTGCACGTATTTTATGAAGAATGCTTCGAAGAAGGACATCAGCTATGTCATAGTTTGTTTACCTATCTGCATCCAAATTTGTGGGAGTACTGATCATTGAATCTCAACAGGACAAGTAAGGGAAAAACACTTTGGACGCGCTCGGTTGTTAGGAAATACAATATGTTGGATACCTTGAAGACAAATCCAAGAACCAGTATAAGTGTCACTGCTCACAAATAAGATTATCGCTACACAAAATAAACAATTATACTCAATAAAGACTTTAAAATGCTGCCTGT
>CM063508.1:96405109-96445109 GCA_032207245.1 Pardosa pseudoannulata
AATGGAAGTTTTTGAAAAGAAAATAGTTCCAAATTAATTTAAATAAAACATTTATTATGAAAAAATTAATGGAAAACATTTTTTACATATAAAATCTGATTTTGAAACCCATTTTCCTCAAACATTTCTATTACATTTAGCACAATGGTTTCTACATCTGTTTCTTTTGCATGATTGTTGAACTTGACAATTCTTCCTTGCGTCAGTAGCATGAATTTATGTCATTGGAAGTATTCTCGACTTCTTCTCTATATTTACTTCTTAGCTCTTCAGCCAATTGGAATATAAAATCTTGACTGTTGCCCAGGCCTGATAGGACCAATAAATTTCATGTTATGCGATTAACTGTTAAACCATTCTCTGAGTCAAATTGGCTCACAACCGTGAAAATAGGTATACCACATTTGATAATGTGAAATGAAGGGGTCTGCGGGGAAGAGGACTGAAAGTTTACATGTATTTTATTTCTTAACTAAAAACCAACGTATGTTTTTGAAAAGTGATATTAAAGTTTTATATATATATATATATATATATATATATATATATATATATATATATATATATATATATATATATATATATATATATATATATATATATATATATATATATATATATTATATATATATATATATATATATATATATATATATATATATATATATATATATATATATATATATATATATATATATATATTATATATATATATATATATATATATATATATATATATATATATATATATATATATATATATATATATATATATATATATATATATATATATATATATAAACTTTTAATGAGTCGAATTGGCTCGGCTCTTATTCTAGTGTTAACTGGAATATGGTAACACGTTTCTTTTAATTACCTTATAAGGATTGAAATATGTGTAGTGTGTAAATACTTAAAAAAACAAACTCTCAACCTTTTTGTGAAATTTATTTTATAAATTTGATATTGAAAAATGTCTTAATTATCTTGGATCAAAAATTGATAAAGATAATTGAATACTTGAAATACAAAATAATCTCATTTAGCAAATAAAATTTTCTATAAATTTGCGAAAATTTCAAAAACATTTATGAATTTTTACTGCTTTTTCAAGAAAATCAAGATTTTTAATCTACTAATGTGCTGTTAGACGTGTTTTAATACATTTTTCAAAGGCTGGGATAGTGACTACACAAGATGTAATAGAAATTGTAACGTTTGAAAGCAAATTACTACGAAATATTTTTTTGTGGTTATATGAGGATATTAGGAGAAGATGGCATATTGAAAAGTACAAAATTTACAAACAGCTGATGTTTTTAAATTCTTAAATGTTAACACATTGTGTGCGGGTACATTTCGCAGCGAAATTGTACCGGGAGCGGGCGTTTTGCACGTAAATTTAGTTATTCAGTTAAATCTCAATAGATCTAAAATTATTTAATTTTTTAGCCAACTTTTCATATTTTATATTAAAATTTATAAACAAATATATAAATAGAAATATATAAAGAACAATCATGAGATTTTTGTAAACAAACAATATATTTTTAGTAAATAAATTTATAACAGGTTTTAATTGTACCTGGAGTGGGTGTTTTGCGCGTAAATTTAGTGTTTCGATCGCGTAAATTTAGTGTTTCAATAGATCGATAGATTTTTTAACCAACTTTTCTTATCTACTATTAAAATATATAAACAAATATATAAATAGACAAATAAACAAATATATATATATATAATATATGAATATACATATGTATAATATCATTTTCGCAAGGATAAATAAAAAGTTAATTTTAAATTTAATTGATTTTTTAATTAACCTTCCCGTTCTGTGGTTTCGCATCGACTAATGTAAAAACTAGTTTTTATTTGTCTAAATTTTTCCTGAATTCATGTAGTAGACAAGAACATTCGGCTTCGTTTTCCTGTATATACCGTTATTTTTATACCCACAAACAAACCATGTTGTTACACTAACCCGTACTAGTACGTGACCCGCGCTCAAGTATCAATCGTCAGAAAACGTACTAGTACGTGCCCCGCATGCAATGTGTTAATATAATCAGTCTCTTCAGAAAGAGTCGGAAATATACCTCAATATAAGGACGATATACTTAGACATATGAGTAAGTTGCTGTACAGTATTGGCGACACATATAAATGTATTTCGCGCATGCGCATTGAGTATTCTCTTTATATTCATAACTAGTTGTGAATTCAATTTTTAAAACTTAATATTCTAAACTATATTCCTCTTCGAAAGTTACATCTTTTGTATAAATTTATTAAGCTACTGATATAAATTTTAGGAATTGTGAAGGAAAAACTAATAAAAAGTTTGGAGTGTTATGCTTAAAAATGTAAAAGGCGTTTAAAAATTCCAAATTTTTTTATGAGGTGCGTTTTCAAAAGTTAACACAATTATTAGTTAGATAAATATAATTCAAAATTTAGAAAATATTTTCATCTATTTATAATAAAGGTTTTTCAGAAATATTTCTTCTTTCGTTTGATGGTAGTCCTCCAACTGCACAAGTTATCGAAAATTGATTGGAAAGCATCAGTTTAAACTGAAAAAAATTTTTAATTACTCTCCCCGAGGTTCATCTCGAGCATTCCTGTGATTCCTGACAGTCCAATAAATAAAAGAAATATCCACAGACGGTGGGGACATTTGAGAAAATGATAAAGCAAAATCCCTCCGCACAGCCGGACAAGCAAAACATGCTCTTACAAGCAGACATGTCTTACAAGCAGAGGTGCAAAAGATGTAATGGGAATCCACTACGTGAAACCGAATAAGATGATTCCTCAGCATTCCTTATGGGCAGTCCTGATTCTAAAAAGAGCCATCCCAATAGCTCTGGGAAAAGATGGGCATACTCTCTTATTTAAGAGAGATGACCATCTCTTCCCAGGGGAGATGTCTGTGAAATGACAGATACTAGAGTTTAAAAATGTTCTTTACCTGGCCACAGTTAGTAAAATAATTGCTAAATATTTTTTTCAAAAATTAATTTAAATAGTTTAAAGTCTAAAATGGCTATAATATAATGGTACATCGGTGAACAGTAATACAATTACTAATGTATGAAAGTAATACAATAGAACTAACTTAAATAAAAAAATAGAGAAGTTCTATTCAGCTTTCCAAGTTACAAATACATTTTATAAATACAGGTGTTTACAAATCTGTATCCTTTTAATTTTCTTTAAATGGCATTGAAAGTCCTGTTTAGATTGTTTAGTAACGACTTAGTTTCTAACAAATATTATTAAGTGAAAATGGATCATTAGCATCTGATTTATATGAATGAACTTGCATCTTAGAAATCGAAGGATGAAGGAGAATTTGCCAAGCGATAAAGTTAATACACAAAAGAAAATTTAGGGAGCACAAAAAGCACGATATAATTGGGGCTAAGGTACTATTAGGAAGAAAATCCCTGACGATCATAGAAATATAAATTATTCAATTAATAGTTAATTTATATATTGTAGTTCCTGTATGTTTTCATATATATGTGAAATTATGAATTACACAATATAAATCTGAAAACACTACAAATATGCCAATAGAAAATGCATTGTTTCAACACCTTCCCATATTCCTAGCAGAGTATTAAGCAGCATTTTCTTCATTAATGATCATGAATCGAATATTCCATTTACGGTAGAATCACCCATTCTTCCAAACAATTCCGGAACTTCTATTTTTTTCCTCCCAGCACTTTATATGTTTATACATGGCATCAGTGAGTAACTTTCGGTCGGTATTTACATGTATCCCGATCATCTGTCTCCAACGCTTTCCTACTTTACCATGAAATATGAGTGTGCGTAACGCATTTCCTCAGATTTACCGAGTGTCCATAAAAGTGTTTAATCTACCCAACTGTGTACAAAATGGATTGCTACCACCGTCTATCAATCCAGAGGGAAAACATTACCTATGTATCCATTATGTAAGAAAGGGTCTAGCATAAATCTTGCCTCAGAAGGGGAAACTGATATTCAAACTAATAGGATTTGGGGTTTTGTTGTACCTAAGTGTAGCTTCTTGTATAAACAATTTACTGCATTAATTTATAGTAACTTGGATTGCGTTTTATGGAAGCTGGATACAAAGATAAGTGGAGAATATAAGTACTTATATTAATGTAAAAAATTCAATTAAAGATTCTCTAATGTTAGGCTTTAAAAATATCTAGTATAATTTCCTTGTACAAAGTAGAAGTATTGTAAACATGAAAATTTTTGGAATTCAGATTTCAACTAGAATAGACCTTTCGACAATGCCTGAACCTATTTTGACAAGTGTCAATTTAATATCTATACATGCGTACAAAAAACTACAATTATGCAGCTTTAAATACTCATTTTGATCATCCCTGAGCAAATTCTGGTTAGTTTCTTCTTGCGGCCTCTGTACATACATGCATGTCGTATAACTCAAAAACAATTAGCCACAGCATATTAAAATTTCGAATTTAGGACTATTATAAAATCTAGTTGTACACCTCTTCTTTCCTTTGGTTTGGTAGTAGTGTATTTACTTTCTAAATAATATACTTTTTTAGGATACTAAACAATAGACAGCCTTAGTATAGACACCTACAAATAAAAATAGATAGCTTCTCACATAATTAAATAATGTCTACAGAGCGCAAGGATACATACTACCATTAAATTTTGAAGCATTCCTGCCCGCTGACCTACTCAATGAAAACAATTTTATACTCATTACAATAAAAAACACCCAAAAGCAAATGCATGAATTGCAAAGATTACGATTTAAATATTTTGCTAATAAATAGCAAACACCAACTATTTTCCAATGCCAACACACATTTGTAATTCTTTGAAATCAGCAGTAGTATATTTAATTGCTAAATAACATAGTTTGTTAGGATACTAAACAATAGACAGCCTTAGAATAATTTAAAGGCATGAAAATATATAGCTTCGTATATAATTATATAATGTCTACAGAGCGCAGTGATACATATAACCATTATATTTTGAAGAACTCCTGCCTACTGACCTACTCATTGAAAACAATTTTATATTCACTACAATAAAAAACATCCAAAGGCAAACGCATTAATTACAAAGATTACAATCTAAACATTTGGCTAATAAATAGCAAACGTCAACTATTTTTCAAAGCCGGCACGCATTTGTAATTCTGTGAATTCAGTAAGTAGTACATTTACTTGCTAAATAATATATTTTATTAGGATAATTAACAATACACAGCCATGGGATAGAAGCCTGCGCATGAAAATAGACTGCTTCGCATATAGTTAAATAATATCTACTGAGCGCAATGATACATACTAGCATTATATTTTGAAGCATTACTGTCTACTGACCAATTCATTGAAAACAATTTTATATTTATTACAATAAAAACATACAAAGGGGAATTACAACGATTACGATATAAATATTTTGCTAATAAATAGTAAACGTCAACTATTTTCAATGCTGACACGCATTTGTAATTCTGTGAATTCAGTAGTAGAACTGTACCGAGGTACTTTCCCACGGTGATCTGCACGTGCATGCACAGCTGTGGGAGGATTGTCCTAGAGAAATTTAGGACTCCAATTGTTCACGTTAAGTTTAGGGACCTCTGCAGAGAAGGTATAGATCCTGGACACGGCACCAAATTAATTGTTGTAATGTACATACAACCTATACACCAGTGTTCGTTACAAGGGGGAAACACTGAATGAATATAATACTTTATATTGAGATTCAGATATTTATTCTATACATTCATTTACAAATAGATCCTTGGTTATCATATATCATAATCATCAATTATTTATGTCTTCTATTTACACTATAATTATCACAATTATCTTTATAAGGAGTTATTATTATTAACAGAGGCCTAAGTTAAGTGACTGTAAATATTATTTTATAAATTACCCCCATTAAAGTCACAGGGGAGCAGGCAGGGGCTTTTCTCCCTATATCAGTCTTCAGTTGGTGCAGAGGGTGAGGTAGAGGATTTTCTCATACCGTGTCACGGTCAGGGCGCACAGGACTAGTTGGTGCGATACGTACCGAGGTACTTTCCCACGGTGATCTGCAAGTGCATGCATAGCTGTGGGAGAATTTTCCTAGAGGAATTTAGGACTCCAATTGTTCACGTCAAGTTTAGGGACTCCTGCAGAGAAGGTATAGATCACGGAATGGAAGCATAACGGTCAAGCTCACACAGAGATGTAACAGTGAGTTATGGGAGCAGGAGTTAAAAAGTAATGACAGCTGGCACAAAAGGGGATACTTTAATGAGCCCACCTGCACTCCCGAAGGGCATACAGATGGGGGAAAATTTCCCGAAAACAAGTGATTGGCAAGGAAGGAAAAAGGGGCGTTGGAACCGAGGTGAGGGTTTTGGAAACGGAGTTAAGAAGAAGAGTTGAAGTCGCGAGTCGAGAGAGGTGGGACAAGGATCCACAGCACCAACTCGTCCCGTGCGCCCTGACCGACACGTTATGAGAAAAGCCTCTACCTGACCCTTTGCACCAACTGAAGACTGACGTAGGGAGAAAAGCCCCTGCCTGCTCCCCTGTGACTTTAATGGAGGTAATTTATAAAATAATATTTACAGTCACTTAACTTAGGCCTCTGTTAATAATAATAACTCCTTACAAAGAGAGTTGTGATAATTATAGTGTAAATAGAAGACATAAATAATTGATGATTATGGTGTATATGATAACCAAGGATCTATTTGTAAATGAATGTATAGAATAAATGTCTGAATCTCAATATAAAGTGTTATATTCATTCTGTGTTCCCCCCTTGTAACGAACACTGATGTATAGGTTGTATGTACATTACAACAAGAACATATACTTGCTAAATTATATACTTTGTTAGGATACTAAGCAATAGACAGCCTTAGCGTAGAAGCTGACGTATATAAATAAATAGCTTTGTATATAATTAAAAAATGTCTACAGAGCGCAATGATACATGATACCATTATATATTGAAGCATTTCTGTTTGCTGACCTACTCATTGAAAACAATTTTATATTCATTACAATAAAAAACATCTAAAGGCAAATGCATGAATTAAAAAGATTACTATCTAAACATTTTGCTAATAAATGGTAATCTTCGACTATTGTTCAATATCAAAATGAATTTTCGATTTGGAAAATTCGGTAGTAGAAATTTACTTGCTACATATTATACTCTGCCTGATTATGGAATAATAGAGAGCTCTATCATATATACCTACTTTTAAAAATAGATAGCTTCACACATAATTAAATATTGTTTATTTAGCGCAATGATACTCACTGCCATTATATTTTGAAATATTCCTGCCTACTCATGTACTCACCGAAAAATGCTTTTATATTGATAATAATAAAGAACCTTTAATAATCAAGTGCATGGCTTGGTAAAATCTAAATATTTTGATGATAAATGGAAAACGCCGACTAGTGCGTAAGCAATGCCAGCCCATATTTGCAATTTGATGATCTCTCTAAAGTTCACTAAATGCAATTTAGTGTAGTAGTACATTTATTTGCAAAATCGTATGTTTTGTCTAGATTCAGAATAATGCACATCACTAGGGTAAAACCCACGAATGAAAACAAATAGCTTTCTACATACTTAAATATTGTCTGTTGAGCGCAATGGTACATATTGCCATTATATTTTAAAATATCTGTCAACTAACCTATTCACAGGAAATATGTTTGTATTCTTTGTAATAATGAACTTCTAATGGTCAGCTTCTCAGGTTGCTAAAATTAGGTATCTAAATATTTTGTTGATAAATGGCAAGAGTCGACTATTGGCCGGAATTTGCAATTTGACTTATTCGGTAGTAGTAAATTTGCAAAATTATATAGTTTGCCAGGTTTTAGAGCAATGGTGAGTAGTAACATAAAAACCTACGCATAACAAATAGCTTTCTACATAATTAAATATTGTCTGTTGAGCACGATGATACATATTACCATTATATTTAAAAATATTTCTGTCAAAGAACCTACTCAGTGGAGAATATGTTTGTATTCTTTGTAATAAAGAACTTCTAATGGTCAGCTTCTCAGGGTACTAAAATTAGGAATCTAAATATTTCGTTGATAAATGGCAAGCGTCGACTATTGACCGGAATTTGCAATTTGTCGAATTCGGTAGTAGCACATTTGCAAAATTATAGAGTTTGCCAGAATTTAGAGCAATGGTGAGTGGTAACATAAAAACCTATGCATAACAAATAGCTTTCTATATTATTAAATATTGTCTGTTGAGCGCAATGATACATATTGCCATTATATTTTAAAATATATCTGTCAACTAACCTACTCACCGGAAATATGTTTGTATTCTTTGTAATAAAGAACTTCTAATGGTCTACTTCCCAGGGTACTAAAATAAGGAATCTAAATATTTTGTTGAGAAATGGAAAGCGTCGACTATTGACCGGAATTTGCAATTTGTCGAATTCGGTTGCAGTACATTTGCAAAATTATACAGTTTGCCAGGATTTAGATCAATGGTGAGTAGTAGCATAAAAACATACACATAACAAATAGCTTTCTAAATAATTAAATATTGCCTGTTGAGAGCGATCATACATATTCCCATTATATTTAAAATATTTCTGTCAACTAACCTGCTCACCGGAGAATATGTTTATATTTTCTGTAATAAAGAACTTCTAATGGTCAGCTTCTCAGGTTACTAAAATTAAGAATCTAAATATTTTTTTGATAAATGGCAAGCCTCGACTATTGACCGGAATTTACAATTTGTTGAATTCGGTAGTAACACATTTGCAAAATTATATAGTTTGTCAGGATTTAGAGCAATGGTGAGTAGCAACAAAAAAACCTACGCATAACAAATAGCTTTCTACATAATTAAATATTATCTGTTGAGCGCAATGTTACATATTTCTATTATATTTTAAAATATATCTGTCAACTAACCTACTCATCGGAAATATGTTTGTATTCTTTGTAATAAAGAACTTCTAATGGTCTACTTCCCAGGGTACTAAAATAAGGAATCTAAATATTTCGTTGATAAATGGAAAGCGTCGACTATTGACCGGAATTTGCAATTTGTCGAATTCGGTTGCAGTACATTTGCAAAATTACATAGTTTGCCAGGATTTAGAGTAGTAACATAAAAACCTACGGATAAAAATGGATATTTTCATACATATTTAAATATTTAAATGGGCTTTGCATAAGTTTAAAAAAATTCTAGTTAATATGGCTTCTCCCAGCTTTCTGCTATAAATGTTATTCTAGTGAAACAATAACGGCAGTTAAATATTTATAAATAAAGATGTTTTAAATTTAAATTATAACTTTCTCCTCTTTTGAAAAGACTTTAAAGCGTTGGAACCGCAACAAAATTGCTTTGAATAGTTAATAGATTCAAAATAAACGGGGAAAGAACGATGATATTAAAACGCATAATTCGAGTTTTAATATTTAATTTCACCGACATCCGGTTTCAATTTTACATGATTCCAGATTTACGTCTAATTATTTCGTTTCTAATTCATTTCACATTCAAATCTCTTTTCTCCTTTATTCCATATTATATTCATGGTAAATAGAGGTTTACATTGTGCGGAAAATACTTTCTATAAGCAGTTGCATCTTCAGATGATTTGTGAAAACTTTCTGGCGAAATTCCATTGGGATTCACTGAATTCGATGTAACATTGTCTGCAGAACTAACTCATTGGAGCTCCTTTTCTGGGAGCTCGAAAATTAACATATTCATGTTCGATTTTCACATATTAGGCTGAACTCTTAAAAATCTTTGTTATTATAATGATATTAAGCTGTATGATGTAGGTGGAATAAACATAGTTTCAAGTAATATCCCCTGGAATTCCTTTTCTGAAGGAGATTTAATTGTATTTTGGGCATTTAGCTTTCTTCTCATACCTTTTTAAAAATTCACTATTTTTACTTGTTTTGTTATTTTGATTATATTTTTCTTCTTCCTATATTTATTAAGGAGAGTCATTCTTTGGACCTCCACTTTATCGTATGCATATTGTATGCAATGTTTTTGTAACTATGTTACATACAATTGTTGTTATAATAATCTTAATTTACTAGCATATAATTTCACTCAAAAATACCCTATTTTTGTTAGTTTGATTTTATTTTTCTGCTGCCTATATTTATTAAGGATAATCATTCTTCTTTGCCTACTTTGTCGTATATATATTGTTTGCAATGTGTTTGTAACTATGTTAAATACAATTGCTGTTATAATAATCTTAATTTACTAGCATATAATTTCACTCAAAAATTCCTATTTTTTATGTGTTTTGCTAGTTTGCTTTTATTTTTCATCTGCCTATATTTATTAAGGAGTGTGATTCTTCGGACCTCGAATTTGTCGTATATATATATAGTATGCAATGGGTTTGTAACTGTGTTAAATAAAATGTTGTTATAATAATCTTAATTTACTAGCATATAATTTCACTCAAAAATTCACTATCTTTATTTGTTTTATTAGTTTGCTTCTATTTTTATTCTGGCTATATTTATTAATGAGTGTGATTCTTCTTTGGACCTCGACTTTGTCGTATACATATTGTATGCAATGTGTTTGTAACTATGTTAAATAAAATTATTGTTATATAATCTTAATTTACTAGCATATAATTTCACTCAAAAATTCACTATTTTTACTTGTTTTGTTATTTTGATTATATTTTTCTTCTTCCTATATTTATTAAGGAGAGTCATTCTTTGGACCTCCACTTTATCGTATGCATATTGTATGCAATGTTTTTGTAACTATGTTACATATAATTGTTGTTTTATAATAATCTTAATTTACTAGCATGTAATTTCACTCAAAAATTCACTATTTTTCTATGTTTTGTTAGTTTGCTTTTATTTTTCTTCTGCCTATATTTATTAAGGAGTGTGATTCTTCGGACCTCGAATTTTGTCATATATATATATTGTATGCAATGGGTTTGTAACTATGTTAAATAAACAATAGTTGTTATAATAATCTTAATTTACTAGCATATAATTTCACTCAAAAATTCACTATTTTTACTTGTTTTGTTATTTTGATTATATTTTTCTTCTTCCTATATTTATTAAGGAGAGTCATTCTTTGGACCTCCACTTTATCGTATGCATATTGTATGCAATGTTTTTGTAACTATTGTAAATACAATTGTTGTCATAATATTCTTAATTTACTAGAACACAATTTCACTAAAAAATTCACTATTTTTACTTGTTTTGTTAGTTTGCTTTTATTTTTCTTCTGCCTAAATTTGTTAAGAAGTGTCATTCTTTGGACCTCGACTTATATATATTGTATGCAATGTGTTTGTAATTATGTTAAATACAATTGCTGTTATAATAATCTTAATTTACTAACATATAATTTCACTGAAAAATTCACTATTTTTATTTCTCTTATTATTTTTCTTTTATTTTTCTTCTGGCTATATTTATTAAGGAGTGACATTCTTCTTTGAACCCTGACTTTGTGTTATATACATTGTATGCAATGTGTTTGTAACTATGTTAAACACAATTTTTGTTTTAATAATCTTAATTTACTAGCATATAATTTCACTCAAAAATTCACTAATTTTATTTGTTTTGCATTTTGCTTTTATTTTTCTTCTGTCTATATTTATTACGGAGTGTCATTCTTCTTTGGACCACGATTTGTAGTATACATATTGTATGTAATGTGTTTGTAACTATGTTAAATACAATTGTTGTTATAATAATCTTAATTTACTAGCATATAATTATACTAAAAAATTCACTATTTTTATGTGTTTTGTTAGTTTGCTTTTATTTTTCTTCTGCTTGTATTTATTAAGGAGTGTCATTCTTCGGACCTCGACTTTGACGTATATATATATATATATATATATTATATATATATATATATATATATATTATGCAATTAATGTAACTATGTTAAGTACAATTATTGTTATAATAATATTAATTTGCTAGCATATAATTTCCCTCAAAAATTCACTTTTTTTTATTTGTTTTAATATTTTGCTTTTATTTTTCTTATGCCTATATTTATTAAGGAGAGCCATTCTTCTTTGGACCTCGACTTTGTCGTATATTGTATGCAATATGTTTGTAACTATGTTAAATACAATACTGTTATAATAATCTTAATTTACTAACATATAATTTCCCTCAAAAATTCACTAATTTTTATTTGTTTTGTTAGTTTTCTTTTAATTTTCTTCTGACTATATTTATTATGGAGTGTCATTCTTTTTTGGACCTCGACTTTGTCTTATATATATTGTATAAAATGTGTTTGTAACTATGTTAAATACAATTGCTGTCATAAAAATCTTAATTTACTAGCATGTAATTTCACTGAAAAATGCACTATTTTTATTTGTTTTGTTAGTTTTCTTTTATTTTTCTTCTGCCTATATTTATTAAGGAATGTCATTCTTTGGACCTCGACTTTGTCGTATATATATTTTTTATGCAATTAATGTAACTATGTTAAATACAATTGTTGTTATAATAATATTAATTTACTAGCATATAATTTCACTCAAAAATTCACTATTTTTATTTCTTTTATTATTTTTCTTTTATTTTTCTTATGCCTATATTTATTAAGGAGAGTCATTCTTCTTTGGATCTCGACTTCGTCGTATATATATTGTATGCAATGTGTTTGTAACTATGTTAAATACAATTGCTGTTATAATAATCTTAATTTACTAGCATATAATTTATCTCAAAAATTCACTTTATTTGTTTGCTATTTTCTTACGTTTTATCACTGCACTTAGATATTACGTGAATAATTATCGTTTATATTTGAATTAAGTAATAGATTTGGTACATATGTAATAATTTAAAATTTAATCACAGATGTTTTTGTTGCAAGATAATTCTCAGCCAAATAAGCAAACCATTTTTCCCTGCCTCATAGGGTACTTTGCAATTCTGGAAAATTAAAAGTTTTATATGACGGGCAATATATCATATGCTAGTATATCATATTTGTGACCTAATTTGTATCTTCTGATTTATCCTACAATAATTCGGACTGCTTCTTGCTCAGGTCTCAAAGTCTATAGATATTAATATTTCTTCCTAGGGTTAAATTTGTTTCTTTTAGCAATATTTTATCAGCAACGCGAAGTACAATATGGTCCTAATAACACTCTCGGCTTCGTCTCCATACTTAAAATGTTTCACGAACTTTTTTTTAGCTCTATTATAAATTCATCTTTATTTTCATACTGTTGAGATCGGAATGGGATTTTGAAATTATAAATACCACTTCAAAATATCCTAATCAAATTTCTGTCAAATCGGAGGGGAAATTGCTAATTATATTCATAAAAATTATATATTATATATTAATGAGTATTCATAAAAAACCTCAAGAATAACTGTTCTGAGCAATTAGTTTCGTAATTTATCTATATATTTCCACTTTTTCATTTCTAGTCTGTGTATCTCGTTTATTTATAATCTATAGTGAGCTTTGATTATTTAACGGAGCCCTATTTCTTATTCTTTCCACTTCTCTTTCGGAAGATGAATGTAACATATCTTACTTTTTCTTAATCCAAGAATAAAAGTTTAAACTCCTTTCAAAAGGGATATCCCTTCATAGATTCAAATCATAGTTTTTTTGTTGCAAGATAATTCTCAGCCAAATAAACAAACCATTTTTTCCCTGTCTCTGTCAAATCGGAGGGGAAATTGCTAATTATATTCATAAAAATTATATATTATATATTAATGAGTATTCATAAAAAACCTCAAGAATAACTGTTCTGAGCACGTAGTTTTCTAATTTATCTATATATTTCTATTTTTTCATTTATAGTCTGTATATCTCGTTCATTTATAGTCTATAGTGAGCATTAATTATTTAATGGAACCCTATTTTTTATTCTTTCCACTTATCTTTCAGAAGATGAATGTAATATATATATATACATATATATATATATATATATATATATATATATATATATATATATATATATATATATATATATATATATATATATATATATATACACACACACACACATATATATATACACACACACACACACACACACATATATATACACACACACACACACTATATATATATATATATATATATATATATATATATATATATATATTTGCATTTATGCATATATTGTTTAATTTTCTATTCATATATTTGTTTATATATTTCAATATAAAATACGAAAAGTTGGTTATAAAATTAAATAATTTTCTATCTATTGAGATTCAACTGAAACACTAAATTTACGTGGAAAAAGTACAATTCCGCTGCGAAATGTATCCGCACACAATGTGTTAAAGTGATAAAGAACTTTTAAAACATTTATTATATGTATATCTACTAGGTCCTTTAATCGATTCAGTTTTGAGTAAACACTGAGGATGGTTCAAATAAATATATATCTAGGAATTATGGCTATTACATTCTTTAGAAAACAATATTTCTGAATAAGGAATTAATTATACAAAAATTTAATTGTATAGATTTCTGAACTGGAAATTTTTAAGATTATACAAAATTAAAAAAATATATTGAATGTTTATAGACAAAGGCCTACTCCGTATAAGGAAATAATTGTTGAATTTAAAAAAACCAACTTCGTTTATAAGAAATAAATTAATTAAAATGATCCATGTTCATAAATGAAAAAAAATTGGAATAAGGAAATACACGTTAAAGAAAGAGAAAACAGTGCTTAATTAAAAAATGACAGTTAATAAAGAAAAAATAATGTTTCTTTTCTTTTTTTAAAGTGTTCAAGAAATATTATGCAGTTAAAAAAGATATGAATTAATAAGGGAAAAATTGTTTGGAGAGAAAAAAATATCTTGTGTTAGCAAGAAAAAATATCTCTTAGTTTATAAAAGACCTGCTTTATTAAGGAAAAATATTAAAAAAATTGGGAATAATTTTTATTTAATATTTTAATTATATTGAATAATTTATTCACTTTTCAGTTATAATAAAAAATAACTGTATTTGTTTTACAGTTACTGAAAGTTTTTAATGAAAGAAGTTTTTCAACACAGAAAAACAGTTGATTTATTTGCTAAACGGATCCCGTGCCTGCACCTAAAAAAATTGCATGAAAAAATTCTTATAAATGTTTTTTCTCTCTAAAATCCAGAACAGCAAACATGTAACGAAGCGGAAATGTACATTTTTTTAAATATTAAAACGGGAAATGTTGAAAAAAAATCTCAAAAACATGTGGAAAGGATACGTTGATATTAATTTCTTTTATAATCACCTGATTTGGTTAGTGATAATCGAAATCTGTGTTAATAAAAAAGTGAATAAATGTCACAGAAATGACTAATAAAATTACTTTGCTTTTATTAGATAATGTTGTCGCGTAGCTCTCACTCAAATTTAGGTATTAACCTATGACCAATTGTGTAGCGGTATTTATTTTGGTTAGTCACAAAGACTAAGTATTATTTTGGTTGCGTTGTGTAAAATCTTTAAGTATTAAATTCAACCACATGTTATGAGAGACTACAGATTTAAAATAAGAAAATAAACTAAAAAGCTAAATTAAAAGTAACTGAAATCAACTTAAAATAAAAAAGCAAATTTATTATATGATATACATCTATATACAAACAGTCTGATTTATATTCAGAATATATTTTATCAACACGTTCAAATTAAATGCAACACTAATTTAGGTCTGACAATAATTTTCCATCAATTAGGTATATATATATATATATATATATATATATATATATATATATATATATATATATATATATATATATATATATATATATATATATATATATATATATATATATATATATATATATATATATATATATATTTGATACAGGAACACTGCTGGTAGTCGATAGATGTTCCAAACTTTTCCGGAGTCTCTGTCGAACTCAAGGATATTCTCCTTGGACTCCCGAAGTCTCACTGTCACAGTCATCTCCTCCGACTTGTGACCCTTCTGCTCTGCTTGATTCGAATCCACTTTCGAACATTCCCTCTTTCTGGACTTTTCTTATTTTTATATTAATTTCTTCTTTGTCCCCTCTTCCTTTCGCACAATCAGGAGAGTTGTAAAAATCTAATTGGTCTCCTTAACCTTATCACTTTAAATTGGGCACTGTCCCTTAAGGACTCATTAATAACTCCGCAAAGGTACATTCTTATTTAGTGTCAGCTACGGAGACGCAATTCTAATCTGGGACTGGGATCAGAATCCCGCACAAGACGAAAACCATAGAAATAATTTTTATTGTCCACTCCCCTTTACAAAAGATGTGATGAGGTCAGATTTAGATCCCAAGCATTTTACTTCTCATATTAATTAATCCATTATATTACTGATCTAAATCGCCTCATCACAAGTGTCATAAATTTGATCACTGTAAAAGTTTAATAGAATTACACTACTTATTATAAATGAAGATAAATAAAACAAATAAACTTTGAATCAATTAACTTTTGAAGTTTAGAAAATCATGGTTTGTGTAATCATATGAGGTTACATTTAGAAAAATTTTGTTTAAAATGCTACGGTAAACCTCTTGTTAAACTAAAGGTGGATTAATTCGACTCTACACCATAAAGCCAATTCCGAATTCCTGAAAACACTTCTGTCATAAAAATTTGAATCCACTAAATCTAATGCTTCATACTAAATTAGAAGAACTCTTGGAAGACATTTCTGCCAGATAAAATTTAAAGTCAACAACCGTAAGGGGTGTGGTGCGATTTAAGTACATGCATGTAATTTAAGCCCTTAATTCTCTGTTTAGAGACACTTAAAATAGTCTGTAAAATGTTTACGATTTCTTTGAACATATTTTACTTTTTAACAAAAGTAGGGGGCAATCCTATAAATAATCTACGCCACCGAGTATCAGCTACTGTTCATAATTTTGTCATCTTGGTCACCATCTTATGATTTTTTGAGCCTCGCATACAAATATACTTTTTCAGCAAGTATTTGGACTGAAATGATAACAAAATTATCTGTTAATATAAGATTTTACTGCATTTACCATTATACCAAATAATAACCAGCCACGAAGTTTTTCTTTTTATAAATTGTATCTTATGAAGTTTAAAATAACAGCTGATCACTAATTAAAGTAGTCTATACATACAAAGATGTTAAAACTATATATATATATATATATATATATATATATATATATATACATATGTATATATATATGTATATATATATATATGTATATATGTATTTATATATATATGTATATATATATGTATATGTATATATATATATATATATATATATGTATATATATATGTATATATATATCTATATCTATATCTATATATATATATATATATATAAAATGATATGTTTTACCTAAGTGTATGTTAGAATAATTTTTGGGTAATTCTATCCTATAATGACAAACTTTGCCGAATATCTTTTGTTATTTCTTTAAAGTTGGCGAGTTCGCATACATCAAAATATAATTCTTTCAGACTCCCGCTATTCCTTCATAAGTAAGTGACGCTTTAACTACTTCCCCATGTGTACTGGAGTTCTTGTACAGGTAGTAAAATCACTACTTTACACAAGCTGAAATGAAGTTCTCGTCAATTTAATCGAGGAATTAATGAATTAATTACTAAGTGAAGTCATCTACGGCTTTAAAAATTGTTAAGGCACTTGGTTTTTAGTTTAATGTAAACTAAGACCTTATATATATAAACCAGTATTCAAATATGTTACATAAAAGTTACTTTACAAGTCTATCCATTGTAATGAGACGATTTAAATCTCTTCAAAAATAATTAAAATTTCAACTGAATGATCGGAATTTATTGCAGTATGAAAATTTTAGGAGAACCCGATTTATAATGTAGATTTATTGTCGGGATCCTAGACTGATAAAAAGAATGTGTCCGAGTTCGAAGTTAAGTAAAAAAGAGACTTTGTGCAATTATTTATGATTACCCCCAAGCTAAGTTTGCTGTGTTTGATAACATCAGTCTAGAAAGGCTATAAAAGTGGGAGGGGCTGAAGGTGGTTCTTGCAGGAAACCTTGGTCAAATTAAAGGTCGAGTGTCACACTGAACTACTAAAATCATTTAAGAGGTCCTATTGGTCAAGAGTGAAAGAGAGGTGTATTATGCAATAAGAGATAAAAAAGATGGTTAAAATAAATTAATAGAGAGATTGGAGAACCTAAAGATATGTTTGGGAGAACCGAGAAATACAACTTGAAAATGTGTGAAGTCAGTTAATTACTTCCACCTGCTTCAAGAATAGGTGCCCAGAATGAAGCAGCAAGACAATGATTTAGACTCCGTGAGCTATCGATATCAGTCCAAGGATGCCAAGCAACCTCATCGTAATCTCCTAGTTATATGGCACCTCATCCGCAACATCTCATCTTACCTATCAAGATCCTGTCTTCAACTATCCTTTATACAAGTTAGGTTCATGTTTCCATTTTTGAATTATTTCAGGTCCTCATTTATATCCGAGTTTAAAAATATATAGCATTTAATTGCTCCTAAATCTGACAGTAAAAAATAATTTATGAGAATAAGGGAAAATAAGTGAAAA
The DNA here is from genome assembly GCA_032207245.1 of Pardosa pseudoannulata. NCBI lineage: Eukaryota > Metazoa > Arthropoda > Arachnida > Araneae > Lycosidae > Pardosa > Pardosa pseudoannulata. The sequence goes on from CM063508.1 coordinate 96,423,774, forward strand.
TTATTTAATTAGATGACTTTAAAAATTGTAAATAAAAAATTTAATTTTTTAAATCCTGTTTGTAGCTTCTTTATAGGGTCTGAATTAAATTAAACATTGAACAAAATCTTGAACACAACGAAAACCGCTTAAAACTATTTTTGTGTACTATAAAATAAACTAGCTTAAAATTGCAGCCAACAAACAAATAGAAATCCTTCGAAGAGCAACACAAAATCTACTCCTGTAATATAACATCTATAACCATAATCAGCATGAAAATTTTATAGATAAGTATAAAAAGTACGTAATGTTACCTTTTTTCTTTTAGTTAATATTTTATGACGTAGTGTAATTATTCTGTTAACTATTGTTTTATTGTACCTATTGCTTAAAGTAATACTTAAGTAACTAGCGTTAATTTTATGAGTACGTTCAAATACCGAGGGTACGCTAATTTGTTATCGTATAACTTAGCATATTTGAATATTTTGATCTGTGTACTTGAAGATATGCGAACCAATAGGTTTTACTTAAAAATGTCAGCGTTGGGAGCTTTACGGCACTAAAAATATTGGTAAATTCTTTTCTAGAACATTCATATACGTAAAGAAAAACATTCTCGTTTGACGATATTATAATGCATGCTTAAAATGCAGGAAATTACTTTTTCCTAGGTCAAAATAACGTTACTTAACCTAAGTTTTTTTTCTTTACCAAATTAGTGTGTGATTATGACAAATTCTCATTAGGGAATTACTTATTACTGACTAATATTGCTAAAAGTTCTTTTTATCCCTCGGTTCTCGATTTGTTTTACATAATGAGGATTAAATTATTCATTCAAAAACTAAATACGAAGCGAGTGATCTTTGAAAGCGCTGCTTTTCTTTCGAAGGCGATGAACAATGTTCATATTTTCGCATCTGGAATGAATATTTCATATGTATTTACCGACCTCTCTGCTGAAACAAACAGTGATGCTACTGCCGGTAGAAAAACAAATAAAATTAAAGTTTATTTACCTGTGCTTTGGGAGTTACATGCATAAGTATGCTTGCTGTTTTGTTCATTATTTATGAGCATAACTTATTTTTTTTCAAACTGAACTTTGAAGCAAGAAACATGTAATGTAAACTAAAATATGAATGACGTTAAATTGAAGAATGACTGATAAATGAATAAAAAAAGAGCAAAAATTCTTCAAAATATATTTTTGTTGTGAAAGATTATCTCTGTCCGCTTTAAGAACGATGTTTTTAATAAACTATATGCTCAGTTTCTGAAGAGTATTTGTTAACCATTGGAAGCTATCTTGTTTTTGCTAAAAACTGTTACTATTGTTACGTCTGCAATAAAACTTTAAATGTTTTAGAGCTAAGAAAGACAAATAATTCATACGGTTTTATTTAAAAAATGGAGTATTGCTCATTTAAGTTATTTTCCTTTTTAACTGCTCATTATTTTAATTACTAAACGTCTGCAAAATATAAAGACATCATTTTTGGTTAAAGAGTATCTCTACCTACTATTTGAATTATCTTCGCCCAGGGTTAACCCTGAGAAATAGAAAGGTAGAACCTATAGAAAGAACCTATATGAAGCCCCTATATAACCTATATAAGATAGTACATATAGGAAAAAAAATTCCTTCTGGCTGGTTCCTATTTAAAATTTTTTCAAAGAATATACTAGTTGATAGAACACAAAATTCTCTAGGATGCTATTTTTTTAACTTATGACTAATTAGAACTGTTAAGGAGTATATCTATCTGTGGTATTGGATTCCTCTCTCTTTGTGTTAAAATATAGGAGAAATAAAACTCCTTCTGGCAGGTTCCCATTTAAAGAATTTTTCAAAAAATATACTATTTGATAGAAGAGAAAATTCTGTAGGATGCTATCTTTTTTTTTAAACTTATGATTAATTACAACTGTTAAGGAGTATAAATATATATGCGATATTGGATTCCTCTCACTTTGTTTTAAAATATAGGAAAAAGAAAACTCCTTCTGGCTGGTTCCCATTTAAAGAATTTTTCAAAAAATATACTATTTGATAGAACACAAAATTTTCTAGGATGCTATCTTTTTTTTTAACTTAGGACAAATTACGACTGTTAAGGAGTATATGTATCAGCGATATTGGATTCCTCTCACTTTGTTTTAAAATATAGGAAAAATAAAACTCCTTCTGGCAGGTTCCCATTTAAAGAATTTTTCAAAAAATATACTATTTGATAGAAGAGAAAATTCTGTAGGATGCTATCTTTTTTTTTAAACTTATGATTAATTACAACTGTTAAGGAGTATATGTATCAGCGATATTGGATTCCTCTCACTTTGTTTTAAAATAAAGGAAAAATAAAACTCCTTCTGGCTGGTTCCCATTTAAAGACTTTTACAAAAAATATACTATTTGATAGAACAGAAATTTCTCTAGGATGCTATCCTTTTTTTTAACTTATGACTAATTACAACTGTTAAGGAGTATATATATCTGCGACATTGGATTCCTCTCTCTTTGTGTTAAAATACAGGAAAAATAAAACTTCTTCTGGCTGGTTCCCATTTAAAGAATTTTTCAAAAAATATACTGTTTGATAGAACAGGAAATTCTCTAGGATGCTATCATTTTTTTTTAACTTATGACTAATTAAGACTGTTAAGGAGTATATGTATCAGCGATATTGGATTCCTCTCGCTTTGTGTTAAAATATAGGAAAAATAAAACTCCCTCTAACTGGTTCATATTTTAGGAGTTCTTTAAAAAATTGCATTACTTCATTGAAAAGAAAATTTTCTAACATGGTATCTTTTCCTTTTTTTTGAAACTTATGACTATTGAAAGACTAGTTATGACTGTTAAGGAGTATTTTCATCTCCTATATTGGATTCCTCCTTTTATACAGAATGTAATCATTACCTTAAGATACAGTAAAATTTTTATAAATAATATCTACAAACATGTTTTAATATACAAAAGTAAAGCATTTTATGAATATTTAAAATACTTCAGGTGCATTTATTGGAATTATATTTCCTGGAAATTCATTACTTCTTAGTCTTATATTTTGTAAAACTTTTATTTAGTTTAATATTTTCAATGTTGCCAATTCTGCACACAAAAATATTACAGGAAAAAAGAATACAGTAACAGGAAAAAATAATTTGTACAGGAAAAAAGGAATGTTTTAAATTTTTTTGTCCATTTTTCCTTTTATTAATGTGGCGGGTAATGGCTGGATTGATAAAGTGCTGCCTTTTAGACTTTGAGGCTTTGAATCATGCTGATGATTTAGTTTTTTATAGCCACTTGAAAAATGTATAAAAGAGTAGCTATCTGGATAATAAAGTGTCCATAGCTCTTAGGGTCAAACCAAATCTCGTAATAGTTTCTACTAATGCGCATGATAACAATTATTTCTATTCGGAATCGCGTTTAACCCATTAACGCCCAAATTATTTTATTTTGACGCACTGACATATAATTCATAAATTGGGTGTCTTATACCATCAACATGAATATTATTATCGAATTTTATCAATACGTACCTTAGTTTTTTTTTTAAACTGCTGATCTAAAAATAGATCACTGGGCGTTCGGGAGGATATATTTTAGCAAATACACAACAATCATTAGTACTTCAATAACGTGGTAAAATCGAACCAAATAGATAAAAACGAATGCATTTTCTTTTAAAAAACGTTTATTTATGCAGAATTTCACAATATTACAGAATATACTTAGTAAAGTTTAATTATTTTAAAATAATAAAATTTCAATGTTTCTACAGTTTAGTGTGGAATTTGAAGAAATACTTCTTGCATAAAGTTTCATCGCACTTCACACAATATGTTAGGGGACTTCCTTGGCACCCTACAAGTCAACAGCGTCTTTTGCCCTTTCTTTGTCCCATAATGTGATCCCTTTTATAAAAGCGAACATCATGACTGAGATTAGCTTTTGAGGATGAAGGAAAACTGTAAGGTCGACCTTTCAAAACTTTTTTTCCGATTCCCAATTTTAGATATTTTACAGCAACAGCTCTTCCAAAATCTTACATGGGCATAGAATTACCTTTATGAATATTTCTGTGCAGAATACTTGCATTAACTACAGCCATATCAATTATTCGAGTGAATAGACACCAGTACCATATTTTACCTCTTATTCTCTCCAAAAGGAGTTTTATTTTGATTTGTCATTCTTACGTTCATCTGCTTTTGAAATGTCTTGGAAATGAATATATGACTTTATTTTTAGGTAAGCATTTCTATTAAAAGAGTCCTGTACAAGACCTATCACTAAATCTTCTACATCACTCCAATAATATCTTTCACTTGAAAGAGTAAGATAGACAAAATATATCAAAAACCCTATAAATATCTTTATATCTTCTTTAGTGATAATTAAATCATGGTCGTTTTTGACATTTTTAGCATAGAGAATAGTCTCATCCACAATTACGTTATATACTTCATCAGAAAAAAGTGTTTCAAAGCAATGATGCAAGATGCATTTGCAAGATCATTGTCCATTGCCAATATATTATTCTTATAAGTTTCCCCTAATTCCGACCATTTGGTATAATTCTGGTTTTTTTTCCAAACAATTTTTGGCTTTTCTGTTTTTAATATTTTAGGCTTCCTCTCATACGTTGAAGGTAAATCTATTTAATCACACTAGTCTTTTGATATTACTTCTATTTTAAGAACAATATCATTTACAAATGGAGCATGTAACTTATCTATTTTATCTTCATCTGTCAGTTCATCTACATCAGTGGATACGGCAATAATATCCTCTTTAATTTGTTCAGAAAACAAATAATCAACTGCATCCTGAAAGCTATTAAATACTTTTCAACTCATATTTTCATCTAAAGGTGAAAAAACGTAATATTACCAGGGTCAGGAAAAAAAACGCCCGAACGCCCAGTGATCTATTTCTAGATCAGCAGTATTTTGACACTAATTTTTACTATTTATATTTGTTTTAGGATAACATCGGTTTATATTCTGATAGCTACATCTATGAAGATATTAAATCGCCAAAAGAATATTTAAATTTCGCTTATTACTTAGCTGTTTTCAGTGTTTATGCAAAGAAACGTAGAAAAACGGCGGAACGAAAAGGCGATACAAACTTCTCTTATCGCTTTAGATCAATGATATAAACAAAACAAGAAAACCACTTGTTGGTAAACAGGTGCATGCCTTGTCTTGCCCCCTGTGCAGTATAGAATATGTGGGGTGGGTTTAAGGTCATCTAAAAGCGAGTTTACCAAGCCATGTTTAGCGATCTAAAAATAGATCACTGGGCGCTAATGGGTTAAGCAGTCAATTCCGGTTTCATTAGCCCTCATACAGTAAATAGTAGATTTTAAAACTCCATCCAAACCAAACCAAACCAAACCAATTTAGGAAGAAGGGAGGGATCAAGTTAGTTTTGGAGGCAAATGAGTTTGTCTTAAATTTTTCTATTATTTTGTTACATTCACTGCAACCTTTGGTATATTGTAGAAACTGGATGCTTATCCATACTAATCTGCAAGAGGGCTCTGTTTTTTCCCCCAGTTATGAAATGTTAAGGAGAAAAATAATTTCTCGGAATTGAATTTTTCTGAACTTTTTTTTCTGAGCCAGGCATTTAGAAGGGAGTTATACACTTACCCGGGTTTGGTGGAGAAAGAGCATAAGTTGTTATTTAATGAGTTTTTCAATAAAAATGACAATAACATTTTAGATACGAGAAAGGAACCTTAACCCCTTCCGGTAAAATGACGAGTCTAGCTCGTCATTAGTTTTTCATTCCATACCACACAATGACGAGCTACACTCGTCATGCGATTAAAATTACTGTTAATTATGATAATTAATTTAGTTTAAAATTTCTAGTGTACTGAATTTGGCAACACTTTTATCACTTGTGAAAATCACAAGTCACTATTGCATATTGTTTACTTGGTACAAGTCATTGCCAAATTAATGAGTCAGAATAAAAGAAAACCTACTAAGAAATGCCGTGTGTGTTACAAGAATCAAATTAAAAGTGAGACTACTTGGTGGTGTAAACAATTAAGAATTCCTTTGCACTTTGTTTTGAAAAGTACCACTAGCTTGAAGACTATTATCTGTGTACCTTATTAATGTTTTGCTTTGATATTTTCTTAATTTTACTGTTTCTGATATTATTTAACACTATGTAAAAAGTGGATTTTAATTAAGAATATGTAAGAATTGTAAAATGAAACAAGTTTTTTAAATAAAAATTAAATGGTTATTTCATGCACAGTTTTTCATTATTAAATCATACCGGAAGGGGTTAAAAATATATAATTTAGGTAAGTAATGTAAAATAACAAGCATCCCAGCTCTTTTGAAAGTGAATTTTGCACCTTATGTGACCCATTTACCCCTTATCATCTTACATAAGCTTAAATGATAATAGTTGAAAAGAAATGGTAGGCATTTTTAAAAATAACTGAAAATGTTATTTTTTGACTCATAAATAGTCTTCGGATTACTAAAAAAATTATAAAACTCATAATTATGTAGTAATCACAATAATCTAAAAACATAATAATTTAGATTCTAAACTTTCCACATGCCTTAGATTTCAGGTATTTGCTTTTAAAAATAATATTACTTCAAAATTTGAAGAGCAAGGATAAATCTCGTAGGGGATATATAAGCATATGTAAAACACATACATCTTAAATTGATGATATCTTTGTCAACAAGCAAGGTTACTTTGAAATAAACATTATTTAATATTAAATATGGTTTCAAGAGAATACGAGGTTACATGAATAATTATGACTCTTTTACGACATAAGATTGTCTCTCTCTCTCTCACGTAAACCCAATATAACTTTTGTCTTCTGCATTTTGAATCAACTCACCTTAAATTATGTATAACATCACAAAGTTTTAACTTTACGACAACGAAATCTAACGTTGTTGGATAAATATAAATGGATTTTGTAGCATTTCGAGAAAGACGTGATTTGTGAAGAAATCACATATAATAGAGACTGAGTGTGGATGGGATACGTACCTTTTTTTGAGAATGCAGACACCTTTTTTTTCATATTTTCACAAATAAGTATGTATCTATGATTCAAAAATAGCCATAAAAACTTGTGAGGAGAATTTGAAACTTGAAGCTTATTATATTCTTGGATTATAAACTTATGTATATATATATATGTATATTGTATATATATATATATATATATATATATATATATATATATATATATATATATATATATATATATATATATATATATATATATATATATATATAATTACGGTGATTAATTTTTTAGGTTAAAATATCCTTACATATATACATTATGCAGTTGAAGAAATGTCACATGTTGGCTATAAATTTGGTTTCAAAGGTAAAAATTGTATCGGCGTGCATAGGATTTTAGATGCAGAAAAACACTTTTTTTCTTTTTTTTTCTTTTTTTACCGGAGATAATCTGAATTAAACCGTTGTACACCAACACTTTGTATTTAAGTATGTTGATCAGTATTTACATAGCCTTGAGAAAAATTGTCTGAATTCCTTTAACAATTGTAATATTCACGGTTACATTAAATTTTATTTATTAGGTAATTATGTTGTTAATGCGAATTTTTTTTTGTTAGAATTGATTAAAGAGTGTATTAACATTGGATTAGTTCAAAGTATTCACTCTGGGAGTCTTTAGTTTAAGCATTTATTCATCAAGGAAAAAGTTATATCATTACTATATATATTCGTACATCAGATGCATTTAATAATAGTGAAACTAATAATCAAGTATTCAATGGCATGAAGGCATTATAACGAAGGCAAATATATTTATAACACTTTAAGCTAAATTAATCTCATTATTAAATCAAACTCTAACAATATAGATATTTCTGGTGAATCTAAAATTAGTCAAAAGAACAATGAACCTGATTTTTTAAATTTGCCATTTTTAATTGTCTAATTTAGTGTTTATAAAGTGGATGATATATTATTTGGTACAACTTTGATATACCCCCCAAAAAATTACGCGCTAAATCTGGCACTTCCTACGGACTTTTTAGGGTTGCTGTTTCTTATTTTCGTGTTGCTAATTTAGGTTTTTTCAGCTTTTAGGTTTTTGCTGTTGCCAAATTTAGTATTTTCTTGTATTTTGTACCATTTTTTGAGTTTTTTAAAGTTTTGTGGCAACATATTTTTCATTCATTCATTCATTCATTCATTCATCCATTTCATTCATTCGCCATTTTTTTGTGAAGTGATCAAGCGGATTTCTGACTTGCTGTATTTTGCTGCAAATCTGGTTGTATTTTACAATTATATTTTTTTTTCTATTAATTATTTTTATCTTTTATCTTTCAATATTCCTACTGTATATAGTGTTGTTGAAAAGTTTCAGGGAATTTTGAGTCGGAAAATTGATAGTTGTGCATATAATTGATAGGAATTCAAAATTTCTGTCTAAATAATTCTTTTTATTAGATTGCCGACACGTATTTTCAATTGTATTTGTTAAAATTTTTGTGTAAATTGCATACAATATGTTATTCAGTGTCATTTATTTGTATTTTTTAGGTATTCTTTTTTTGTATTTAATGATTCCGTATTTTTTATGTATTAATTATTTGTATTTAGCGAGAATCCATCTTGGCGAGAAAAAAAGGCGCTAAAAACAGGTATTTTGCTTGGCGAGAAATAAAGTCGCCAATTTCCGATTTGGGGGGGGGGGTGTATATCAAAGTAGTTCATATTATTTAGTATTATTCCTTACTATTGAGATCTTAATAATATAAACTAAAAAATATTATTTAACATGACAGATAAATTCAGACAGCAACACTTTCAATAAATTTAATGCATTGTTCTTAAAAGTCTTAAAAGTCACTTCAAAATATGAAACAACCGCACAGACGAGTTTCAATTCAGAATCAAAATCATGATATAAACGTTTTTATCATAACAATCTCAAGAGAGTCTGAGAATTATGATTCTCTATTAAAACTCTACACTGCATTTGTGTTCGTTACTTTTGCCTTGGTAATTTTCTAACCACGACAGATTTTGCCGTTTATTTAATGCGGGAGCAACTGATGGTAATTTGGTAGGGGACACTTCTTGGAGCATCTCTGAAAGTTTACATTAAGATGTATTTTTAATTCGCTAACTTAAATGTTGAGATAGTAAATGTATTATTCATTCTTGCCCCGTACTATGGTGTGTTCAATAATATAAATTTAAAAAGGTTATTTTATGTGAAAGATATAAAATTCATAGAGTTCTTCTGCGAGTTATACAGATTTAAATTTTTGTAGTTCTTACAAGCCTTTTATAAGTATTTTTAAAACATAAAACAGTCACAAAGACGAGTTTCAATTCAGAAGCCAATTCATAATACATATATTTTTATGTCGCAATCTCAAATGTATTTCAGAAATATGATTCCCTATTAAACCTCCATACCCCATTCGTATTCATTACTTTTGCCTTGGTAATTTTCTAACCACGACAAATTTTGCCGTTTATTTAATGCGGGAGCAACTGATGGTAATTTGGTAGGGGACACTTCTTGGAGCCTCTCTGAAAGTTTACATTAAGATGTATTTTTTAATTCACTACCTTAAATGTTGAGATAGTAAAAGTATTAATCATTCTTGCCCCGTACTATAGTGTCTTCAATAATATAAATTAAAAAAGGATATTTTATGTGAAAGATATAAAATTCATAGAGTTCCTCTGAGAGTTTCACAAATTTAATTCTTTGTAGTTCTTACAAGTATTTTATAAGTGTTTTTAAAACATAAAACAGTTACAAAAACGAGTTTCAATTCAGAAGCCAATTTACGATATATATATTTTTTATGTCTCCATCTCAAAATAATCTCAGAAATATGATTCCCTATTAAACCTCCATACTCAATTCGTGTTCATTACTTTTGCTTTGGTAATTTTCTTACTATGACAGGTTTTGCTGTTTATTTTATACGGGAGCAACTGGTGGTAATTTGGTATGAATTTAGCTTTGGGAAGATTCTTCGAGCTGCTTTGAAATTTTACATTAAGATGTATGTACTTGAATTCACAGAAATGTATTTAACAACATAAATCTATATCCATCACTATAAAAATATGGCTTTTAATGCTAAGAAGGAAGCATTAAAGGGGATGCTGTGGGAATTAACTGAAGCATGTACCTTACTTCATGTTTCTTTGGAATTGCATTTCGCTTTTAACCGATATATTCTATACAATTCATGCGTGAAAAATATAAATTTCACATATCACATACATCAAACAGAGATAGAATTCTTATGATGTAAGACAGATTTCTTTTGAAGGATACGTAACAGTATATTAAAAAGTGGGGTTTCCTTCAAAGATAAAAAGGAGAAAGAAATGTAAAGGTAATATGACTTTCGCTTTTTCGTTTCTGTCTTCACATTTACTTCATGTTTCTTTAAGTTTCCTAAAAATTCACGCGACCGTAAACGATAAAGCTACCTTTTCATTTTACACATAAACTCACTAAAGCCACGAGTTATCTAATAAATGCAATTTTATTTGACGTGGAAAATAAAATAAATCAGGATATATATCTTCTTGAATAACATTCAGTGCCACATTTATTTTTTTTTCCTCTGTCAGTTCTTACAAGAAAACTACACTAATTTACCTCCGAAATATACCCAGCACCTAAACACGAGTCAATAAACATTTTTCTCTGCGAATATGTGACAATTTTTTTTGAATATACATTATTTATTGAACAGGAAGCGTTAAGCGCACCGTAAATATTGTGTGGGTATGCATGAAAAAATTCCTGTTAGGTCCCGCGTAAATATTTACGCACTATTCCACATAAAATTCATAACATTTTATTATAAGTAAAAGTTGCGGAATATTTAAGTTTCTTTTGAAGTCATGATTAGAACAGCATCGTGGTGGATTATAAAATTTGCATATAGATTACTTTTTAAAACACTGCTATCGACGTTTGTAGCAATTTCGGAGTAGTGTGCTTCAAAAATTGCATTTACCTGTGAAAAGGATAAAATTGATTCTAGAAATGCAATTTGCTGATAATACCTTGAAATTAAAGGAAGAGTTTATTTATTTCTAGTTACCTCCTGGCGAATCACAGAGAAGATAATTCGGCTCATAAAGTAGCTTAATATTCATGTTTTCTAAAACATGAAAAGATGTGGTTTAAAACTGTGGTTCGCCAATAAATTCATGTGTTTCCTTGTCTTTAAACTTTTGACAATTGTCAGATAAAATTAAAGTTTCAACTCAGTTAAATGTAGAAATTGATACATAACGGATTTTAAAAGAAAAGCCAAATTTCACTTTATTTAGAGCTTTTGAGTGCGGCATTTGTCAAATACAGTGGATATAAATCAATTTCAGAACACAACATCCTTGATGTACTATTAAAATTAGTCAAAATGTTCCAGAGTTAAATTCTAGACCAGGGGTGGCCAAGCTCCTTTATAGTCGGAGCCATTTTTCAAAATTTGAAATTTTTCGTGAGCCACAATTAAATACGTATTTTAAAGGTATGCAAAAAAGGTATTAAGCATATTTTTTTACAGAAATTATATTTATTGATTGTTAATTGAATAAAAATTTTGGAAGTACTTCGTCCTTTAATTTTTCAAGGAAATTTTTGATTTGTCAATGTTTTTTAATTTGTTGCGATGTTTCGTACAATGTGTTAAATTGTTTTCATAACATCAGGCTATTTTAAATATTTTGTAACGAGATGTTCTCCGTGAATTATGCAGTGAATCGGTATGAATTGTGGAATTTGAGAATCATCTCTTAAAAGCACATTATGACCGATTTTTTTACAGAGCATTGCCGGAGCTCTGTCAGTTGTAATATTTTTTTAAAATATAATAACACAAAAATGAAAAGGGAACTCGGGCACATTTATCGAGAGCCACAAATAATCCTTCAAAGAGCCGCATGTGGCTCGTGAACCACAGGTTGTCCCCCCCCTGTTTTAGACTATAAAATCCGTTTTAATCAATTTAGAACTTTATAAGTTTACGGACTTTTATAGAAAAAGGACTAAAAATTAATTTAATTTAATTAAAATACAATTTCTCGCTATTAGGATGATCTGTGTTTTTTCTGATGTATTAAGCAAAATTTTAATTTTCTGACTGTATTAGGCCTTGTTTGAAACTTCAATACTGATCTGTAAACCTATCAATTTAGATATAGAAATCGATACATTACGGATTTTAAAACGAAAGCCAAATTTCACTTTATATATGAGCCTTTGAGTGCAACATTTGTCAAATACAGTGATTATATATTAATTTCAGAGCACAACACTTTTGATATACTATTAAAATTAGCCAAAATATTCCAGAGTTAAGTTTTAGAAGATAAAATACGTTTTATTACAAATCGGAATCAATTTAGAGGTTTATAAGGTTACGGACTTTTACAGAAAAAGGACTAAATTTAATTTAATTTAATTAAAATTTAATTTAGTTTAATTTAATTTAATTAAAATACCATTCCTTATTATTAGGATGATCTGTGATTATTCTGATGTATTAAGCAGAATTTTAATTTTCTTACTGTATTAGGCCTTGTTTGAAACTACAATACTGATCTGTAAAGCTATCAGTTTAGATATAGAAATCGATACATAACGGATTTTAAAACGAAAGCCAAATTTCACTTTATATATGAGCTTTTGAGTGCAACATTTGTCAAATACAGTGATTATATATCAATTTCAGAACACAACATTCTTGATATACTATTAAAATTAGCCAAAATGTTCCAGAATCAAGTTCTAGAAGATAAAATACGTTTTATTACAAATCGGAATCATTTGGAGGTTTATAAGGTTACGGACTTTTACAGAAAAAGGACTAAATTTAATTTAATTTAATTAAAATACCATTCCTTACCATTAGGATGATCTGTGTTTATTCTGATATATTAAGCAGAGTTTTAATTTTCTGACTGTTTTACGCTTTTTTTGAAACTTCAATACTGATCTGTAAACCTATCAATTTAGATATAGAAATCGATACATTACGGATTTTAAAACGAAAGCCAAATTTCACTTTATATATGAGCTTTTGAGTGCAACATTTGTCAAATACAGTGATTATATATCAATTTCAGAACACAACATTCTTGATATACTATTAAAATTAGCCAAAATATTCCAGAGTTAAGTTTTAGAAGATAAAATACGTTTTATTACAAATCGGAATCAATTTAGAGGTTTATAAGGTTACGGACTTTTACAAAAAAGGACTAAATTTAATTTAATTTAATTAAAACACCATTCCTTACTATTAGGATGATCTGTGTTTATTCTGACGTCTTAAGAAGAGTTTTAATTTTCTGACTGTTTTACGCTTTTTTTGAAACTACAATATTGTTCTGTAAAGCTATCAATTTAGATATAGAAATCGATACATAACGGATTTTAACACAAAAGCCAAATTTCACTTTATTTATGAGCTTTTGAGTGCAACATTTGTCAAATATAGTGATTATATATCAATTTCAGAGCACAACATTCTTGATATACTATTAAAATTAGCCAAAATGTTCCGGAATTAAGTTCTAGACAATAAAATACGTTTTATTACAAATCGGAATCAATTTGGAGGTTTATAAGGTTACGGACCTTTACAGAAAAAGGGCTAAATTTAATTTAATTTAATTAAAATACCATTCCTTACTATTAGGATGATCTGTGTTTATTCTGATGTATTAAGCAGAGTTTTAATTTTCTGACTGTTTTATGCCTTGTTTGAAACTATAATATTGTTCTGTAAAGCTATAAATTTAGATATAGATATGGATACATAACGGATTTTAAAAGGAAAAACAAATTTCATTTAACTTACGAGCTTTTGAGGACGATATTTGTTAAATACAGTGGATAACATTCAATTTTAGAACACAATATTCTTGATATACTATTAAAATTAGGCAAAATGATCCAGAGTTAAATTCTAGATGACAAAATCCATTTTATTACGAATCGGAATCAATTTGGAGGTTTATAAGATAAAGGACTTTTGCATAAAAAGGACTAAAATTAGTTTAATTAATTAAAGTACCATTTCTCACTACTAGGATGATTTGTGTATACTCTGATGTATCTGTTGTACTGAACTAGTTTTAAAAGTATTGACTGTCAAAGAGAAAAGTATATCCATTTTTTTAAACACACGAGGAAAATTAGGGAAATTCTGTACAACTCTATACACAAGTAAAAACTACTAAAGGCAGCTTACTAGCACATAACTTGAAATATGTTGTAATAACCTAGTGTTAAAAGTATTTGAACTAGTTTTAAAAGTATTGACTGTCAAAGGGATGAGTATATCCATGTTTTTAAACACACGAGGAACACTAGGGAAACCCTGTACAACTCTATAGGTTAAAAAAAAAACTATTAAATACAGCTTACTAACACACAAATTGAAATATGTTGAATTGAACTAGTTTTAAAACTATCGTATAACAAAGGGATGAGTATATGCATTTTTTAAACACTAGGAAAGCTAGCACTCTGCACAACTCTATAGATAAGTTCTAAAAACAGATCAAGAAAAAGTTTTGTTAAATTTGTTAATGGAGTTATTTACCTCTCTTTTTACCTATTTTACCTCTCTTTTTTACGAATACCTCTTATGAAGACCATATTATCTAAAAAGTCTTATAACAGCCTAATTTTGGTAAAATATAGAGATTTTCTATTAATCTAAAAACTTTCTATATAAATTATTTTCTAAATCATTGATAAGTTTCCAAATTTGTAAAAATTGTTTAGCTTTGTTACATGAATTGATGCATTTTTTAAGGAACATATAGTACAAATAACATATGTGTACCAAATGAAAAAAAGCAGAAATACAATTTGTAAAATAGTATTTGGAATTTAAAAATATTTTAGTATTTATTAGATATTAATATTTTATATAAAATAGATAGTTATTATACTTTTTATTCTATGTGTCAAAGCTTTAATAATACTAGCAATTTATTTTATTTCACATCATATTAAAGTCTATTTTTTTAAATTTCGGTATTTTAAGTCTTTATTTTTTTTATTTTAAAATTTCACATCCTTTTAAAGTTTTAGATTTGTAGAATAAAATAATCATTTTGCATCAACAGCATGCTTTTATTGCTTTACACATTACTTTACTTAAATGATAAAATCTATGCTTAAATAACCTAAAAATAAAAAGAAAATTTATTTGAGAGAGCTAATTCTTAAAATATTTTGCATTGGTGGACATTTATTCTCCCAGCAAGTACTGAAAAGTTTAAATGATCGAATACTTCCTAAATACCTACTTGTAATTTGGTTCTAACTTTTATTCTATAGCAGGCATAAGAAATCGGGTAAAATTTTCTATTGGTCAAACGTAAAACTTTTAAAAGCGAGGTCGCTTCTTGTTCATTATAAGGAAGTTTACATTCCCGCTTTGAAATATTCGATGTTTGTTTAATTTTGCAGATATCTTTACAAAATATCGACCTTAACGAGAATCCAGCCATTATACATTCCCGCGGAAGCAAAGCTTAATGTTAACCAATGAATTTAGCAAAATTGGTGTTTTCAATCAATATCCTTAATAAACATTTACCTTTTATCCCGTTTCCTTTTCACATTTTTGATGCTCGGTGTTCGGCTTAATAACCCGACTAATCATTAGCTGCCGCTTTCGAAAAGCGTATTTTTAAATTCCTCCTATTCATTAGCAATTTATTCAAAACGTTTTACCTCAAAAGTTTCGAAAAATGGGATGAATTTTCGCTTTTATTAAAAGGCGATCTCATTATTCATCCGCAATATTGCTCACTGAGTCTGAACTATTGATTTTAAGAAAACCCGGCACGGAATAACACATTGCCGAAAACTCACTCCTACATTCCGAAACTCAAACTACAAGTGGTAACCTCTTCATTTATACTTAACAAACGATGACAAAATCACAGTGAATGGCAACGTGCTCAAAACCGATTTTACCGAAAAGTTCGATGTAAATGAGAAATTTAACAACGTGAAGGTATGTAATATTAGCATTTTCATGGTTATGCAGACACTGAATCCGATCGTGAATTAATGTTGCGGTTAAAGAGTAATTACGGAAATCGTTAAGTGATATAAATCTACGGTTATATTGATGAAGGAATAACTTACGGTTCTGGAGTTATTGAAAGTTAGGGCGAGATATTTATGAGTTACAAAAGCGAGATTTTTGAATTTATTACGTTGTCGGGGGTTTGAACTTACACAGTGTATAGCTTAAAAGTATCTGCAGTTTTTAAGCAATAGTAGGAATGAATGCAAACAGCAATTTATTTTAATTCAATGCATATCAATTTCCTTTTTTTAGTATATTTCTACATCATGACATAATCTTACACATGCGCAGAATTAATGTTTTTGAATCCGAAATAGCTTGTTTTGGTTTACCCGTTTCCCTCATAAGATTCCGAGAGCTGAGATGACTTGCAGTTGGCATCTAACCTGATGAAAACAATGCGTTCTCGATGCCATGTTGCAGATTACCTTTAATGTTTTATTATTCTCAGGAGGGGATATTAATCTCAATTCCCTATCTCTCTCCAATCTCTCCAGGCCAGGATATTTAGATCCATAGATTTATCCTATATATTCTTTGAGTATTATTACGTATCAATGATTTATACCAGGCCATTTTGAGATAACACTAAGAGTTAAGACACCAGATACAAATGAGAGAAGACTTACCATTTTTCAGACTTTTTTTTATTTACAAATCTAATTTTGCACAATCTGGTGAAGCCAATAAAATATATTCAATCTCAATATGGAGACGCCGTGAACCGCTGGAATATGGAAGCAACTCCCGCTGATCACGCTATCTTCAGATGAACAAAAAAAAAGTTAAGCATTCCCTGCCTCTGCTAAAGTTCTCTTCGTTTCGTCTTTCCTCCGAAGGGGTCTTCAGATCTACTGATCAAAAATCCAAACGCAGCTGTTGCCAAGGCCAAAGAAGACTGACCCGCGTTAGCCACCACTCTTGTCCAATGGGGTCGAAGGGGGGTCACTGATATCTCCCGCGCTGGCATTTTCCAGCAGTGTAACTCATTGTTACAGGTATGCAGTGAGTTTAGGTTTCCTGCCAGTGGTTGAATGCAGAATTCTGGGATTCTATCTCTAAATGGTTATTTACTTTTAGGCATTATCTTGTAGGCCATCTTTTGTTCAATATAGAAATTCATTGTTACAATGTATGAATAATGTAACAATGAACACATATTCCTAACATTGAGCTACCTAAAGTTCTAACCCAGATTATGTGCTTGGCGCAAAATGATGATTAACACTTTGGTCTGAAAACTTAATACTTTAATACTTTATTATTTAAAATTTCATACTTTATACAATCCAGATAGCATCAAGGCAGCAGGATTTAAGGATTAAATTATCTAAATATGAGAGGTGGTAACTCCAGTCGTAAAAGCAATAAATTATGACTTGCGAAGTTGGGAGATGGGTACATTAAAAATTCCGGTGAACATCTACGGGAAACAATTGGGCATCGTAGAGGGACGGCTCAGGCGTCAGTTGAGACATCAATCGTGGGAACTTTGAACAAGGCAGCTGGGGAATCATATTCTTGATTCAGGAACGTCATCTCCAGGAATCTCCTCCAGTCTCTCCTTCTCCCTACATTATCAGCTCTCTCCCCTTTTTTTATTCAGAGATCCTCTCACTCTCCCATTTGCTTCTTGCCCAATAGTTATCAATATCTAATAAAACTTGCCCATAGTAATAAATATTGGGTAAATCTTTTTGCTATTTGCTTACTATAAGCATTCTGGATCCTACCCTAGATGTATCCCGTGGTCTTATATTAATTTCTCATTGGAACTTCTTGAAGTTGCAGATGATAACAGGTCCTGACCTTTTGGCCTTACGTGACTCCTGTACATTGCATCTGAATGTGCCACTCATAATCTTGCTTTCATTGCAGTAGGCTTCCCACGTGGTCAGTGAATTAAGTTTACCTTCACAAATCTTCTTAATATCCACCACCTGCTATAAAGAACTTTACCTTTGGCAGGATTAATCTGCCTAGATTAACTTACTGCACTCATAATAATATTTCACTTAATCTCTTCTCTCTGAATTTATTTTTTATTAGGATAGAAGACGTCTCCTAAGAAATCACTGGATCATATAAACCTGGGTTTCGTAGGTGTATTTCTATTCAACCCGGACTCCTCTTTGGTTCAGTGGTGGAGGTTAAAAGTCGCTATCACATATCACTAAAAACCACAAAAATGCAAATCACTAAAGATATGAACAAGTAATTTCAATTTTGATATGAAATTGTAACTATTAGACATAAAGCTTTCTCGTCTGATGTCTTTTATGCTCGTTCAGTTTGTTTCTATTCTATTATTTGTTTCACTATTTCGATGAGATTAATACAGTTTTGACTGTTTGAGTTATCTTGAAACAACGAAATATTAAAAAAAATAAGAGGAATGAATTGTATCAGGTTATGTCTTTAAGCTGATAACGTTTTATACATTATCCACCCCTACTAAGGAGTCAGAAGTCGAATAAATATGTGGATAGGGAGCTGTGCTAACTTGCTACAGGCCACCTACCCTGATCAGAGTAATTCGTTCTTTATGCCACATTGAAGATTATCCTTAATATTTTATTATTATCAGGAGGAGAGATTATAAATCTCGATTCCACGTCTCTCTCCAATCTCTCAAGGCCAGGATATCCAGATCCACAGATTTATCCTGCATGTTCTCTGTTAATTCAGTGAGTTAAAAACATTAAGAAGTAATTTCAATTTTGATATGATATTGTAACTATTAGGCCAGAAATCTCCCTCGTCTGATGTCTTTTTTGTTCACTCCGTTTGTTTCTGTTCCAGTATGTGTTTCATTATTTTGATGAGATTGATACACTTATGGCAGTTTGAGTTACCTTGAAGTAAAAGAAAATTCAATAACTAAGAGGAATGAATTATATCAGGTTATGCCCTTAACCTGGTAAAGTTTTATTTACCATCCACCGCTACTAAATAGAACTAAAATTTATGTTCCATTTGAAAGACTGTTCTATTTGGAAACTTTTAAGGGTAAATGTTCGGGTTAAAGAATAAGGAAACTTATAAATTGCAAATAAGAATTATGTACAATAAACATATCATTGCAAAAGAACAAAAAAAAATCAGTAAGTTTTCAGCTCATGATAAAGCTCAAGGACTTGTTCTCAAATCTAGACCCTTTTAATTGTGCCGGTTTCCTTCTAAGGAAGAGTCTTTGTAGTTTTTTTATGATATTCTTTATTGATTAGCTAAATAAAAGCGTTTTTAAAGAGAACAAACTATTTTATTTGTCGATACCAGTAAGTTTTTAATGTTATTCTTTATCGATTAACCGAAAAAGGCTTTTTTAAAGTAAACAAACTAATTTATTTGTAAACAAAGAATTTTGACTTTAAAATATTAGAAAGCAACAATGGTAAAGAAAAAACTATCCTTTTTTTCGTTAAAATAATACGAGTGCAGTGAAATGCAATTTAATAACCTGTTAACCGTTAAATTTGATAAAGTTGGTGTAGAAAGTAAGACATTATTAAGAAATGGATTTTTTTTATATTTGTGACATTTATTTATAAATATAAAAAAAAAGTTTAGAAAAATAGATTAGCAGTAAAATTTATTCTTATAAGAACTATAATATGCTAAGTTCTTCTTTCATTGCTGGCGTATTTTTGCTTGCAGTTTATGTCATTATTTCATATTATTTTACCAGGTTACAACCTGAAGGAAAATTCGTGTTGGTTTGAGTCACGCAATCCTAAAATTCTTTTTTCTTTCCCCGATTGCGGTTTTGTTCCATTTTATAAAATTTTCCCATTTTAAAAAAGATTCTTTTAAATGTTCAAATATATTTTTTTCCCTCTAAAAATCTTTGTTCCGAGAACATTTTCGGCAAATAACTCATTCGAGAAAAAAAATTGGTTAAGAATAAAACCGTACACAAAAAGTATTCTGTATTTATTTCATAATTTTTTTTATTAGAAATATATATGCGTTTTATACATAACTCATAGAAAAATATAATATATGATAGATAATGCGATCACACTAGATAATGTAACTTTACAAAAGGCTCACGAATGTAGTTTTTATTACAATTTTGTAATAATAAAAATTAAAAATTAATGTAACGTGAAATATAACAAAATGCACTCAAAGCGAATTTCTGTGATTCAGAAAAATATAAAAGATTTATCTTCTTTCATTTCTTTATCCGGACATTAATTTTATTTATTTTAGAGATTGCCATAACGATCTAATTTCACTCACGCGATTGCTATTTTTGGACTAACCATAAAAAATTTGTTTTAGCAGCAAACTGACAGATTAGATTGCGTTTCCATCGAGGTCAACTTGATATGTATTTCTAATTTTGAAGTGTTGTTCTTGTGTTTAGCAAAATCGCTCTTTAGTTATCGCACTTTGTTCTCTCTCCAGGCAAAGTTAACGTATAGACCAGGGATAACTAAACTTTTTCGTCCACGGGCCAAATTTCTTGTTGTGATTATGTCTCCAGGGCAGGTTTCAAGCCTAACCTTGTCCAAAAACAAATTAGAAACACAGAAGAAAGGTGTGAAACAAAAGAAGAGAACTTTACAATTTGTTACTAAACATAGGCTACTTCGTCGATGGATTTGAGGAATGTAATGCTTTCCCTTCCATTCTATCCCAGGGGGAAAGATTGATTTCAGCCCGAAGAAACATCCAAGTCTTACAGGGATTTGAACCCTTAACCTCCAGCAAGGAAGGTGTATGCCTTAGCCACAATATAAAAAAAAACATCAATGGATTGGATTAGTGAAATGCTTTCCCTTCCAAACGGGATTCTATTTAGGGAGAAAGATAAATTTCATCCCTTAGAGACATTCAAATATTAGAGGGATTTGAGACTTTGTTCTCCAACATGGGAAATGTATGTTTTAGCCACAATAAAAAAGCAATATATAACTTGTTACTGAATGCAGATGACATCGTCAATGGATTAGATGAGAGAGAGGCTTTCCCTACCAAACGGGATTCTATCCTAGGGAGAAAGATTGATTTCAACCCGTAGAGACATTCAAATCGTAAAGATATTTGAGCCCTAGTCCTCCATCATAGGATTATAGTCAATGGATTAGATGAGATAGATGGATATTAGATGAATATGATAGGATTATAGTCAATGGATTAGATGAGATAGATGGATATTAGATGGATATAGTCAAT
>CM063508.1:96450109-96510109 GCA_032207245.1 Pardosa pseudoannulata
CGGTCACCCCGTGTGTCTTCGAAGGTGACATGCCGGGGCAGGACCGGTTTGAATGCAGAGCGACTTCGGACTTCTTCCAGCCAATAGAGGTGTCCGTTCGTTTTGGGAATTTTGACCTTCTGTCGTTCTGGAGTACTCTTTTTTGGTCTCCGATCGGAATTTTTTTGGACGGAGAAGGTGTTTTGCAGAAGGAGCGAAGGTGAACGGCTGGCATCCGTGGCGTGTGGATGAACGTCTTTGGAAGATAGAGCATTTTCATTTTTTTTTTCAGGATTGACGCCGACTCGAGAGCAGTCTTCAATCAAGAAAATGATAAGTGGATTCATTTTTATTCCTTAGGCATTTATACAATTATAAATAATTTAATCAAGACCTATTATTAATTCAAGACTGTTAAGCTTTTAACCATTTAGCATTACCCGGGAAGCAGACGTAGCTTAAGGTATGCTACGGACCCAAGTAACATTACCCCTGCTGGGTCCTCATAATTTAGAATCAGGGAACAAGGGTAAGAACCCCAGGCTTGGCCTGCTACCCCCAGAGGTATCGTTTGAGAACTTGGAGGACACTATGACCACGAATGTATTTTACTTACCCCAGTCACTTTTAACGTACAAGGCGGATCTTAGGCCAGCTCGAGCTCCGAACCCGCTACCTCTCAGTTACAAGATCGTTGCCTTTGGCGACTGAACTACAGCGGATCAGTCTAATCTATTGCAATTCTAATACTCTCAAAAGCTTGTCTCAATTTTCCTGAGGTATTTCTAACCAGGGCCGTAGCTAGAAATTACGTTCGGAGGAGGATCAAGGGGAAAGACATTGTTCTTTGTGAATGATACTTCAGTAAAACTATAAATTTTCTTATGCATGTGTATCCGTAATGAGCACCATAACACAGTGTGATTTTAAAATGGCAAAATGAGTAAAAAAGCTATAATGAACAAATTAAAAGCTTAGAATGAGTATTGAAGTACCTGAACAATGAATTTAATAGTAAAATTAACAATAAAAACCATGTTTAGATTTATTCATTTAAATACCTCCCTCATTTAGCTAAATACAAAAAATCTAGTCTACAGTAATAAATCGAATCTATTTTAGAAGATAGAATCTGTCTCAAAATAATCACCATAGAACACTACCCCACACAGGAATAATATATACAATAAGTTATGGAAAATGATCTTGAGACGAATGACCATAAGGGATGGGGGGGGATGGGGGGTAGATAAAATCTTGCGACCTCACAAGACATTTATGGTCGAAACGGTCTCTTTCTGAGAACACTAAGGTTTAAGCCCAGCTAGGCAGATGACACACCCGCACACGTGGTAAAATTTCTTTCCACAAAACGATATTTCAGAATTTCGGGGAGGGACCGGTCCCCTAAATCCCCTCCTTTGCCTACGGCCTTGTTTCCAACTTCCTGACCGGTGTTCAATATCGTACCGACCCTTTGACGATGGTCAGTAGCTAATGCTCCACTATTAGGAGAAAAAAACCTGCCCTTCTAGTAGTAGGGCCCAAAGACTAAACAAACAATTTAACCCTTTATATCCTGAATTTATTTATCATCACCTTTCTTACTGCATTTGTGCATCATTAGATAAGTTTGAATGAAGAATAATCATAGAAAAAAAGAAAAGTAATTTTTACTGTATTTTAGTAGTTAATTTTGCAGCTGGTACTTTTTCTAGTACCAACACATATTTTTGACTCTATGATAGAAAATAAAACATTAAATTATGGATAAAATAAATGAAAGGCTTACCTGTGAAGTATAGAAGTCTATAAAAAATAATAGTACAAAATAACTGATAAGTTATTTTGTACTACTATTATTTACTATTAAAGTTTGAATGGAGAATAATCATAGAAAAAAGAAAAGTAATTTTTACTGTATTTTAGTAGTTAATTTTGCAGCTGGTACTTTATAGTACCAACATATATTTTTGACTCTATGATAGAAAATAAAACATTAAATTATGGATAAAATAAATGAAAGGCTTACCTGTGAAGTATAGAAGTCTATAAAAAATAATAGTACAAAATAACTGATAAGTTATTTTGTACTACTATTATTTACTATTAAAGTTTGAATGGAGAATAATCATAGAAAAAAGAAAAGTCATTTTTACTGTATTTTATTAGTTAATTTTGCAGCTGGTACTTTATAGTACCAACATATATTTTTGACTCTATGATAGAAAATAAAACATTAAATTATGGATAAAATAAATGAAAGGCTTACCTGTGAAGTATAGAAGTCTATAAAAAATAATAGTACAAAATAACTGATAAGTTATTTTGTACTACTATTATTTACTATTAAAGTTTGAATGGAGAATATTCATAGAAAAAAGAAAAGTAATTTTTACTGTATTTTAGTAGTTAATTTTGCAGCTGGTACTTTCTAGTACCAACACATATTTTTGACTCTATGATAGAAAATAAAACATTAAATTATGGATAAAATAAATGAAAGGCTTACCTGTGAAGTATAGAAGTCTATAAAAAATAATAGTACAAAATAACTGATAAGTTATTTTGTACTACTATTATTTACTATTAAAGTTTGAATGGAGAATAATCATAGAAAAAAGAAAAGTAATTTTTACTGTATTTTAGTAGTTAATTTTGCAGCTGGTACTTTCTAGTACCAACACATATTTTTGACTCTATGATAGGAAATAAAACGTTACATTATGGATAAAACAAATGAAAGGCTTACCTGCGAAGTATAGAAGTCTATAAAAAAGAATAGTACAAAATAACTGATAACAAACCACTAAATTTACTCGATTGAACAACACGTGTATCAAATCTAGCACAAAATCACCTTCGAATGCATCACGCCTATTATAAAATCGTTACTATGCGTATAAAAAGGATTCTTGATTGGTGCTGTCATTTCCTTTCTACTGTAGGAACTGCATCTTTCATGTCCTTGTGAGTATTGTCAGGAAAAACGGTTTTATTAGGAATATATAGGTGTTTGATTGAAACGGTACTTATAAGTACCGTTAGGTTAAAAAGGGTTAAAAGAGAGCAAACTGTTTAGGTAAAATTACTGAATCCGCAACTTTTTACTTACGAGATCGCTGTCTTTGCCAACTGAGCTACCACGTCTCAATTTTACATCATGAGATGTAACCAGCTTTTATTCTCTATTTAAATCTACTTTTAAGTTTTATTATATCATATCGTTATACAATATATCTGAAATGAAGACATTTAGAAAATTGTTTTTTACAAATATTTTACTTCGATGTAAATTAATATTCTATAAAATAATTTAAAATTCTTCCTAGTCACTTCAATAATTCTGCTTGCTCTCTTTAAATCCATTCATTCACTCTTCTAAAATTGGGCTCTGCTAGAAGATAGTTATTATAGTAAGATAGTTTTAATATAGTAAGGCTTAAAATTTTTAATTAAGGTTTAATCTAGTGATGCTATTACTAGAATCTAGTAATCTAGTAATACTACAAAGCTTCACTTCATGTTTCACAATTTAGAATATCCAATACAACATGTAAAACTGTTTTAATTTCAAATTGTTCAGGAGAAAAAATATTGTATTTGTTTCGACAGATATTGCCATTATAAATGCTTATTTACGAAAAGTTAAAATAGATTACTGCTTATAAATTACTACATAAAAATAAATTTCCTGTTTCACATTCTTAATCTAACTATTAATAAGAGTGTTCAGTGTTCTTCTATGTTGAGCATGAATTGATGAACCTTTCATGACCATTTAATTTCTTTCAATATTTAATACGAAAGATATTTTTAAATAGCAGCTGGGTTTATCAATCAAGTATTAGTCATAAGTGTTATTAGTATGTAAAAGGGAATCGCTTGCGGAAAACTTAATAGACGCTGTCAGTGGATCAGGGAATACCTTCTTTATTTATTTATCTACAAGGTTATAGTTTTAATTTGTTCTACCACCAGAATCCCTGTTTATAAAACTTTTAGTAGCTACCCGTTATCGTCTTTACAAAGTGATTAGGTAAAGGAAATTAGATTATCTAAAAGTTAGGATAAGATTAATGACATAATACGTAGTCATGGGTAAAAAAATCACTTCTGACAATAGAAGACTGCCAGCAAACGAAATTTGGGAAAATTAACTCCGTGTTTCCTCGAATTTCAAGAATAAATTCAGACAGGTTTTCTTAGTAGATATTGACTCTAATGGCCAATTTGCAATAGTTTGGAAATATAACCAATATCTACCTCAGAACAGTATAGAAGGTGTTTATTGAGCGTGTTGTTCAGAATTTTTTAAAATTATTACCTGTTATCTTTTATTGGTGAAGGTCTGAGGAAGCTCGGTAATTACTAAACTTTTTAGTATTTCTCAGCTTTTGTTAACACATTGAATGCAGGACTCGTACGTTTTCTGACGATTGATACTTGAGCTCGGGTCATGTACTAGTACGGTATAGTGTAACAAAATGGTTTGTTTGTGGGTACAAAAATCACGGTATATACAGGAAAACGAAGCCGAATGTTCTTATCTACTACATAGATTCTAGGAAATTTTAGATAAATAAAAACTGGTTTTTACATTATTCGTTTTATGATTGCTCTTTTCATTTTTTTAATATAAAAATGTTTATATATAACATAATTTGAAAAAATTAAATCTATATACTACTATTTCTACTTGATTTTTATACTTACGATACTATTATTAATTTATCTATTAAAAAAATATTTTTTGTTTACAGAAATTTTATGGTTGTTATTTATATATTTCTATTTATATATTTGTTTATATATTTCAATATAAGATACGAAAAGTTGGTTAAAAAATTAAATAATTTTCCATCCATTGAGATTTAACTGAATAACTGAATTTTCGAGCAAAACGCCCGCTCCCGGTACAATTCCTCTGAGAAATATACCCACAATGTGTTAAGTGTGTTAGTTCAACCTAATGAAGAACATAGAGAGTACAAAAATTATTAGCGATTATATTACTACATTTTATTACAAATTATCACTCAATAATTTAAAATTTCATTGCAATTGATATACATCTAAACAGATTTCATCTCAGATTTCGTTTGAAGAAGACTGATTTATGGTTGAGGGAAAAAGTTCTAGTAGTAGCACCGCATATCTTGTCGGAAATTAATTCTTCCGAAAAACAAAATTTATAATAGAAACTAAAATTTATAAGAAAAGGGAGAGAATAAGGAGATTTTCCTATACGCAGTGCAAATAGGTCCCCAAAATCTTTTGCTCACTATGGACAGGATAAAATTAACTTGGGGGATCAAAGTCACTCGTATAAGGGATTGTTTCACACAAATGATTATTCTAATAAGTGAACAATTTATTACGTAGGATTTAAAGGAGGTTAACCGAGGAAGGTAAAGTACTTTGTATCACTAAATAATCCGTATAATATCAGTTCTGTATGAATGCGTATTCAGTGTATATATATGACATAATATCAATACGCTATGAAACCTAAAATACTGCAGAACTGTAAAACATATTTTCATACATTAAGAACGGAAGAAAACCACTTCAAAGTACAAGTCTGTTAATAAGAAACTTTTGCTCCATTTGTAAAACTGAATAAAATTTACGTTCATAAATTAATGTAGGTCACTTAACAGTTCTTCGTATAAGTGACTGTTTGATACAACTGAATATTCGTATATGCAAATGTTTGATACAACTGGATATTCTTATAAGTGAATGTTTCCTATAACTGGATATTCGTATTAATAAATGTTTCATAGAATTGGATATTAGTACATGTTTCAAACAACTGGATATTCGTATAAGTGAATATACTTCATATAATGTTTGATAGAACTGCGTATTAGTATAAGTGAATACTTCATATAACTGAATATTTGTATAAGTGAATCTTTCATATAACTTACGCCGAACGCTGGCCAATTGGTTAGGGCGCTGATCGTCGGTACCGGAGTTCGTGGGTTCGAATCCCACTATGGCATGGATGTTCGTAGCCGTTCGGAATCGGCTTTAAGTAGTAGGTCCCGGTCTCATTAGCCCCCGTGTGCAAAACAGCAGACCGTAGCGCTCCAAACCAAACCAAACCATATAACTGATTATACTGATGACTGATTATTTCATATAACTCGATAGTATGAATGGATGTTTCAAACAACTGCATTTTCGTACAAGTGAATGTTTCATACAACTGAATATTTCTATAAGTGGATGTTTAATACAACTTGATATTCCTATAAGTGGATGTTTCATACAACTGAATATTTGTACAAGTGAATGTTTCATGCTACTGAATATACGTATAAGTGAATAATTTGTTACATAGGATTTATGGGTGTTTCACTGAGGAACAAGGTGTACTTCTTATAAATGACTATTTCGTATAAGAGTTTAGCACGAATTAGTTATTGATGTATATAAATATAATACAATAGCAATACGATATAAAAACAAAATATTACAGAAATTTAAAACATATTTTCAAAAATTAAGTATAAAATATCATCATAATATATTATAATATATTATTCGAAATTCGTCAATCATAATATATTATTCGAAACGAATATTGTAATTGTATAGGTATAGAACTGAGTTTTTAAAATTTATTTAATGTATTATGTACTTTAATATACAATAGAAAACCGTTATATAAATACAACTCCTCGCATATAAAAGTGAGAAATACATTTTCAAAACATATTAACTGTCGCGTCTACTCTATTTTTGTAATGAATCTCTGAAGAAGGAGTATTCAGTCACTCGAACAGCTTCGCTACTGTAATTGGTTATTTGTTTTAACAAGAGGATTCTTGGAAACGCTTTATCTTGCTTCATAATAACCCCCACAGGACGCAAGCACCGCTGAGCAGCCTGTTGCAGCATCGAAACAAAAAGAGATATTTTGCGGCATTTTATTCTCCTTTGAGCCGAAATTTAGTTACGTACAAGTGACGGAAGGTAAAACACAGCGGTCCCTTTGGAGCTAATTAGTCTTTTCTGGAGGAACTATTATTCGGTGTAATTTCCCTGTAGGAACATCTTACAATTGAAAATTTAAGACAAAGCTTTTGAATAGAACAGCGGGTTTTTACCTGTAAAATAGAACAGGTGTACGGATGTAGTTTTCGAAAAATAATACCTTTTTCTATTCCGAATAATGAAAGCTCTTTTCTATGCAAAATGTAATTCCGGAAATTTTTGCGAGGGTATTGTTTTTCGGGATAGACAGTTTGAGATAGTTTGCAAATGTCTGACACATTTTTCTAAATTTGCGACTGAATAATTTTTATTTATGACTAAGAATTTGAAAAATTTTCTGATGTGTCCAAATTTCGTGGAAATGTAATATATCTCCAAGATTGGTTAGAGGAAAATACTTTTATGCTGATCGGAAGAAAATTTGTAACAGGATTAAACATTCGAAATATTGCTTAAAAATAAATTTTCTTCTATAGATCCATTATAAAACACTTGTTTGCATCATTTCTTAACATTTCTGAAACTGACACAGCAAACAATTTTCAAATGGTTCAGCATTTTATTTCTTTTTTAGAAACAAATTGCTATGGAGTAATTTCTTATATTTAAGGATAATTTATTAAGCTTTTATCCGATCGACACAATCTGAAATTAGACTAGCATATAGCCCGTCATATGATAGGATCAGTAAAATTTTTAATTTTTCAGAATTGTAAAGTACTCTATGAGGGAAATAAAAAAATGGTTTGTGTTTTGGTTGAAATTATCTGGTACACGCTCAATAATTTTTATATGTAAATATTCAAACTCCAAAAGTCACCATCGATACTGATGTTAAATTTCATTTTAGACACGTATACATTTAAGACAAACCACCTAAATAAACTATAAATTATGAAATTATCTGGTACACGCTCAATAATTTATTTATTTACTTTCATACTCCTAAAGTCTCCCGATACTGTGAATGCAGTTTAGAATCACGTTGAATTCCTTTAGACCAACATACCTAAATAAATTGTAAATTATGAAATTATCTGGTACACGCTCAATAATTTATTTGTTTATTTTCATACTCCTAAAGTCTCTCGATACTGTGAATTCAGTTTAGAATCACGTTTAATTCATTTAGACAAACATACCTAAATAAACTATAAATTATGAAATTATCTGGTACACGCTCAATAATTTATTTACTTTCATACTCCTAAAGTCTCCCGATACTGTGAATGCAGTATAAAATCACGTTGAATTCATTTAGACAAATAT
The DNA here is from genome assembly GCA_032207245.1 of Pardosa pseudoannulata. Lineage (NCBI taxonomy): Eukaryota > Metazoa > Arthropoda > Arachnida > Araneae > Lycosidae > Pardosa > Pardosa pseudoannulata. The sequence continues at coordinate 96,458,366 of CM063508.1, forward strand.
ACCTAAATAAATTATAAATTATGAAATTATCTGGTACACGCTCAATAATTTATTTGTTTATTTTCATACTCCTAAAGTCTCCCGATACTGTGAATGCAGTTTAGAATCATATTGAATTTATTTAGACCAACATACCTAAATAAATTATAAATTATGAAATTATCTGGTACACGCTCAATAATTTATTTGTTTATTTTCATACTCCTAAAGTCTCCCGATACTGTGAATGCAGTATAGAATCACGTTGAATTCATTTAGACAAACATACCTAAATAAATTATAAATTATGAAATTATCTGGTACACGCTCAATAATTTATTTGTTTATTTTCATACTCCTAAAGTCTCCCGATACTGTGAATGCAGTATAGAATCACATTGAATTCATTTAGACAAACATACCTAAATAAATTGTAAATTATGAAATTATCTGGTACACGCTCAATAATTTATTTACTTTCATACTCCTAAAGTCTCCCGATACTGTGAATGCAGTATAAAATCACGTTAAATTCATTTAGACAAATATACTTAAATAAATTATAAATTATGAAATTATCTGGTACACGCTCAATAATTTATTTGTTTATTTTCATACTCCTAAAGTCTCCCGATACTGTGAATGCAGTATAGAATCACGTTGAATTCATTTAGACAAACATATCTAAATAAATTATAAATTATGAAATTATCTGGTACACGCTCAATAATTTATTTGTTTATTTTCATACTCCTAAAGTCTCCCGATACTGTGAATGCAGTTTAGAATCACGTTTAATTCATTTAGACAAACATATCTAAATAAATTATAAATTATGAAATTATCTGGTACACGCTCAATAATTTATTTGTTTATTTTCATACTCCTAAAGTCTCCCGATACTGTGAATGCAGTATAGAATCACATTGAATTCATTTAGACAAACATACCTAAATAAATTGTAAATTATGAAATTATCTGGTACACGCTCAATAATTTATTTACTTTCATACTCCTAAAGTCTCCCGATACTGTGAATGCAGTATAAAATCACGTTGAATTCATTTAGACAAATATACCTAAATAAATTATAAATTATGAAATTATCTGGTACACGCTCAATAATTTATTTGTTTATTTTCATACTCCTAAAGTCTCCCGATACTGTGAATGCAGTGTAGAATCACGTTGAATTCATTTAGACAAACATACCTAAATAAATTATAAATTATGAAATTATCTGGTACACGCTCAATAATTTATTTGTTTATTTTCATACTCCTAAAGTCTCCCGATACTGTGAATGCAGTATAGAATCACGTTGAATTCATTTAGACAAACATACCTAAATAAATTATAAATTATGAAATTATCTGGTACACGCTCAATAATTTATTTGTTTATTTTCATACTCCTAAAGTCTCTCGATACTGTGAATTCAGTTTAGAATCACGTTTAATTCATTTAGACAAACATACCTAAATAAATTATAAATTATGAAATTATCTGGTACACGCTCAATAATTTATTTGTTTATTTTCATACTCCTAAAGTCTCCCGATACTGTGAATGCAGTATAGAATCACGTTGAATTCATTTAGACCAACATACCTAAATAAATTGTAAATTATGAAATTATCTTGTACACGCTCAATAATTTATTTGTTTATTTTCATACTCCTAAAGTCTCCCGATACTGTGAATGCAGTATAGAATCACGTTGAATTCATTTAGACCAACATACCTAAATAAATTATAAATTATGAAATTATCTGGTACCCGCTCAATAATTTATTTGTTTATTTTTATGCTCCTAAAGTCTCCCGATATTGTTAATGCAGTTTATAATCACGTTGGATTCATTTAGACAAACATACCTAAATAAATAAATATTTTTCTTCACAATGTAACTAAAGCCTTGCTTATTGATTGTCACTGCATACATGGAAGTATTCAATTATCCCACAAAGTAGAAAAGAAGAAAGAGAGGCAATTGATTTGTAAATTTTGTTTGATACCCCTTAAAGGAAAAAAAATAATAAGAGTTGTGATTAACGGGCTCATTAACAGTAATCAATATATCACCAAACCACGTAAATAGAAAATTCGATAACATTGTATTGTTGATTACGAAAGAAATAAAAGATCGATAAATGATTGCTAATTTATTTATTGCATTCGAAATATTTTCTAAGTGAATTTCAAGTTTCTTAATTTAGACTGAAATCAGTGATAGAAATCTTCATCGAGGTTTGGAAATATGTCTATAAAAATCACTAACCTATAGTCAAATTTCCTTCCGGTTTCTAATTCCTTTATAATCAAATCACCTAAAAATCTCATTTACAGCATTTACTAAGACTTGTTTTGTGGAGGCACAGGATATTTAAATGTGAAAAAAAAACAATAAATATAATCAGATACTAATTACTATATTTCTTAAAAACAATTTAAAATCTTTTGTGTTATATAACATATATCTAAATTATATTATTTAATTTTCGATACGTAGAAAATAAAATTTCTACATACGAGAATAATATTAAATATTTTAAATGTACTAAAATAATTAAAATAAAAAAATTCATCCCCATAATATTTAAGTATATGCCTATATATAAAAAACTGTTGTTGAAATAAATAAATAAAACATTTATCTTTAAATTAAAACCAAAACAAGTACAGTAAGTTATATATAAATGAAGAAATGAGATGAAGATTGAAAATTTAATAAAAGTATTTAATTTTTCTTCATATTTTCTGCATTATGGAAAAATTATCTAGAGAGCTGAGGCTTTTTTTGCAATATATTGTTATAATTTGATCATATACAGCCTCGAAAATATCTTCTCAGGAGACTAAGGACATTATCATCTTATTCCTTCAACTTTGATCCTTTTTAGTGTTTATTTGTCTCCTTATATTAATTTCTTAATTGTATTTTTTAATTAACTGATTTTTTAAAATTAATGGGCTCATCACCATTTTTTTTAAATTCTCATTTGATTGGCGACTGAAATGTATAAGTCTCATTACCATCCTTTAGTTGGTGGTGTGATTACTTAAATGATCTCGAGTGAAGATGTTGCGTGAAGAAAGATCACAGTCACGATAAAATTGGAAATCCTTTTTATTTCTTGAGTAAATACGGCTATATACAAGGGAATTCTAATCTCCCAAACCAAGTCGAAATGCAAAGGATTGTTGCCTGCGTAACATCATTGCGACGATCACAGTGGAAAGAAAAGAGATTAAATAATCTCATACAGGTGGGGAGACTTTTCCAGGGTGCAACGCAAACCCAATTTATCCATCGTTCTGTATCCGAGACTCTGCCGCTCGCTATATGAGCGGACTTTACGAATCTCCCGAACTTAAACACTAGAAAGCTGGTTCTGGTCAAAAGACGCGAAAGCCTCCACGAGGTCACAGCACCTACGTAAAAGAAAATGTCGCAAAGCAACGAGTCACACAGGAAGTTTTGTCAACAGTACTCCCTGCGCCAAGCCCTCTAGTACTGAGTTTGCTATTATTGGTAATGCATCCATCTATGAGCCGAACGATAGCCGAATGGTTAGGGGGCTGGCCTTCGGATCTGGAGTTCGTGGCATGGATGTTCGTAGCCGTTCGGAATCGGCTTTAAGCAGTAGGTCCATGTCTCATTAGCCCTCGTGTTGCAAAAAGTAGACCGTAGCTCTCCAAAAACCAAACCAAACCAAGCATCCATCTATAAATATTTTGTTGGCAATAACATTAAAAAAGCCCCGAGTCGAAAAATTCTAGGCTTTTTATACCTTGGGGTCAGTTACGGTCCGGCCAACCGTTTTTTGGTTAGTTACGATTCCAGCTACCTGGGAACTCCAGCTAAGGTTACAGGTAGTTTTTTTAGCTGAATTCTCATAGGAGGCTTCAAATCAGCTGATTCCGGTCTTTAGTTCTGGACAAAGGGAGATCTTCACAGTAGCGTGACTACAAAAGTAGTTCAAACCACTTGATCGGGACTGCCCATTTTGGATGAATGACCATGATTTCAACTCATACGGGAATTTATCTCCATGTCTCCCATAACAATTGGAATTGATTACATTGCAACTCATTTTTTGTCGTAATTTCTTTTATATCTAAACTAGCACTATCTTGTCATTTTACGTAAAGTACGATGTTCTTCCTGCTTTATTATCATACATGTATCTAGTCTCCTCTTTTGTTATGAAGAGCATGTATAAATCATATTAAATAATTAGCGGTGGTCACTAGTTTCACCTGAATTTGCTGAAAATAATAACAAACAAATCATACCTTGTAGACATGGGAATACATATACATAACCGTTTAAGATACGGAAGACAGTAATAACCTGGAGCGACCTGTGCTGTTGAAGGACAAATGTAATGAATAGAAAGCTTTTCCTTACATAAACTTACAAAACTTATTATTAATGCTACTGAACAAAACACGATTTTAAATGAATTTAAATGGAGAATTCCAGCTTGACATCGCTTTTAAAGTTTAACTTAAAGTTAAAATATCTTGGTTTACAGAATGTTCCGAAAATTTAACTAAAATTATGTCACGTTAATATTTTCTTAATCCAGAAATATGACAATTTACTGGAAGTATATTGATACAACTCGTCTGTCTTGAGATTTACGTTGTCACAAAACATGCCACCGAATTTAGTTATCTTATTTTTCCTAATCAAATAGACTGATGCAAACTCTATTTTCTCCCAAATTTTATTAGTTCAAAAAGAACTTAAACTTACTTGAGATTTAACCAATAAATGGACGGCGAAATTTTATAAGTAAAGAAAATTAAGAAAATTAGCTCCACCTTCTCCTATCCAAGAAAGGTGGATAAAATACCTATTTTTTTAAATCCATTTAAAATAATTGTACTGAATTTTAGTTTTAATGCATCATTAAAACTGAAAATGTTTCCTAAAGGGAAGTATTTTACCAAATATGGATTTTATGACTAGATTATGTCACAATTTTCCTAAAATTATACGCAAATATACTAAAATCTTGTTTTAAAAATACAACTTTATCTACAAAAAGAATAGTCTTTGTAAGTTTGAATGTCCGGAAACTTCATCTATAGTTTTGTTCCTCTCTCGATGAAATTTGACAAACTATGCTTCCTTGACGAGAAGAAGATAACTATTCATATACTAGCATATAGCCCGTCATATGACGGGATCAGTAAAATTTTTAATTTTCCAGAATTGTAAAGAACCTTATGAGGCAGATAAAAAAATGGTTTGTTTTTTTTGGATGAGAATTACCTTTCAACAAAAATAATCGAATAAAATGGTCACATATGTACTTAATCTATTATTTAACTCAACAAAATTATTTATGTAATATCCAAGTTTAGTGATAAAACGTATGGAAATAATGCAGAACACATTTAAATAATTTAAAATAAGAAATGATTAAATGAGATGGTTAAAGGAATGAAGTCATAATGCTAGAAAAGTTTTACAGAAGACAGTATTTTTCGCTGTGATACGAAGCTTATTCATACCAATTTCCTTCAGAATCTGTAGTTTAGGAAAAAATAAACTTTACTCGCTTTGAATTTTGCAAACCCTTATTCATCAAAACTGCAATATGGATGCTCTATCCATTCCAGGTCCAAAAGCTTCATAACTTCGAGGACAGACGGGCAGATAACTTAGGCTATTATTACATTAAGAGAAGAAAGTTTAAGGATACAAAACATGAAATGTTTACGTGGCCAGGGACATTCATAAAGCAATACGTGAATTTAATAAAATAAAAATAATAAAAATTCTAAAAAGTTGAAAAAATAGTAAAAATTTATTTTAAAAATAATAAAACAATTTTCGGAATAAGAATTTAAAAGAAAAAGCAGAAAATATTAAATTTATTAGGCATTAAAAAAAATTGACTGCGTCGGGGGTAGAACCGTCAACCCGAGAAGTACGACGGTCAAGTGAGTGAATATTCCACCAAACTTACAACGCCTGCATGTTGTGAGTCGACTAATTAGAGTATATGAAGGTTCAAATAGAAACGGTCCAGAAATTTAAATATTACTCTCCGACTTTGTCATCCTATCAAGAATGAATTTCGTATAGAATAAGAGGAAGGATAAGGCTTGAAATAATAGCATTAAACGCTCGAAAAGGGGGGATGGGTGAATTTCGAACTCGCTTTCAATTTTGTTAACCCTAACTCATGAAAAATCCAATATGGATGCATGTGTCCATTCCAGGTACAACCGCTTCAAAAATTCGCGGACAGACAACTTAGGCTATTATTATACAGGGGATAACTATTTTGGGATTTTATTTAAGACAGATGATAATAAAAATATTTAGTGTGCTATTTTCTTCCCATTTTCAATTTACATTCCAGTGAGTCTTGGTGAAACAACACGTGGAGTTAAAATACTGAACGAATTGTATAGACCAATTATTTTTTGGTCGGAAAGTATAATTAAAAAAATAGGAAATTATATTAACTTTTACAAATGTATTTAGACAGTTATATTTTGAAACATTTGATGATGCAGTTTTTAAATTCTCCTGTACATTTTCGTAATTTTTGTATTCGGTACTTTTTTGCATAGGGGGAAAAGCCAGAATTTAATGTCTTATTATATAATTGAAAAATGTATATTTCTAAAATATTTTGAATTAGTTTTAAAAAAGAATAGTAAATATTTGACTTAAACTTGATTAAATTTCTGAATTTTCATCGAAATGATACATTTTTTTGTTCCGAACCTGTATATGAAATAAACGGCTTCTATTAATGTCTCAAAAATTACCAATTTTACTAAAGTTTTTTTTTTCTGTTTTTCGATTAATAACTTAAATATAAAATATAAATTCGCATGTAACCAGCATTTCCTAATCTATAGAAAAAAATATCTTAGCCCCCTGTTAAGCTCTTTTTCTTAACGAAACTAGAAACTAATATAACGGCCTTTCAATTGATATACTGACATGACTGATATAAGTAAACTTATATAATTGGACTGATATTTTCCGAACGCCATATGCCTGTTATATGCTCTTTGCACAGGAGTCGACAAGAAAGATATTTTGTTTGTTTACTACTCTGGTGGACAAATCTAAAACATTTGATATACTCAAGCCTTCCGTCAAAAATGAGGTTCCTTTTCTATGTTAAAATTGCAGTTTTTTTACATCTCCGGAAATGTTGCACCATTCACCTGAAGTCAAATTAATAAACTAAGTAACATATCAAAAAATAAAATAACATATCAAATTCTATATTTGGATTCTATCTTCGGGTACTTCAATCTAGTATTTAAATAAAATTTATTGATATTTTTATTATTGATTAAAATGGTATGGTAGTACGAGAAATAACCGCAAGGAAAACAACCCTTCCGTTTTGTTTAGCATTCAAGTTTATTTACACTTAACCAAATAATGACCATTACATAAGTGTATTTGTCATATGAAAGAAAATATTGAATATATATCAACATTAAACGTTTCGTTATCATATTTAATGCTTTATTTTAATGATCCGCATAGGTTTCCGAAAATATATAACATATAAAAGTCCATCTTTGGATTCCATCTTTGGGTATTTCAATCTAGTATTTAAATAAAATTTATTGATATTGTTATTATTGATTGAAATGGTATGGTAATACAGGAAACATGCGCAAGAAAAACAATCCTTCCGTTTTGTTTAGCATTTAAGTGTATTTACACTTAACCAAATAATGACCATTACATTGTGTATTTTGTCATATGAAAGAAAATATTGAATATATATCAACATTAAACGTTTCGTTATCATATTTAATGCTTTCTTTTAATGATCCGCATACGTTTACTAAAATATGTAACATATGAAAGTCTATCTTTGGATTCCATCTTTGGGTATTTTAATCTAGTATTTAAATAAAATTTAATGATATTTTTATTATTGATTGAAATGGTATGGTAATACAAGAAAGAACCATGAGAAAAACAACCCTTTCGTTTTGTTTAGCATTCAAGTTTATTTACACTTAACCAAATAATGACATTACATACGTGTATTTTGTTACATGAAAGAAAATATTGAATATATATCAGCATTAAACATTTCGTTATCATATTTAATGCTTTATTTTAATGATCCGCATAGGTTTCCAAAAATATGTAACATATGAAAGTCCATCTTTGGATTCCATCTTTGGGTATTTCAATCTAGTATTTAAATAAAATTTATTGATATTTTTATTATTGATTGAAATGATATGGTAATACGAGCAACAAGTGCAAGAAAAACGATTATTCCGTTTTGTTTAGCATTCAAGTTGATTTACACTTAACCAAATAATGACCATTACATAAGTGTATTTTGTCATATGAAAGAAAATATTGAATATATATCAAAATTAAACGTTTCGTTATCATATTTAATGCTTTATTTTAATAATCCATATAAGTTTCCGAAAATATGCAACATATGAAAGTATATCTTTGGGAATTTCAATCTAATATTTAAATAAAATTTATTGATATTTTTATTATTGATTGAAATGGTATGGTGATACGAGAAACAAGCGCAAGAAAAATAATCCTTTCGTTTTGTTTATCAGTCAAGTTTATTTACACTTAGTCAAATAATGATATTACATACGTGTATTTTGTCACATGAAAGAAAATATTGAATATATATGAACATTAAACGTTTCGTTATCATATTTAATGCTTTATTTGAATGATCCGCATAGGTTTCCGAAAATATGTAACATATGAAAGTCCATATTTGATTTATTTACACTTAACCAAATAATGACCATTACATATGTGTATTTTGTCATATGAAAGAAAATATTGAATATATATCAACATTAAACGTTTCGTTATCATATTTAATGCTTTATTTTAATGATCCTCATAGGTTTCCGAATATATGTAATATATGAAAGTCCATCTTTGGATTCTATCTTTGGATACTTCAATCTAATATTTAAATAAAATTTATTGATATTTTTATTATTGATTGAAATGGTATGGAAATACGAGAAACATGCGCAAGAAAAACAATCCTTCTGTTTTGTTTAGCATTAAAATTTATTTACACTTAACAAAATAATGACCATTACATACGTGTATTTTGTCGTATCAAAGAAAATAGTGAATATATATCAACATTAAACGTTTCGTTATCATATTTAATGTTTTATTTTAATGATCCACATAAGTTTCCTAAAATATGTAACATATAAATTTACATTCCTAAAGCGTATCAGACGGTATAAGTTTGATTAATTCTTTCTATCTATAGCGTGCCAGCGTTTGAAAAAGAAACATGACTTATAGCAGCACGAAAGATTCGAAATTACTTGTAAATTGAATTCAGGCGCTCGATTAAGAATATTATACCTCCCATTCTTGGAAATATGGATAATAAATTAGGATATTTTCTAAAATGGTGTGCTTAATCTTTCTTGTTTCAATTTTAGAAGCTGCATATTACCTTTGAATGAGATGGGTATAACCATTCTAGGCAGGTTTCTCTCCAAAACTATTGAGGGTGTATTATGACAGATTACAGGTCAAGTGTTGTACCATTAAATGTTTGAACCTACTTGATTTATCTGGGGTACTGGGATAAGGAATGCAATAATACGTTAGAAAAAAAGGATAAAACTTAAGTTTTGTGGTTTTGTCAGAGTTTAATATTTCTATCAGATTTATTCGGAAATATTGCAGAGAAAGTAATGCCTAACAAATTTCTTATTCAAACTTTTATTATATTTTTATTTTATTTGAAACTGTTCACCAAAATATTACAAAGTATTCTGTATTGTATAATAGGTTTGAAATTGCATTTTTTTAACATTATTCCCAATAAATTTTACGTACACATGCTTCTCTCTAAATATATGTACATATGTATGTGTACACACATATGTCTGTGTGTGCAGCTTACAAATATGTGAAACAAAATAAATGAAGTTTAAATATAATTACATTCTGACTTAATTTACCATTCGAATGTCGATTGTAATACAAAATTTTAATATATTTTTTATTTTATGTGTAACTGTTCACCAAAATATTGCAAAGTATTCTGTACTGTATAATAGGTTTGAAATTACATTTTTTTTTACATTATCCCCAATGAATTTTACGTACACACGCATCTCTCACATATATGTACATATGTATGTGTACACATATATGTCTCTGTGTGCAGCTTACAAATATGTGAAACAAAATAAATGAAGTTTAAAATTAATTACATTCTGACTTAATTTAATTTACCATTCGAATTTCGATTGTGGTACAAAATTTTATTATATTTTTTATTTTATGTGAGACTGTTCACCAAAATATTGCAAAGCATTCTGTACTATATAATAGGTTGGAAATAGCATTTGTTTTACATTATTTCTAATAAATTTTACGTACACACTCTACTCTCTTAATATATATGTACATATATATGCGTACATACATGTCTGTGTGTGCAGCTTACAAATATGTGAAACAAAATGAATGAGGTTTAAAATTAATTGCATTCTGACTTAATTTAATTTACCATTCAAATGTCGATTGTGGTACAAAATTTTAATATATTTTTTATTTTATGTGAAACTGTTCACGAAAATATTGCAAAGCATTCTGTACTGTATAATAGGTTTGAAATTGCATTTTTTTACATTATTTCCTATAAATTTTACATACACACTCATCTCTCTCAATATATATTACATATGTACATGTACACACATATGTCTCTGTGTGAAGCTTAAAATTTGTGAAACAAAATGAATGAAGTTTAAAATTAATTCCATTCTGACTTAATTTAATTAACCATTCGAATGTCGATTGTGGTACAAAATTTTAATGTATTTTTTATTTTATGTGAAACTGTTCACCAAAATATCGCAAAGTATTCTGTACTGTATAATAGGTTAGAAATTGCATTTTTTTACATTATTCCCAATAAATTTTACGCACAAATGCTTCTCTCTAAATATATGTACATATGTATGTGTACACACATATGTCTGTGTGTGAAGCTTACAAATATGTGAAACAAAATGAATGAAGTTTAAAATTAATTACATTCTGATTTAATTTAATTTACCATTCGAATGTCGATTGTGGTACAAATTTTAATTTTATGTGAAACTGTTCACCAAAATATGGCAAAGTATTCTGTATTGTATAATAGGTTGCAAAATGCATTTTTTTACATCATTCCTAATAAATTATACGTACACACACTTCTCTCTCAATATATATGTACATATATATATGTGTACACACATATGTCTGAGTGTGAAGCTTACAAATATGTGAAAAAAAATTAATGAAGTTTAAAATGAATCACATTCTGACTTAATTTAATTTTTATTTCGGATGTCGACTGTGGTACAAAATGTTCCATAGCTAAATCTAAAATTAGATTTTCGGCCATGCATACTGTAGACGTTTATGCTGAGTTTCCCTTTATTTCTTATATAATAAGAGCCTAAGTTATGTGTCCGTCTGTCCTCGAATTTATGAAGCGGTTGGCCCTGGAATGGATAGAGGAACCCATATTGGATTCTTGATGAGTTAGGGTTAGCAAAATTCAAAGCGAATAAAGTTTATCTTCTCCTAAACTATCGGTCCGATTCTAAAATAAATTGGTATAAATATGCTTCATAACACAGCTAAAAATACTGTTGTATTTAAAACTTGGAAATCCTCCTTCCCCCTTTTCGAACGTTTAATGTTATTATTTCAAGACCTATTTTCGTGGGTTAAGAGTAGGCGATTAAATTTATCAATTTATTACGTAATAAATAGGTAAATATAACATTTTTTTCTAGCATTATGAGGTCATTTCTCTAACCGTATCATTTAATCATTTCTTAATTTAAGTTGTATTAATATGGTCTGCATTATTTTCAGACGTTTTATCACTGAACTTAGATATTACCTAAATAATGTTCTTTAATATTTGGCTTAAATAATATATTAGATACATATGTGACAACTTATTATTTTTTGTTGCAATGAAAATTTTATCACCGGTATTAAAAACAAATTGTTTTCATAAAAGTCTAGGAGTCTATTTCACGGACTAATAACTAACTAGAGTAAGTTATATATGTTTGAAAATTAAGAAGTTTGTTCGTTTGTGTGTTTCATTTCATACATAACCACACGGTTTGACTGAATTAGTTCAATGTGATTCTAAATTGCATTCACTGCATTTATTATTTCATAATAAATATCTAATAAATATCTAGAGTTTAAGTTATATATCTTTGAAAATTAAGAAGTTTGTTTGTTTGTGTGTTTATTTTTTATGCATAACCACACGTTTGGAACTACTGGGGGCATTCAAATAGCCCCATCGCTGATCTCTATGTCACTGACCTAGCTCGCTCGCTGTTTGGGATTTAACTGTACCCCTCGTTATTTGAGATCGCTTTCCGAGTATCGCAGTTGATCTTCGCCAAACTTCGAAAGATTTTACCCGAACCCACATATTTGAACCAATTACATTCCTGGACCTGGAATGAATGGAAGCATCCATATTGGATTCTTGATGAGTTAGGGTTAGGAAAATTAAAAGCAAGTAAAGCTTAAAACGAATAATTTTTAGACAGCATAATTGTAAAATGGAACAATATTTGTTAAATATAAAAGAGGAAATGGTTCCCCATACGGTCATTCCAATAGGTTTGGACTTATAATTTTTATTTCGATAGCTTTCGTATTTTACGTTTGATACACAGTCTTTTAAAAGTGACATTTGACAATAAATTGTAAGCCACGTGGCACAAAATTGGAAGTTTTTTGGCATTATGTCCCCTGATGAATGTGGGAATAATTATAGATCGGCTGCAATTTATTTATCCGAAACGTCACGATGCTCAACTTTTGGAGAATCTTCCGAGTTGCATGCAGCCGCTGAAATTTTTCATTATGTGTTTGAGGTTTACCTTTTTACATTTCTGGAAAATTAAAAGTGTTAATGATCCCGTGTTATGACGGGCTATATGCTATCAATATAAGAAAAGATTTTTGAAGAACAAACCAATTAGAAAGAGTGTGGGTACGTATTTCATACACTCATACATACTGAGAAAGCTGGTTTCGCTAGGACATTACATATATTCAGACTAGTAATTCGACTATGAAGTTCTGGAATGGTGAGTTTATGACTCAGTGAAATCAAACTATATACAATATACACGTGTATACAGTATACACAATGTACATGTAACTCCAGTTTTCGTTATCTTCAATTATTTAGGTTATTTTGAATTATGTAGATTAATTAGTCGTAGAAGCTAGTTTAGCGCTTTTCCCCCCTCAAATTGAAAGTCAAAATTTTTACTTGATTGTAAGGAGTAGTTTCTAAAGCTAAAAACAGACTTGTTGCCCACACGGAAATTGACATTAAGGAACTGTGAGAATGCAGGAATACAGGAACATGCGTCAATATGATTTCCTGGGTCAAGCCTTCTTAACCTGAGATTTCTTAACTCTTGAGGACAAAACTAGAGGGAAGCGAGAGCTATCAAAAATCCTAAAAGAACTGAAAAGATTTCTGAATTCGTGATTTAAGAAGTTAAGATTAAAATAGTGAGTAAAAATTAAAATTGTAGTAGAATGCCTAGGGGTAAGAGTACAATATTTTGAGGGTACAGCCCAACTGGTCATTGTGGTGACTGTGCAGTGAATAATGTTGTTAGGATCAATAGATCCCAGGTTGGTTTTCCTTAACCACTGAGTGAACAATAAGTAAACAGTGAGCTTTACTATTGTACTGTGATTGGAGATTCATCCTGTGTTTTAACTTGTTTTAGGGGCTCTGAATCTTACCTTATCTTTTCCAATATATGTCATAGTTAATTCAGCCTGCTAAATTTATTTCTGCTTTTGACCAGTTGCAATAACCACAATAACAACGTATGTCGACTTTAAAACTTATCAAAATAATTTGTAAGAAATTTAAAGAAACATCGGCTTTGAAATAATACATGTCGTCAAATTTAAACTTTATTTAAAACACGAGGCTAAATGGCAAAGAAAAGAGCAAAAACAGTGAACTAGTTTACTTTAACTCATAAGCTAAAGTAGTAATATTTCATTGAACTAAGTAGTATATCATAAGAGAATTAATTTTTTATTGTTTATATTAATAGGCTATAAGCAAATTTTGTTGTTTTTTCAAAGAACTAATATTTTTTGTCAGCTTACTAGATCAAATCTCACTCCATTAATGTCACAGTACTATTATTTGTTGTACAAAAAAAAATAAATAAATAGCATGTCATAAAAAATAACGGAGCAATTTTACTCTTTTGTTTAAGTTTGAAAATTTCTTCGCTTGCAATATCATAGCAGATTAATATGGCTCGTGAAAATAATAATTGCTATAGAGAGAAACAATGAGTCATTTTAACTTCTGGGAATGTCAGTTAATAGCCTTTACACACTTTATTCCTCTTTGACAGCGTAGAAAATACAATAGGTACTTTAAATTGTTATCAGTAAAGCTCATTTAGAGTTTCGGTATTGTTTTATAAATGAAAAATAACCTCCCTATTCAATGGTGTAAAAGGACAAACAGAGCAATATTGTCAAACTCTTTAAAATGGGGATCATCAAGATTAAATGTAAATATTCATGTATTCTTTTATATAGAAATCTTCTGCAGAAATTCGTTGCTATAGCACAGCTTTTGGAATCAATAAATTTTAATTCTAGAAGATAAATATTTGTGAAAGCAAAATGCATTTATATTCAAATTTCTTGAGCGTTTTGATTTCAATGGCAGTGGATAAAAATGACATTCACTATTTCTCGAGAAAATATGGGTTTATAATAAATATTAGAGTTTATTTTAATAAAGAGAAATGATATTAATATCGTGCATGTTTATGTTTCTTTGCACACATTGATTTTTATATGCAAAATTGTTTATCACTGTGTTATACTTTTGTTAATACTACACATGAAAGTTACTCGAAGAAATTTTATTAAGAATTACTGACTTATTTATCTGGAATTATGTAAAGTAGAAATAATTTTTCTATGTTTGCTTTCGAATAAAACTTTAATAGTAGCTTCGGATTTGAAGTTAACTGTAAGATATTGTGTTATTTGAGAAAGCTTAATCAAAAGTGAAAGACTATTGAAAGAGAAATCTATTTAGTGTTAGGAATTATTTTAAGATGATTATAAGAGTTTTTGTACATCTTGTTTTTAATATCTCAGAATATTTAAAAATAGTGGTTGTAATAAAATCCTATCATTTCGCTCTAAATATGAAAACTACGTTGGTTTGGCATATTGGAGTAACTCTGTCACTTCTAGCTACTGTCTTCCCTCTTTTTGCCCCATATTCACGGACGAAAAGAGTGCTATTTACAAGGCTTTAAAACACATCAGCAATAAAAAGTACTATATCATTTATTCTGATTCTCTGAGCGCGTTGGAAAGTATCACATCCGGCACTAATTGTTGCAGTTACATCTCCTGTTCTATAAAATTATATAAAAAACTTACTTTGTCCGGTTTTCACATTTTACTCTGCTGGGTTCCCAGTCACGTGGGTATCTCGGGCAATGAAAAGGCTGATGATCTGGCCAGACATGCTGCTGTCCCCTACCCTGGCCTCATCCCCTATGAGGATATAAAAAAGTCCATTGCTTTGGTCACCATGGACGGCTGGAAAGCTGACTGGAACCTGGAAACGGGGAACAAGCTTCATTCAATTATGCCAACTGTTACATTCTGTCCATCACTATCCAATCGCAAATTAGATGTTATATTATCCTGTCTTTGTATCGGTCATAGCAGACTAACCCATAAACATCTATTACTGTCTGAGCCTACTCCAAAATGTTCCTTTTGTCATACTCATCTCACTGTTCATCACATGTTATCCTCATGTGCTGCTTTAAAACGTTTTTACTATATATATTCTAAAACTTATCATCCTGCATTGAATGAACTTTTAGGCAAAACTCCTCATCCCAAACTCTTTGAATTCCTCATCTGCATCAAAGTTTTAAACCTCATTTAATGCTTTAAAAATTTTTAATGTAATTTTTATCCTTCATCGTTTATCGCATGTTTTTTCTTAATTTTTATTAGTAATCTGTTACTTTTAATTTGAGTATCTTTGTTTTATGTGCTCTTTTGTTTGGCGCAGCATATCCTCACTTGGATCTTGCGCCAGAAAACACCAACCTATCATTTCGAAAAATTATAATTAATGTAGGTGAAAAACATGAAAAACCAATTAATAAAAAAGTCCTCAAAAATTTTGCAATAAAATAAACAGTAAATATCGAAGGTAATGACAATGCATGCTTTTGTATTTATGGTGTTTTTTTGAGTAAGTTTCTATTGCAAGTAAATAATACTCAGGGAAAATCATTGAGGAAAATAGCTCTAAAATTAAACTTCAATGTAATTCTAGAAATTATTCTAACAAAATTCTTTTAATGAAATTATATTTAATGTAGGTGGAATACATGAAAAATCAATTAATAAAAAAGAGCCCTCAAAAATTTTTCCATAAAATAAACAGTAAATATGGAAGGTAATGACAATGCATGCTTTTGCATATATGGTGTTTTTTGAGTAAGTTTCTATTGCAAGCAAATAATACTCAGGGAAAATCATCGAGGAAAATAGCTCTAAAATTAAACTTCAATGTAATTCTAGAAATTATTCTAACAATTTTTTTTTATGAAATTATATTTAATGTAAGTGGAATACATGAAAAATCAATTAATAAAAAAGAGCCCTCAAAAATTTTTCCATAAAATAAACAGTAAATGTGGAGGTAATGACAATGCATGCTTTTGTATTGATGTTATTTTTTTAGTAAATTTCTATTGCAAGTAAATAATACACAGGAAAAATCATTGAGGAAAATAGCTTTAAATTAAATTTCAGTGTAATTCTAGAAATTATTCTAACAAAATTCTTTTTATTAAATTATATTTAATGTAGGGGGAATACATGAAATTCAATTAATAAAAAAGAGCCCTCAAGAATTTTGCTATAAAATAAACAGTAAATATGAAAGGTAATTACAATGCATGCTTTTGTACTGATGGTGTTTTTTTAGTAAATTTCTATTGCAAGTAAATAATACACAGGCATTACGTACCAATGACTTATACCAGGTCATACTGAGATAACACAAAGAGTTAAAACACCAGATTCAGATGAGTGATATCATACATTTTGCAGATTTTTTTTTATTTACAAATTTAATTTTGCTCAATATGGTGGCTCAAGTACAATATATTCAATCTCAATATGGAGATGCCGTAAACCGCTGAAATATGGAAGCAACTCCAGCTGGTGACACTATCTTCAGATGGACAAAAAAAAGTTGAGCGTTCCCTGCCTCTACGCTTCGTCTTTCCTCCGAAGGGGACTTCAAATCTGCTGAGCAAAAAATCCAAAAGCTGGTGTTGCCAAGGTCAAAGACGACTGACCTGCGTTAGCCACCCCTCTTGTCCAGTGATGTCGAAGGGGGGGAGCTTACTATCGTCCTTGTTCCTTGGTCAGTCTCCCGCCCTGGCGTTGTCCAGAAGTGTAACTCACTGTTACAAGAAGGAAAATCATCTAGGAAAAAAGCTCTAAAATTAAACTTCAATGTAATTCTAGAAATTCTTTAAAAATCATAGATTCAGTACGTTAAAAAATGGATTAAGTCACAGAATCTGAATTAAGTTCTAGTCTAGTTCGGCATAAAAAATTGAAAGTTTGAGAGTAGAATTGAATCTAGTAAATAATATCTAGGTATGTATTATATAACAGAAACAGCACACAGTTGTTACATTCCGTTGATCAATGGATACTTGCATATCACTGATAATCCATCTAAACGGAAACTGTTTATATAATAAATATATTATTCCTGGAGTAATAGTTTTGTTTTTATTTGTTGTTTATTGATTTAATGGAAATATAAATGGCTTTTAAACACGAATTGATCCTTGATCTAAAATAAGAAATCATGTATTTCTCTCTGACGCACACATGTACAAGAACTAGAGACAAAAATTCTCGAATATATGGCTTTTTTAATACTTGAAAAAAATTTATTAATTAAAATTCTTTTTAAATGTGATGTAACACATTTTCTAAAAGCTAACATTGCAGCATCTATGGTTTTAATAGACATATACAAATCTTCCATAGATTGTATATATTATGCTTGCAAAACAGGAACTAATTTATTTTTATATTGTCAGCGATAAATCGCTAATAATTAGAACACATTTAGTTTTCCATGTATAAAGTGTCATAAAACTGGCATTTGTTGCGGACTATGCACATTAATGCCAAGATAATTAAGGAGTAAATTTACCATCGGCTGGGGAAATAGTCAGATAGAGGGATGACAGGGTACCCATTTCCTAGACCATATAATTTTAATTGTAAGAGTGTTCTAGAAGCACCATATGAAATTGGACGAATAGTCAGCTTAAACAATATTCATTTGAAAAAAAATATGATCAATGATAGAAGGGGACATATCTCTTCATCATAATCAAGACAAGGCAGAGAAGAGAGAGAGAGCAACGAGTTACAAATTTGGGAGTGTTTTCTCCTTAAAAGTTGAAGGTGAACTGTCTGCAGGAAAGACCTAATTTGTTCTTTTTTTATACTTGTTTAGGCAAGTCCCCTAATAACTTTGATGACTACATCTTCTTAGTTAATAGGCAGAAAATACTGAGACAAGCTCTCAATTTAATTCTTATGCTAGAATATTATTTTTATTATAATCCACGGTTCTCCGTCTAGTAATTTAATGTATGGCTCAGCGTACTTTTATTGTGTGATGATGTCTTCATTGAGGACAATATACTTTTTTGAACATTTTAACATGTGTATAATTTGTGCAAAATGAAAATTTTAAAAGATATAAATAATAATAGTAAACAAATGTTCTTTGATACCTTCTCTGACTCCAGTTTTATTTCGTTGTATAATTAGTTCCTACACTTGAAGAAAATCTAAATTCATTATAGGGGAGAGTGGGGACATAGCCCACCTTGGGACACCTTTATTTTCAGGCTATAATTTGGAATCATGAATTAGTTCTTATGTGTATTGATAGATGGCCTTCCTCTTCACTTCTCAAAGAATTTTGAGGAAAATAGTGCTTATAAGTAAGGAACAATTTCATTTTCTTTGTTTTGAATAACCCAAAATTACATCAATGTGCATTTTAAAAAGCAATTTTTGGAAAAACAATTAAAATATTTAAAAAAGTGTATTGTTATGAAGGAAAATTTATTTATTATTATTTCTATGCAAAAAATAAATTGTATTGTTAAGCCTAACTGTATAGTAGTTACCAAAAGATACTATGTAAAATGGGGCAGGTTGGGAAACATATAGATGGGGCACCTTGGGACATTTTAAAAAGTGTAAACAAATATCAATTCAAGCCAAATAATTAATATTTTGGTGCCGAATTTTTAATTGATTTAACATGTCAAAACATTAATTTATTAATCTTTTTTTTCAGGAAAAAATGGTGAGAACAAGAAAAACAAACAGAAAGTATTCTGCTGTAAATGTTAATATGCTTGAATCAGCTGCAAATATAAGATTTGTTAAAAATGTATTAACTTGAACACTTTTCAGTCATTTCTCTTTTATAACAGTTAATAAAAATAATTTGAACAGTATTTTGTATTTGTTGTTTAGTGTCCCAACCTACCTCATACAGTGGGGCAGGTTGGGATATTGGAAAGGTATTTTGTTTCTTTTATTACTCTTTAACTAAATGAGATATTAAGTAGATTTAATGTTTATAAGAAGCAGATATGATGACAATATGTGCATGTATACTTATGTTTTTCAATTAGCTTTAAAAAAATTCATAAAAATGTTTAACCGAAAAGTGTCCCAAGGTGCCCCGGTCTCTCCTACTATCTAAGACTATTTGGACTAGTAATTCATAATTAACTGTACCAATCTCAAACATATATCACAATTTATTAAATACAATTTATTGAATATATATCACATTATATCAAATTCTCTAAAGTAGAAATATTTGTTCTTTATTGGGTAAGAATACAAAATCTTTACAACAGATATACAAAATGTTAAAACATAAAAATAATATAAAGTATTAAGAGATAAAAATATTAATGTTAAATAAATGTTCATTAATACTATCTCTAACTGAATTTTTATTTTCTTTTTATAATTAATTTTTTTCAAAACTTGAAAAAAATCCAAAGATACCATACGATCTAAGGCTGTTTGGACTAGTAATTCATAATTAACATTACCAATCTCAAACATATATCACAATTTATTAAATACAATTTATTGAATACATATCACTACATATCACACTATATCAAATTCTTTAAAGTAGAAATATTTGTTCTTTATTGGGTAAGAATACAAAATCTTTACAACAGATATACAAAATATTAAAACATAAAAATAATATAAAGTATTAAGAGATAAAAATATTAATGTTAAATAAATGTTCATTAATACTATCTCTAACTGAATTTTTATTTTCTTTTTATAATTAATTATTTTCAAAGCTTGAAAAAAATCCAAAGACACCATACGATCTAAGGCTGTTTGGACTAGTAATTCATAATTAACATTACCAATCTCAAACATATATCACAATTTATTAAATACAATTTATTGAATACATATCACTACATATCACACTATATCAAATTCTTTAAAGTAGAAATATTTGTTCTTTATTGGGTAAGAATACAAAATCTTTACAACAGATATACAAAATATTAAAACATAAAAATAATATAAAGTATTAAGAGATAAAAATATTAATGTTAAATAAATGTTCATTAATACTATCTCTAACTGAATTTTTATTTTCTTTTTATAATTAATTATTTTCAAAGCTTGAAAAAAATCCAAAGACACCATACGATCTAAGGCTGTTTGGACTAGTAATTCATAATTAACATTACCAATCTCAAACATATATCACAATTTATTAAATACAATTTATTGAATACATATCACTACATATCACACTATATCAAATTCTTTAAAGTAGAAATATTTGTTCTTTATTGGGTAAGAATACAAAATCTTTACAACAGATATACAAAATATTAAAACATAAAAATAATATAAAGTATTAAGAGATAAAAATATTAATGTTAAATAAATGTTCATTAATACTATCTCTAACTGAATTTTTATTTTCTTTTTATAATTAATTATTTTCAAAGCTTGAAAAAAATCCAAAGACACCATACGATCTAAGGCTGTTTGGACTAGTAATTCATAATTAACATTACCAATCTCAAACATATATCACAATTTATTAAATACAATTTATTGAATACATATCACTACATATCACACTATATCAAATTCTTTAAAGTAGAAATATTTGTTCTTTATTGGGTAAGAATACAAAATCTTTACAACAGATATACAAAATATTAAAACATAAAAATAATATAAAGTATTAAGAGATAAAAATATTAATGTTAAATAAATGTTCATTAATACTATCTCTAACTGAATTTTTATTTTCTTTTTATAATTAATTATTTTCAAAAGCTTGAAAAAAAATCCAAAGACACCATACGATCTAAGGCTGTTTGGACTAGTAATTCATAATTAACATTACCAATCTCAAACATATATCACAATTTATTAAATAAAATTTATTGAATACATATCACTACATATCACACTATATCAAATTCTTTAAAGTAGAAATATTTGTTCTTTATTGGGTAAGAATACAAAATCTTTACAACAGATATACAAAATATTAAAACATAAAAATAATATAAAGTATTAAGAGATAAAAATATTAATGTTAAATAAATGTTCATTAATACTATCTCTAACTGAATTTTTATTTTCTTTTTATAATTAATTATTTTCAAAGCTTGAAAAAAATCCAAAGACACCATACGATCTAAGGCTGTTTGGACTAGTAATTCATAATTAACATTACCAATCTCAAACATATATCACAATTTATTAAATACAATTTATTGAATACATATCACTACATATCACACTATATCAAATTCTTTAAAGTAGAAATATTTGTTCTTTATTGGGTAAGAATACAAAATCTTTACAACAGAAATACAAAATATTAAAACATAAAAATAATATAAAGTATTAAGAGATAAAAATATTAATGTTAAATAAATGTTCATTAATACTATCTCTAACTGAATTTTTATTTTCTTTTTATAATTAATTATTTTCAAAGCTTGAAAAAAATCCAAAGACACCATACGATCTAAGGCTGTTTGGACTAGTAATTCATAATTAACATTACCAATCTCAAACATATATCACAATTTATTAAATAATTTATTGAATACATATCACTACATATCACACTATATCAAATTCTTTAAAGTAGAAATATTTGTTCTTTATTGGGTAAGAATACAAAATCTTTACAACAGATATACAAAATATTAAAACATAAAAATAATATAAAGTATTAAGAGATAAAAATATTAATGTTAAATAAATGTTCATTAATACTATCTCTAACTGAATTTTTATTTTCTTTTTATAATTAATTATTTTCAAAGCTTGAAAAAATCCAAAGACACCATACTATCTAAGACTGTTTGGACTAGTAATTCATAATTCCCATTACCAATCTCAAACATATATCACAATTTATTAAATACAGTTTAATGAACTACATATAACACTATATTAAATTATTTAAAGTAGAAATATTTGTTCTTTATTGGATAAGAATATAAAATCTTTACAACAGAAATACAAAATATTAAAACATAAAAATAATATAAAGTATTAAGAGATAAAAATATTAATGTTAAATAAATGTTCATTAATACTATCTCTAACTGAATTTTTATTTTCTTTTTATAATTAATTATTTTCAAAACTTGAAAAAAATCCAAAGACACCATACGATCTAAGGCTGTTTGACTAGTAATTCATAATTAACATTACCAATCTCAAACATATATCACAATTTATTAAATACAATTTATTGAATACATATCACTACATATAACACTATATTAAATTATTTAAAGTAGAAATATTTGTTCTTTATTGGATAAGAATATAAAATCTTTACAACAGAAATACAAAATATTAAAACATAAAAATAATATAAGGTATTAAGAGATAAAAATATTAATGTTAAATAAATGTTCATTAATACTATCTCTAACTGAATTTTTATTTTCTTTTTATAATTAATTATTTTCCAAACTGGAAAAAAATCCAAAGACACCATACGATCTAAGGTTGCTTGGACTAGTAATTCATAATTAACATTACCCACCTCCAGTATACATCAGAAATTATTAACTACAATTTATTGTATACATATATCATAATTTTTTAAATACAGTTTATTATATGCATATATCATAATTTATTAAATACAATGTATTATATAGAGATGTCACAATTTATCAAAATATTTAAAGTAGGAATGATTTTTCCTCTGTTTATGTTAGAATACAACTTTAATAGTATCTTTGGATTTGAAGTTAGCTGTAGAATATTGAGTATTTTTGAAAGCTTAATCTGAAATAAAAGGATTTTGAAAGATGAATCTAGCCACACATATAACACAACATATATCACATATATCAGAATGTTATAGAGAGTTTTCTGCTCCAATGTATTTATTTGTGTAAATAGATATAAATACATACATTTACCTATATAATTTGCATGCACAAAATTAATTGTAAGAATATATATATATATATATATATATATATATATATATATATATATATATATATATATATATATATATATATATATATATATATATATATGCATGGGATAGTTAGCACAATTTTGCATAAAATGAATATATTCTACGGAGAAGTTGAAATCTTATATAGATTCTTATCATATTATGTAATACTCTGTGCCCCTGAAATTATCAGCACAAGAAAAGTTAATTTGATTCCGAAAATTATTTACCATATAAATAAATGCAGTCCATTTAGATATTTTATAAAATTTGTTAAAGTTTCGAGAAAGACATTAATACCAAAGATACTTATTTTCTAAAAATGCTATTTTTAGAATTGCACAGAATTAATTGTAAGAATATAGATATATGCATACAATAGTAAGCACAGTTTTGCATAAAAAGAATATATTCTACTGAAAAGTTGAAATCTTATATAGATTCTTAACATATGATGTAATGCTCTGTACCCCTAAAATTACCAGCACGAGAAAAGTTTATCTGATTTTGAAAATTATTTATCATATAAATAAATGCAATCTATTTAGACATTTTATAAAACTTGTTAAAGTTTCGAGAAAGATATTAAATAATACCAAAGATACTTCTTTTCAAAAACTACTATTTTTAGAATTGCACAGAATTAATTCTAAGAATGTAGATTTATGAATACATTAGTAAGAACAGTTTTGCATAAAAAGAATATATTCTACTGAAAAGTTGAAATCTTATTCAGATTCTTAGAATATGATGTAATGCTCTGTACCCCTGAAATTACCAGCACAATCAAAGTTTATCTGATTTTGAAAATTATTTACCATATAAATAAATACAATCTATTTAGACATTTTATAAAATTTGTTAAAGTTTCGAGAAAGGTATTAAATAATACCGAAGATAATTTTATTATAAATGATTAAATAATACCGAGACTTATTTTCTTAAAATAATATTTTTAGAATTGCGCAGAATTAATTGTAAGAATATAGATTTATGCATACAACAGTAAGCACAGTTTTGCATAAAAGAATGTATTCTACTGAAAATTTGGAATCTTTTATAGATTCTTAACATATGATGTAATTCTCTGTACTTATGAAATTACCAGCACAATCAAAGTTTATCTGATTTTGAAAATTATTTACCCTACAAATAAATGCAGTCCATTTAAGACATTTTATAAAATTTATTAAAGTTTCGAGAAAGACATTAAATAATACCAAAGATACTTATTTTCTAAAAATAGTATTCTTAGAATTGCACAGAATTAATTGTAAGAATATTTTATGCAGATTTTAAGGATTTATGCATTCAATACTAAGCACAGTTTTGCATAAAAAGAATATATTCTACTAAAAAGTTGAAATCTTATATAGATTCTTAACATATGTAATGCTCTGTACCCCTGAAATTAACAGCACGAGAAAATTTTATCTGATTTTGAAAATTTTTTACCATATAAATAAATGCAATCCATTTAGACATTTTATAAAATTTGTTAAAGTTTCGAGAAAGACATTAATAATACCAAAGGTACTTATTTTCGAAAAATACTACTTTTAGAATTGCACAGAATTAATTCTAAGAATATAAATATATGCATACAATAATAAGCACAATTTTTGCATAAAAAGAATATATTCTACTCAAAAATTGAAATCTTATATAGATTCTTAACATATGATGTAATGCTCTGTACCCCTGAAATTACCAGCACAAGAAAAGTTTATCTGATTTTGAAAATTATTTACCATATAAATAAATGCAATCCATTTAGACATTTTATAAAATTTGTTAAAGTTTCGAGAAAGACATTAAATAGAGCTAAAGATACTTATTTTCTAAAAATACTATTTTTAAGTCTTTTAAACTAGAAATATTTTAATAAACGTAAATCCTCAACTAGCATGAACTCGCTTTCGAGACTATAATGTCTGACGTTAGACTGATTTAATTAAACACAAGATTACTGCTTAGTTCCGAGGCAGGAAATACTTTTAATATTCCCCCCACATCCAAGCTATGAATATTTTACCTACTTCATACAGGATCTCGTCCCCAATTCGAGTTTTAACGATTGCAGATAGGCATTAATTAGATTATTGTCCCATATTATGAAGGAATGGACAATTTAAAATAGTAAGCAGCTATCTGGCTGTAGTCTGCTTTATGACGTCATAAAACTTGAGAGTCATCAAATGGGGAAAGTCAAAAGAGACATTAGAACGTTTTCTCTCGTCTCGAACGATCTATAACTTTCAGATACTTTGTTCTAAAATAGCGCAGGAAATGATAGCGTTTTGGTAAGCAACTTTACTTTGCCATTTTGAGTCATTTTCTTTGGATTTGGTACCCTTTTTTAGTCATTTAATACTTTTTTCTCGGGAGGGAGGCAGGAAGATTTGAGTCCAAAACAAAAGGACTTTGTATAATGGATTGTGGCGTTCGTAAACACGTAAAGGGGACTTCTGGGATTGAAAATTCTACTTTTTAGGTCACCGGATGGAAATAATCAATCATTTCTAGACATGCTTCTGTTGGCTAAAGAAGTATAGATAATTTTTTTGATAGCTTACTGAGATTTATTCATTCATTTCACTATCCTTACGTGTCTGCATACATGGATTAAGAAACAGAAAATTATAAAGAAATGCCTTTATAATATAGACTTATGGGAATGTCCAAACATTTGATAGATAAAGCTATAAGACAAAACATGAGATAAAAATCGTATTGCTTATGAAACGAATACATGATAAATAATCGAGGATTAATGTAAATTAAATTGACTTGATTCTCCTTATGTTTTTAGCCGAAAGATGACCGAACGGTTACGGTGCTGGCCTTCGGAACCGGAGTTTGTGGGTTCGAATCCCACAATGGCATGGATGTTCGTAGCCATTCGGAATCGTCTTTAAGCAGTAGGTCCCGGTCTTATTAACCCTTGTGTTGCAAAAGTAGACCATAGCAAACCAAACCTTATTTTTTACGTGTTGAATGACGCCACAATCGTAGTAAACCACTCTCGTTGGTTTAGGGAATTTTTCCTTGCAATACGGACAATAGACCATCTTAAATTCTTTTTACTCCTTTACTACCACCAGGGGTCTATATTATGGTAAGTCTGGTGTGACTCTATGTTGATAACTTTAGCATATGTCCTATCCAAGACCATCTACACTTTTTAATTTGCATAGACGCTAGCTTTAAATTTGTTTAAAAAATAATTGACAGTTTTATATTTTATCTATATGTCCAATCCAGGACTAAAAGTATAAAAATATAAAACTCCAGGATTAAAAATATAAAACTGTGAATTATATTCTGTTTTCCATTCAAGGTGTTTTTTATATCAATATCCATAGCATATGTCCAATTTAGGACCATCTACACATTTTAATTTGTATAGAAGCGAGCTTTAAATTTGTTTGAGAAATAATTCACAGTTTTATATTTAACTGTATGTCCAATACAGGACCATAAGATAAAATATAAAACTGTGAATTATATTCTGTTTTGCATTCCCGGTGTTTTTTATATCAATATTCATAGCATATGTCCAATTCAGGACCATCTACACATTTTAATTTGTATAGAAGCGAGCTTTAAATTTGTTTAAGAAATAATTCACAGTTTTATATTTTATCTATATTTCTAATCCAGGACTATAAGATGAAATATAAAACTGCGAATTATATTCTGTTTTCCATGTACGGTGTTTTTTATGTGAATATCCATAGCATATGTCCAATCCATTAGCATGTACGCTTTTTAATTTGTATAAAAGAGAGCTTTAAATTTGTTTAAAAAATAATTCACAGTTTTATATTTTATTAATATGTCCAATCTCGGACCATAAGATGAAATATAAAACTGTGAATTATATTCTGTTTTGCATTCACGGTGCTTTTTATATCAATATCCTTAGCATATGTCCAAACCAGGACCATTTAGCCTTTTGATTTGTATAGAAGCGAGCTTTAAATCTGTTTAAAAATAATTAACAGTTTTATATTTTATCTATATGTCCAATCCAGGACCATAAGAGGAAATATAAAACTGTGAAATATATTCTGTTTTGCATTCACGGTGTTTCTTATATCAATATCCATAGCATGTGTCCAACCCAGGACCATCTATGCTTTTTAATTTGTAGAGATGCTAGCTTTAAATTTATTTAAAAATAATTCACAGTTTTATATTTTACCTATATGTCCATTACAGGACCATAAGATAAAAGATAAAACTGTGAATTATATTCTGTTTGGCATTCACGGTGTTTTTTATATCAATATCCATAGCATATGTTCAATTAAGGATCATCTAAGCTTTTTAATTTATTTAGAAGCGAGCTTTAAATTTATTTAAAAATAATTAGCAGTTTTATATTTTATTTATATGTCCAATTCAGGACTACAAGTTAAAATATAGGGCTGTGAATTATATTGTTTTGCATTCAAGGTATTTTTTATATCAATATCCATAGCATATGTATAATACAGGGTCATCTACCCTTTTTAATTTGTATAGAAGCGAGCTTTAAATTTGTTTAATGTTTAAAAAATAATTTACAGTTTTATACATTAAATATATGTCTATTCCAGGACCATAAAATAAAAATATAAAACTGTGAATTATATTCTGTTTTGATTTCACGGTGTTTTTTCTATCAATATCTTTAGCATATGTCCAATCCAGCACCATCTACCCTTTTTAATTTGTATTAAAGCGAGCTTTAAATTTGTTTAAAAAATAATTCACAGTTTTATATTTTAACTATGTGTCCAATACAGGACCATAAAATAAAATATAAAACTGTGACTTATATTCTGTTTGGCACTCACGGTGTTTTTTATATCTATATCCATAGCATATATTCAATTAAGTATCATCTAAGCTTTTTAATTTATTTAGAAGCGAGCTTTAAATTTGTTTAAAAAATAATTCACAGTTTTATATTTTATATATATGTCCATTCTAGGACCATAAGATAAAATATAAAACTGTGAATTATATTCTGTTTTGCATTAATGGTGTTTTAAATATCAATATCCATAGCATATGTCCAATCCAGGACCATGTATGCTTTTTAATTTGTATAGAAGAAAGCTTTAAATTTGTTTAAAAAATTTACTGTTTTATATTTTTATTAATATGTCCAATCTAGGACCATAAGATGAAATATAAAACTGTGAATTATATTCTGTTTTGCATTCACGGTGCTTTTTATATCAATATCCTTAGCATATGTCCAAACCAGGACCATTTAACCTTTTAATTTGTATAGAAGCAAGCTTTAAATCTGTTTCAAAATAATTAACAGTTTTATATTTTATCTATATGTCTCAACTAGGACCATAAGATGAAATATAAAACTGTGAATTATATTCTGTTTTGCATTCACTGTGTTTCTTATATCAATATCCATAGAATGTGTCCAACTCAGGACCATCTATGCTTTTTAATTTGTATAGATGATTGCTTTAAATATATTTAAAAATAATTCACAGTTTTATATTTTATCTATATGTCCATTACAGGACCATAAGATAAAATTAATAACTGTGAATTATATTTTGTTTTGCATTCATGGTTTTTTTTTATACAATATCCATAGCATATGTCCAATACAGGACAATATATGTTTTTTAATTCGTATAGAAGCTATCTTTAAATTATTTAAAAAATTATTCCCAGTTTTATATTTTATCTGTATGTCTAATCAAGGACCCTCAGATGAAATATAAAACTGTGAATTATATTCTGTTTTGATTTCACGGTGTTTTTTTTATCAATATCCATAGCATATGTCCAATCCAACACCATCTACCCATTTTAATTTGTATAAAAGCGGGCTTTAAATTTGTTTAAAAATAATTCACAGTTTTATATTTTAACTTTGCGTCCAATCGAGGACCATCAGATGAAATATAAAACTGTGAATTATATTCTGTTTTCCATTCACGGTTTTTTTATATTAATATCTACAGTATATGTCCAATCCAGGACCATCTACGCTTTTTAATTCGCATAGAAGCGAGATTTAAATTTGTATAAAAAACTATTCACAGTTTTATGTATTGTAGGGCCAATATAATTCCAAACATTTTCTGAGGCATTAACAAAATTTAACAGTTTAATAATAATAATAGTTTAACAATAATAAAAGTTAAAAATCTAGTTGTATTTTCCCCATTTGAAATGTTAATAAGTTTTTTGTGCAACAAAGGTCAATTATATGAATGAAATAAGGAATTAAGGAAATAAGACACCAAATAAAGTTCTAAGATATACAATAAAAACGCCTAAAGTTAGAAATTTCAGTTCCTTACATTTTAGGATTTGTGATTTATGTTAAATATTTTTCTCTGCATTCTCTGAATTTACTTAATAATTCTTGGCTTTCGTAAGTTAATTTCTCTTTTCCGTTTACGGTATTTTTTATATCAGTGAATAAAACATAAGTTGGTTCGAGTTTTTTGTACGTGGTTTTCTAGCAATTCTAAAATTAAAAGTATGAAAGTGTGGGAGTTTAATTGAATTCTTTTGTAAGCTAAAAATGTTCCTTTCAATTTAAGTGGGTGTAATAGTATTCAGCTTAATATAAAAACTATTGCGTAACCTATTTTTAAAAAAACATCTCCTTTGTAACTTGTTTTATCTAGTTTATAATAAACAAACGAGCTAACATGCTTTGTATTTAGAAATTCTAGATTCAAACTCTCTTTTAGGAAGTAAATCAATAAGTTATTCATCAATTGTTAGTATAAATATCCAAGTCTGTAATATTAACTATCACCATTAAAAATATCTTCTTTAACCATAAATGAAAGACTTTTAAATATTTATTGCTATTAAAAAGGGGAAATAAAAACATATAATTAAACTAAAAGCATTCTGTTTTCGCACATCATGAATTTTTCTAGAAAAGGATAATTTTCTTTCTGCTTTTTACAACCAACAAAATTTTCAATTGAAGTGGTTATTCTAAAATCTCGAGATTCTTTAAAGGTCATCTGAAATCTCTAGAAATAAACTAATTATTAATTCCAGAATTTTCGAGAAAAAAAATATAAAAAGAGGCAATCAATATGATGTATTTATTTTCAAAAGCTGCAGCATCTGAGGATCAAACAGTTTGTTACTTTGATATTTAACCACTTATTTTTTCATGAGCTATTTCTTTGATGCCTCATTTTTGTTAAAATAATAAAGGTCTGCATTTGTGTTTAAAGGAATTGTGAGTATAATAAAAAAGGCATAGTTTTATTTTATACCATACCAGAAATGGTAGAAGAAACCTTGTAGTTTTCCAAGAATTATTTTTAATTATATTTTTAAAAGAAACCTCAGACTCAAATTTTATTTCATTAAAGTTTGAAGCTGTATTAGATGACAACAATAAAATGCATTATTTACCATTTTAATTAAGCAAGTTTCAAGAGCAGAAAGCAAATAAATTGTAAGGAATTAATCACATTAATTTCTTTCAATTAATCCTAAAATCCTTCAATTTATCCTAAGTGTCAATAGAATAAAGGAATTCAATCTTTGATGCCTCATTTTTGTTAAAATAATAAAGGTCTGCATTTATGTTTAAAGGAATTGTGAGTATAGTAAAAAAGGCATAGTTTTATTTTATACCATACCAGAAATGGTAGGAGAGACCTTGTACTTTTACAAGAATTATTTTTAAATATATTTTTAAAAGAAATATCAGACTCATAATATTTTATTTCATTAAAATTTGAAGCTGAATTAGACTACAACAATAAATTAAATTGTATTATTTACCATTTTAATTAAGCAAGTTTCAAGAGCCGAAAGCAAATAAATGGGAAGGAATTAATCACATTAATTCCTTTCAATTAATCCTAAAATCCTTCAATTTATCTTAAGGGTCAATAGAGTAAATGAATTCAGTCTTTAAAAAATAACTAGAGTTAATAATTGTCTAATAATGAAGTATTAAATCATTAAATCTGTAGAATGATAGATTAAAAGAATGAACTATCTGTTCCCCGAAATCGTAAGTTCAGTGGATAAAATAGAATTTTAGAAAGATAGATTTTATTAGAGTTACAACTATGACAGTTAATTTTATGAAAAATAAATGGTAAATCATCTGATATTTAATTTTTTAGTTTTAAAATTGCATATATGTGTCACTTGTCATATACTTTGCATATATTTTAGTAAATAACTGTAATAATCTAATGATTAGCTTGATGCTATGATTTTAAGCTTGAGCAAAAATACTTTTTTTAAGTGGTTATTTTAATTGTATTTTCAGTCAAAAAATAACGATGTTGTTATTGTTATTATTATTATTATTATTATTACTCAAAACATTTAAAAAAATTTTAAAATGAATCTTTTCTTTATAAGTTTGACTCCATGATTATTAATTTTGCATTATATCAGTAACAAATTTTCCAATTGAGATACGCAAAAATTAGTGACATTAAAGTGTGCAAAAATGTCTCTAGTTTAATACATAAAAGAAAATTTTGAAAATTTAAAGATCCTGAAACGCTTTAAGGAACAAACCATTTAGTTGAATTGTCAACTAGAATTTTTTTTACTACTTACTATTTTTTGCTACTTTGTTCTTTTCGTTTATATACATTCTGTGCTCGGATCCTAATAGACTCAGTGTTTTTTATTTCTATTATTAACTATATTTTAATTTTATTTTTTTTAACAAAATCATTACAACAATTTCTAACGAAAATTTCTATCCAAAGTATCGAAAATGAAATACAATATCTCTAGGCATTTTTATCAACATTTAATTAAAATATTAATGCAAAAAGTATCTGAAACTTTTATTTTTCACAGTAAAGAAATTTTTGTTTAAATTCCTATTAGAACATACTAATAGGAATTTAAACAAAAAAATCTATTCTTTTTCATTTCTATATCATAAATGAACAAAGTTACCTGCTTTATGACTATATTTCCAAAGTAGTAAATTATTCCTCTCTGAGCAACCGTAGAAGTGCATTTTCTACATACTTGTTTCAAGTAAGACTTACATATGTATTTACCGTACTTCATGCATTTTGAAATTTATTGTCTGAAGTACAGTGATAACAGCATCCTCTCTTTTTGTTTGTGTTTGCCGAGCTCTGTGTTTTTTCAGTAGAATTTTTAAATTTTTGACTGCCGTTTGCACATTTTCCACTATTTTAGCTGCAGCTTCTTGTCGTGGGAGCACATCTCTTCTACAAATATGGTTTTGTATTAGGGCCATGCCTAAAGCTTCAACAAATACTCGTCGTCATCTATGTGGTATTTTATTCCAATTAGGATTTGATTCCAGGAATAGTATGTAGGCATGTACGGCTGAAATATCAAGAATATTTGAAATTACGACTAGCCACCTATTAGTTTTTCTTCTACAAGTATAACACGAAATCATTTTATCTAAGGTATGTAGAGCATCTTTAGTAGAATTATAATCAAGAATTGATTGTGGATTTTTAGATTCTGAAATGTCAACTTTTTTTCAAAGTGCAGTATCGTTTGAATGAGGGCATATTTTGTTTTCCCTTTTCCCCCCCTTTTTTTTTTGGGGGGGTGAATGTAAGACACAAGCGTAGTGTCATATGTGAACACAAATGTAGATTAATAAACTTCTTTGTTTTCAGTTTGGAGCTATTCAGGGAGAATGGAAGGCTTGTTTCTTCTCATTGTTCTAATCATAGTCATATTACTTTTCAGTAACATCTGTCCAAGTGTAATGAGAAAAAGAAGTTGTCACATATTATTTTATGTCCCTTGACACCATAAGACAAACCCAGAACAACCAGATGACCCTGATCTTTCTTTAGTGGCTGGTATCTTGGCTTTCTAAGGTATGGTTAAATGTTCCACACATAACTTGTTTCATTGTTGCATATAACCCACATTTTTTTTGCTTGTTTTTTAGGCATATACTGATGGAATGGATAGTTTCCTCTGAACAAAACTAACTGTTCATCATCTGTTACATATGCACTGGAATTAAAAATTTTCGCCAATACATCCACTCATTTATCCCATCCCATTAGTCACAAACGGTAACAAATTTACCATTATGCTTACAGAAAAATATATAACCATAGAATAATTATATATATAATCATAATAAATGCTAAAAAAATATATTTTCGATATTGATATATGTGTATTTTTCATATTACAAAGAGGAAATTGTAATTTTGCTTTCAAAATCTATGTATTTTAGCATTTGTGTCTGAAAGGACCCGAACACACTTAAAGTGAACTTTTTTTTATAAGTAGGTTTACATTTCAATCAAAACAAAAAACAAATATATATCACAGAATAGTAAACCGAGCACTTTCAGGAAGTCTCAATATAATGTTATTTATGATTTTATCATAAAATTCCATTGCATTTTGGGTCAGAATGAAACCGAACACATCAGCAGGGTTAAAATATGATTTTCCGTATCTCAATAATTGCAGTTCCAATAAAATAAAAATTAGTGACATTGAATTGTGCAAAAATGTCTGTAGTTTAATACACAAAGGAAAATTTAAAAAAATTAAAAATCCTGAAACCCTCTAACAGACAAACCATTTAGTTGAATATTCAAAAAGAATTTCTTTCATTTGCTAAGTATAACTTGTAATAATACTTTTTTATAATACCATTTTTCTTATTTCAAAAATGTCGTTCCAACTGAATAAATGAAAATTCGTGATATCGAAGCATACAAAAATGTTTGCATTTTAATATATAATTTTTTTGAAAGATTAATAATCTTAAAACTCCTTAAGAGAAAAATAATTCGCTGAAACTAGAATTTTATTTTGATCTGCTAAGTATATTCTAAAAACAAATTTTTAAAGAGTGATTATCCTTATTACTTTAACATCAGAATATTAATTTTGCATAAATAAGTGTAATGTATTAGTTTTCAATTTTATGTAAAACGAAAATTTTATATCGTAAGGGTATTGTAGCTGTTTTATAGATGTTTTATTTAAGAAGTTGAATAATACGTAGAATACTCAGAAATTTATTGTTTTCTTCAACATATGATTGTTGAAGTTATGTTCTGTGATTAAACATATGATTAAATAAATGATTTATCATATCAGTCAATAAACAACTAACGATGCTTAATACTTTAATTAAATAATATCAATTTTCTGAACCAAAATCTCAGTTTTTTAAGTTCACTTATGTGTAATTTTGTAAATACAAAATTATATTTATTCTTTTTATTTAGCAAAAAAATTTCAAATTTTTTTTCCTAATAAAAGATTAAATATCGAATATTTGTGTCGTTTGGGAAATAAACAAATTTATTGTTTTTTTATTTTTAAATCTATGTATTTTAGCATTAGTAAAAGGAGAACGCATTAAAGTGAACTTTTTATTTATAAGTAGGCTTACATTTCAAACATCTATAATACAGCTACAATACCCCTTACTATATAAAAAATTTCGTTTTACATGAAATTGAAAACTAATACATTACACTTATTTATGTAAAAATTAATTTTGATGTTAAAGTAATAAGGAAAATCACGCTTTAAAAAATGTTTTTAGAATTATACTTAGCTAAACAAAATAGAATTCTATTTTTAGAAATTAATTTTTTCTTTTAAGTGTTTTTAAGATTATTAAACTTAAAAAAATTAAATATTTACCTTTATGTTTACGTTTCAATCAAAACAGAAAACAAATATATATCACAGAAAAGTAAAGTGAGCACATTCATGAAGTCCCAATATAATAGACATGTTATTTTTCATTTTATCAGAAAGTTAAATTTCTTTTGGGTGAAAATATGATTTCCCTTATCTCAATAATTATCGTTCCAACTAAGTCAACGCGTTGGCTCAATGATACTCAGGGCTGCATTGCAGTTCTTATGCTGTTGTTTCTTATGCCACTTGAACAAATCAAGCACGATTGAGCCATACGATGATACATATGTTAAGGAAATGGGGTGCACCTTTCGTTTTTTTATGAGATGAAGGAATGACTTTGTTCAAGTAGCTCCTGGTAATTTTGAAGCAGGGACCAAGTAGAAGACACATATACTTGGTATGCCAACCCCAGAAGTACTGATTGAGAACTTGGATGACACTGTGACCCCGAACATATTTTACGTGCCCCAGTCACCTTTGACGAACACGGCAGATCTTAGACCGGTTTGGGTTCTGAAACCGCAACCTCTCAGTTACAAGATCGTTGCTGTTGCCAACTGAACTACACCGGCTCAATTTGAGATACTGCAGTTCTAATATTCTCAAAAATTTGTCTCACTTTTCTGCCGTATTTCGAAATTCCTGGACAGTGTTCAATAAGGTATCGACCCTCTGGCATGTCCAGTAGTTTCTCTATTGGGAGAGACATTCTACCCTTCTAGTAATAGGACTTCCCAATAACTCTATAAATTCTTTAAAAGAGAGAAAAATTGTTTATGTAAAATAATAAACAGAAATCTTTCTTTGGATTTCTTGTGTATTTTCTAATACTAATTTTAAAATATATAAACTGCATTATTATTCTAATATGAGAATAATTTTTAATAAATAAGCGTAATGTTTTAGTTTAACGTTTTATTAATCCTCTGACTGCTCAATTTGCAGACCAAAATTGGTTCAAAAGTGTACATTTGTTTTTGCACATTTTAAATCTATATATATTGAAGAATTGGAATATGCACTTTTTCTCTCTAGAAAGAGATTTTTATATAGCTTTGTATAGTGAGCTTTACACTATCAGAAAAACAACTTTAGATGTTATCACAAGAAAGAAATTTTTTTTAAATAAATTTCTGTTGAATAACAATTAATATCTATTTATTACGTAATATAATTATAATATATAATAATATATAATTATATTATGTAATAAATACATAATATAATTATATAATTAATTAAATAACTATATCATTATAATTATAATATATAAAACTATTATAGTCTCTAATATAACTATAATTCTATTCATATAATTCTATTTATTACATAATTAATTGTCTAATAGTATATAATTTATTTCACTGTTTAAACTGTGAAAAAGTGGGATGGGCTTCTCCAAAAAAAGGAAGAAAAGCAAATGACTGCGAAAATTGCGGAATAAGCAAATTTTGCTACATTTGAGTTACATTGGAAATAGCGAGATGAGTAGCCAGAGGGTTAAAGAAGAAATTTGTTTTAAAATCGTATATGCGTTACAGCTGATTTATAGATGGCATTTCTAATACACCGCACAAAAATTTCAGAAATACAAAAAAAAAAATCAACAAATCTGTGAGTAAACACTGTTGAAATAAATGAATTGTTTCCCAGTTCAGCCATTAACCATTTACCATTTTAATTACTTAATATAAGTTTTCTTAAAGAAATGAGTTTTTTAACAGTGTATATGTGTCCTTTAGGAAATATAGAAGTTGTTTATTATTTTTATTTTACAGCAACTTTTACAAAAAAAAGTACTTTCTTAACAAATGATTAAATATCGAACCCATGAAAAAAAAAGATAGACCGAAACACTAGACAAGAGGAATCAACAATAAAACTTAGATGAAAGACTCCATGAACATACAAAAGAAAAGAGTTGACAAACAAAAAAGACGTTAAACATAAATCAAAGTCAACGAGCTTAGAAAGTTTTGAAAAAGAGAACTGGCACAAAAAATTGCGTTTGCTATCAACGGAAGAGGAAAAAAATTGACACCAAGTGAGGAGATAGTAAATAACAAAGTAGTAATTTTCAGAATGAGATATATGGATGTCGGAGAAATACAATTATTTAAAAATGTGGCGTGACATTTATATAAAAAATGATGAATTATTAGCATAAATTGTTACGTAATGCAAAGAAAAATTTTGATGCAACTTGTGGAGCTTTGTGCTATAATATTAGTTTAGAAGATGTTAATATTAAGATGTGAAGTGTGGACTTTTTTTTAATAAAGAAATTTGATAGAAGAAAAAAATGATGGTCTTGAGCGCTGGAATATTTTCAATCATAATATTTTACATCTTTAGATATGCGGAAGTTTGTTGTGGTACTATGTAATCCATAAAAGACATTTCTGTCTTTAAATAGGCTATTTGTTTGTATGGTGAAATGTGAGAAAATGTTTGGACTTTTAATACGTCACCATTTGATGTCAAGAATTATTTATTAATAATTTATGAAGAATTGCATATTCCCTGCATTTCTCAAAAAACTTACTTAATTTTTATAAAGTTAAGTACAGTGTTTGATGAACCGCGGTAGCTAAGTCGGCAAAGGCAACGATTTCGTAATTGAGAGGTTGCGGGTTCGGAACCAAGCCGCATATGATCTTTGTTCGTTAAAGGTGAGTGGGGTTCATGGTCACAATGGCCTTCAAGTTCTCAATCAATAATCTGTGCAGGCCAAGTCTATACTGCTTGGTCGCTGCTTCAAAATAACGAGGACCTACTTGAACGAAATCGTTCTTTCACCTTAATGGTACTCATTAAAACGAAAGGCACACTCCTTGGTCTTAATACGAGAGCCTTCAGGCTCAGTCGGGCTTCGTTTGTCTAAATCGCATGGGAAACAATAACAACAACAACAGTGTGTGATTAAACTAGTTATGAATGTGTAAATCTCTTACACCTTCATTCCTTTCTTTCACTCATTTACTAGACAATATATATATATATATATATATATATATATATATACATATATATATATACATATATATATATACATACATATATACATACATATATATATATATATATATATACATATATATACATACATATATATGTATATATATTTTATATATTATATAATATATATATATATATTTATATATTTATATATTTTAGAATAAATATTAACAAAAAATATATTTTTGATACAGAAATATTTTATGTTTTTTTATTTTAAATCTATGTATTTTAGCATTAGTGTCCAAAAGGACCCGAACGCAGTTCAAGTGAACTTTTTATTTATAAGTAGGCTTACATTTCAAACATCTATAATACAGCTACAATACCCCTTACTATATAAAAAATTTCGTTTTACATGAAATTGAAAACTAATACATTACACTTATTTATGTAAAATTAATATTCTGATGTTAAAGTAATAAGGATAATCACGCTTTAAAAACGTGTTTTTAGAATATACTTAGCTAATCAAAATAGAATTCTATTTTCGGAAAATTTATTTTTTTAATTGAATTAAATTTAATTGAGATTTTAATTTATTTAGATTTCTTTCAAATACCCAAATATAGAACTTGATTTATATTTAGAGGATTAGGATATTATCTCAAAGAACAAATGATATTGGTGTTCCTGTTAGTATTAGACATTTATAAGATTATGGAGGTCGAGTTAAAAGTGTGGTAAATCTTTAGCGCTATAAAACTAGTAATTGAGACCAAAAATAGTAAAAGTTTTTTAATAGAAATTCAGTTTAGGATGAAGGACAAATATGATTTAATTATTGGAATTTAACAGCTTCTGGTCAAAACTCATTCATATGCTTGTTATGGAATCTATTAAATTTTTAGAACCGGGAACATTATACTCATTACTCGTTTTTAATTCCTCATTTCGTGTACTGTAAATCTGTAGAAGAAAAACAATGATTTTCATATCCTGAAAAAAAGTCGATTACTTTTATTAGATCCATATATAAAAAATAAGAAGCAATTGATTCCACTGTGTATAAGTAACAATATGTGGACACCCTACTGCAGAATTAATTCCAATCACTTAAGTTTTTTGTTTACTTGTTTTTTCCAATGATTCGGTTAGAGAAGGAAACGAAAAAACTTAACTTTGAAAAGCAATGAAAACTATTTTTGTGTAATCCTTTTTGTCTGGTACACTACGATAACTGTGTTACCTTTGTTTCTGTTAGCAGGATGGAGTGGTGACATGAATGACAGTAGTAGTAGAGCTTGTTTCCACTACCACTAAAAACCATAAGAAAAAAAATCAATAATTATGTCGAATTAACCAATGCATCTTAGATTTCTAAAAATATACATTCTAAAAGTAACAAGAGATGAAATATATCTATGTTACGTAACAAACACCTTAATATTCAGACATCATCTGGCCATAACAATTACAAAGATCAGTTAATATGAGAAAAGTGTTTTCTTAAAACGTTGTACTGCTGAGGGAAACAAGTGTTATTATTTTGAATACTAATGATATAAAAACATGAAATAATTGTAAGAGGTGTAGATCAGGATATATAAAAATTTCATTCTTACAAAGTCAAACAGCTTTGCCTTTATATAGTTGTTATTTTCAGTTTTTTTATTTCTAAAAGCATAGGCCTGACTTTACTTTTGTACTGAATTATCTGGCCATAACACTTTCAAAGATAAGTTAAAATATGAGAAAAGTGTTTTCTTAAGACGTTGGACTGCTGATGGAAAAATGAAACAAGTGTTATTATTTCGCATACCAACGGTATAAAAACATAAAATAATTGTAAGAGGTGTAGATTAGGATAGATAAAAATTTCATGCTTAAAAAGTCAAAGACCTTTGCATTTATGTAGTTGTTATTTGCAGTCTCTTTTATTTCTAAAAGCATAGGCTTTACTTTACTTTTGTACTATGAAGGTTTAAAATAAATATGGTTTGGTTTGAGTGATGCGGTCTACTTTTTGCAATACGAGGGCTAATGAGACCGTGACCTACAGCTTAAAGCCGATTCCGAACGGCTACGAACATCCATGCCACAGTGGGATTCGAACCCATGAACTGCGGTTCCAAATGCCAGCACCCTAAACAATCGGCCATCTTTCGGTTTAAAATAAATATGAGAATATAATTAAACACATTAATATAGCAAGAAAAGTATTTTACTTATAGGCAATGGTTTTAGGGTCATCATCGATAAAATCTGCAAAGTTTCGTTTTCCACAGGATTCTATTTTAGACAGAAGCAGACTATATTTCAACAGAAAATGTTTAACATGTGCATAGGATTAGGACATCTAACGTCTCACTTGATAAGCAGACGTTATTTAGGTACAAAACTGAATGATGCTTAAAGAATTTAAAATGCTTGAAATGTCAAATACAGTTTTCAAGAGGCGAATGAAGAAGGAGAATTAAAAAACTAATTCAAATCACGTCGTTCACAACACGAAAAAAAGCTTAGGTACCAAGATTTAGCACTGGAGTTTATGCGTAAACAAATTCAATCCTCAAAGCTTCTAAAATACAAGAAAAGACAAGTTTTCTACATATACACGACCAGAGAGAAAGCGACCTCATTTTAGATCTCCCAGGGAGAATAAAGAAATAAAAAAAAGGAGCGTAGACCCGATATTTTTCCGGACTCCTGGAATAGTTTAGCGTTTAAAAACGCTAGAAACATTTAGAAAAAAAAACAAAAAACCTGCAGAGTTCTGATCTCTTGCATGAATCCGTTTCTCGAAAATAAAGGCTATTCTCTTTGTTAAGAAAGGTTATTTTATATTTTAGCGGGGGCTTATACGGGAAACACTTCTTGTTATGAAACGTGTTCTCTCAGAGATAAAATTGATACGATTCTTCGAAGCTCTAAAACAACAACGCTCGAATTGCTCCGGGAACAACAATTTAAGATGTTTTCCTCTTGAAGGAATATCAGGGAGTTTTATGATTTTACCGACAGTGAATTGAATGCTCTTGATATATTTAGTTTATATGCCTTATACAAATATATTTGCAGTACTATTTTCTAAAAGATAATATCTTTCGCATAAGAATGTGAAGAGGCATTTATTTTTTCTAACGCTATGGCATATTTTCTGGAGATATATATTAGAATAGATCGCAGAGATGTTAGTTGTTTTATAACTATTATCACCTTAGTTTTGTCAAAACTGAGAATTTATCAACCGAGAAGAAAATATAAACTCCCAAGCTTAGCAATAGCAGAATAATTTCTCTAATAATGTACCTATTTTACAAAGAATCAGCTACCTGTTATTAGAACACAGTATTCTATTTTAGACAGAAACAGACTATATTTCAATAGAAAATGTCTAACATGTTTATGGGATTAGAACATCTAACGTCTCACTTGATAAGGAGACGTTATTTAGTACAAAACTGAATGATGCTTAAAGAACTTAAAATGTTTGAAATTTCAACTACTGTTTTCAAGAGGCGAATGAAGGAGAAGAATTAAAAAACTAATTCAAATCACGTCGTTCACAACACAAAAAAAGCTTAGGTTCCAAGATTTAGCACTGAAGTTTATGCGTAAACAAATTCAATCCTCAAAGCTTCTAAAATACAAGAAAAGACAAGTTTTCTACATATACACGACCTGAGAGAAAGCGACCTCATTTTAGATCTCCCAGGGAGAATAAAGAAATAAAAAAAAGGAGCGTAGACCCGATATTTTTCCGGACTCCTGGAATAGTTTAGCGTTTAAAAACGCTAGAAACATTTAGAAAAAAAAACAAAAAACCTGCAGAGTTCTGATCTCTTGCATGAATCCGTTTCTCGAAAATAAAGGCTATTCTCTTTGTTAAGAAAGGTTATTTTATATTTTAGCGGGGGCTTATACGGGAAACACTTCTTGTTATGAAACGTGTTCTCTCAGAGATAAAATTGATACGATTCTTCGAAGCTCTAAAACAACAACGCTCGAATTGCTCCGGGAACAACAATTTAAGATGTTTTCCTCTTGAAGGAATATCAGGGAGTTTTATGATTTTACCGACAGTGAATTGAATGCTCTTGATATATTTAGTTTATATGCCTTATACAAATATATTTGCAGTACTATTTTCTAAAAGATAATATCTTTCGCATAAGAATGTGAAGAGGCATTTATTTTTTCGAACGCTATGGCATATTTTCTGGAGATATATATTAGAATAGATCGCAGAGTTGTTAGTTTTTTTATAACTATTATCACCTTAGTTTTGTTAAAACTGAGAATTTATCAACCGAGAAGAAAATATAAACTCCCAAGCTTAGCAATAGCAGAATAATTTCTCTAATAATGTACCTATTTTACAAAGAATCTGCTACCTGTTATTAGAACACAGTATTCTATTTTAGACAGAAACAGACTATATTTCAATAGAAAATGTTTAACATGTTTATGGGATTAAAAAACCTAACGTCTCAATTGATAAGCAGACGTTATTTAGGTACAAAACTGAATGGTGCTTAAAGAACTTAAAATGTTTGAAATGTCAACTACTGTTTTCAAGAGGAGAATGAAGGAGGAGAATTAAAAAACTAATTCAAATCACGTCTTTCACAAAACAGAAAAAGCTTAGGTACCAAGATTTAGCACTGAAGTTTATGCGTAAACAAATTCAATCCTCAAAGCTTCTAAAATACAAGAAAAGACAAGTTTTCTACATATACACGACCAGAGAGAAAGCGACCTCATTTTAGATCTCCCAGGGAGAATAAAGAAATAAAAAAAAGGAGCGTAGACCCAATATTTTTCCGGACTCCTGGAATAGTTTAGCGTTTAAAAACGCTAGAAACATTTAGAAAAAACAAAAATCCTGCAGAGTTCTGATCTCTTGCATGAATCCGTTTCTGGAAAATAAAGGCTATTCTCTTTGTTAAGAAAGGTTATTTTATATTTTAGCGGGGGCTTATACTGGAAACACTTCTTGTTATGAAACGTGTTCTCTCAGAGATAAAATTGATACGATTCTTCGAAGCTCTAAAACAACAACGCTCGAATTGCTCCGGGAACAACAATTTAAGATGTTTTCCTCTTGAAGGAATATCAGGGAGTTTTATGATTTTACCGACAGTGAATTGAATGCTCTTGATATATTTAGTTTATATGCCTTATACAAATATATTTGCAGTACTATTTTCTAAAAGATAATATCTTTCGCATAAGAATGTGAAGAGACATTTATTTTTTCTAACGCCGTGACATCTTTTCCGGAGATATACATTAGAATATATCACAGAATTGTTAGTTGTCTTATAACTATTATCACCCTAGTTTTGTCAAAACTGGGAA
This sequence comes from Pardosa pseudoannulata, assembly GCA_032207245.1. NCBI lineage: Eukaryota > Metazoa > Arthropoda > Arachnida > Araneae > Lycosidae > Pardosa > Pardosa pseudoannulata. Next base: position 96,502,087 of record CM063508.1, read on the forward strand.
TTTATCACCCGATAAGAAAATTTAACCCTCTAGGCGGTTCGCACGTACAATTCCGTCAAACCGATGATGACTTCAAAACGTACAATTTTTGACCTCTAAAAATGCTCCGAAAATAGATGTAATTTACATTTTTACCAGTTCTTCCCCCCATGGAGTTTTGAGGTAGGAGGGTCAGGTCAATTGTTTAGGAACTGCACCCCTCTTTCACTGTTATTTCTTGAGGAATGATCCCCTACCCCCTGAGGCACAAAAACACTGATAGCTTTTCATGGCTTTGTAAATCTCTATTTAGAAGTATTTCGTTTGCGGTAACAGATGTATCTCTAATTGCACCACTTGAATATCTTGGATGACTTTCGTAAAAAATATAAAGAAGTCTCTCAAAGAATATTTTTATTTGTACTTTTAGAATCCATTACTTCTTATGGGATAATATTCCAATCTTGATGAGCTTCATGTGTATTAAAAATTAACAATCTATAATATCTATTTATATATCTATATATAACCGGAAGTAAAAGAACAAAAACGAGGGTGGGATCCCGTATTCCATTCCATTCTACAAAGGGTGAAGGAAAAAATCATAGAACGCTTTGGCTACTGACTTTAGAGTATTTTTTGGAGATTTTTTTCCTCGATGTTATCCACTCGGAGGGTTAAATTCCCAATCTTATCCGATAGAAGAATAATTTCTCTAGTATTGTACCTATTTTACAAATAATCTCCTACCTGTTATTAGACCAGTAGCATTTTCATTACAAAAGAGTTAAGTGGAAAATTTACCGCTTATACAAAATGAGTCTTCAAAAAATATAAAATAACAAAAAAAAAAAAAAAAACCATAAGATAAAATTGAAGCTTGGTTTCGGTTTTACATTTTATTTACAAAAATCATTTACTTCCTACAGTTTTTTTCATAATATAAAAAGTATTTCAAATTTATTTTTAATTTTTTAAATTCTCGCTTATCTTGAACAGATGATTAAATGTGGGATACAGATTTTATCTATATATCCAATCTATTTTGCTTTCTTCCTCTATTTCAATAATAGGTATGGTAAATGAGGAGACTACCAACATCCTTCCTCGTCTGTTAGTACAATGCACGGAATGGTAAAAATTGCATTAAATGAATTTTCTTGAATCTGGTGATGCTAAAATTACTAATTACTTAGCTATACTCTCTCTCTCTCTCTCTCACAAACACACACACACACATATATATATATATATATAAATATACATATATATATATATATATATATATATATATATATATATATATATATTTATATATATATATATATATATATATATATATATATATATATATATATATATATATATATATATATATATATATATATATATATATATATATATATATATATATATATATATATATATATATATATATATATATATATATATATATATATATATATATATATATATATATATATATATATATATATATATATATATATATATATATATATATATATATATATATATATATATATATATATATATATATATATATATATATATATATATATATATATATATATATATTATATATATATATATATATATATATATATATATATATATATATATATATATATATATATATATATATATATATATATATATATATATATATATATATATTATCTACTTGTTGAAATACATAGTATTGTATGTTTATTTCCAAACTTATTGCTTTATTTGGTATGTGTTGAACAATAGAAGCCACTTCTTTTTAGAAGATGAGTTCAATATTTTAGATATGGAAGAACTTCTGTTTCTGCCAGAGAACATTTTTGTTTGGGGGATGCAAGCAAGTGAATTTTACTGGCATCTTTTAGCAGGAATCGTTTAATTAAATAAGACTCATTTAAATAGAAAAAGAGAAAGAAATCGTAGGTAAAACTGAAGAGGTCTAGAATCGGAAATTAAGTTTAGAAGAGATGCTGCCGGAGCATCGAAAAGAATAAAAGTCAGATGAAACTCTCACTCGACATGGCAATTACATCTAAAAGAAATGTTCTCAAACCTGTTTTTCTTTTCTATTTAATCCTTTGTTACAAACACCTAGGAGTAAAATTTTATGAAAATGCAATAAACTGTTGAAAACACATCAAATGTGTTTAAGGTATTTTATACACTAAGCGCATTTATACAATTATTCATTTTTATGAGGCATTTTATACGAAACACGAATGGTAGTACATATATGAATGAAATCTGTTATAATTATTCCACAAGACATTGTTGCTAGGTTTTTGAAGCCCTCTTTGAATTAGATTTTTGTTTATTAAATAACAATTGATTTTTCGCATAATTTTCTTAAATATTTTCAGAAGGTACCGTAAAAGTAATTGAAAGATCCAGCTTGTACCGAGGTACTTTCCCACGGGGGTCTGCACTTGCATGCACAGCTGTGGGAGAGATTTCCTCGAGGAATTCAGGACTCCGATTGTTCGCGTCGAGTTTAGGGACCCCTGCTGAGAAGGTATAGATCACGGAATGGCAGCGTAAAGGTCAAGCTCGCACAGAGAAGCAACCGTGATTTATGTGGGCAGGAGCTGAAAATAATGTCAACTTGCACAAAAGGGGCTACTTTTATGAGCCCACCTGTACTCCCGAAGGGGGTGCAGATGTGGGAAAATTTCCCGAAAGAAGTGATTGGAAAGGAAGAAAAAGGGGATTTAAGACCAAGGTGAGGAGTTGGGAAACGAAGTTAAGGAGAGAAGTTGAAGTCGGGATTCGAGAGAAGTGGGACAAAAATCCCAAGCACCGCTCACCAGCACCGACTCGTCCCGTGCTCCCGAACACCCGGACTGACTCACCGCATGAGGAAAGCCTCTACTTGACCCTCTATACCAACTGAATGACCGACGCATCGTGTGACGAAAGCCCCTGCCTGCTCCCCTGTGCCTTTAATGGAGGTAAAGGTAAAATAATATTTACAGTCACTTAGGTCTCTGTCAATAATTTAACCTTGTGATTGAGTAATAGCGCATTATAAAGAGAATTGTAGTAATTATGGTGTAAATATAAGACATAAATAATTGATGATTGTGACATATGATAACCAAGGATCAATTTGTAAATGAATGTACAGAATAAATGTCTGAATCTCAATATGAAGTATTATATTCTTGTAACTAACACTGGTGTATAGGTTGTAAGTACATTACAACACAGCTATATTCTTCATTTTAAAAATAAGAAAATTTCCTTTCAGTTAAATGTTTACAAACATTTGTAAAACATATGACTGTTTTGTAAACCTTTATAATTATAAGTTCCTTTTTTGGTCCAGAAACGTAAATTTATTTTGAAATTAGAACATATAAAAAACTGTCCATAATGTTTTGAAATATGTACAAATTAAATATCGAAGTATTAAAACTATTTTGTAGAAATAAAATTATCTAAAAGTAATTATTACTTGATTTCCATATAGTATTAACTCAAAAGGAATATCTAGATTTCTATTACAAACGCGTCTTTCTCAGATGGTGGAACTAACTAACAGCACCTTTTGTATAAATACTTTTAATCTCCAGTAAGCATGGTTTTGAAAGTTAGTTTTTAATTACAAGATAGACCAAAAGAGACACTGAGTGGAGTTTACACATTAGCGTAAAATTCGAACGTTAAACTTACTTTTAGAAATATATAAAATTAAATATATATAATATATATATATTTTTAATATATATATTATTATATATATATAATTATATATATATATATATATATATATATATATATAATATATATAATATATATTATATTTATATACATATACATACATATATGTATATATATATATTATTATATATATATATATATTATATATATAAATATATATATATATTATATATAATATATATATATATATATATTTATATATATATATATATATTATATATATATATATAAATTATATATAAATATATATAATATATATATATATATATATATATATATATATATATATATATATATTATATATATATATATATATATATATATATATATATATATATATTATACATATATATATATATATATATATATATATATATATATATATATATACATATATATATATATATAAATATATATAAATATATATATATATATATATATATATATATATATATATATTATATATATATATATATATATATATATATATATTATATATATATATATATATATATATATATATATATATATATATATATATATATATATATATATATATATATATATATATGTATATATATATATATATATATATATATATATATATATATATATATATATATATATATATATATATATATATATATATATATATATATATATATATATATATATATATATATATATATATATATATATATATATATAAGTCTAGAAAACGATAATTCATTTTAAAAAAATTTGGGAAATTAATAAATTGTCCTTAATAACGTTTTGAAACTTATACGAGTTGAAGATGAAAGTATAGGAAATGCAAATTATGATTGAATGTGTGTAAAATGTATACGGAGAAACAAAAGTGAAGATTCTAGATAAACTTTACCTAACTCTTTAGTTTATTGGTGACAACATCAATGGTGGTTATTGCTGAAATAATTTAAATTCACGATTAACTTTAAGAAGCTGAAATTACTAAAAAATAGTTCACCTCAACTCATGATAAAAGGCATTCCATCAATCCAAAAGTGAATTTATAGATGCGTTGTATAATGTTCGTGGATGTGAACAAAAGTCTCCAAGACTTCATTTTTAGTAGAAATTCATCCGGTCTTCTTAGGTAAACTTATGTCAGGAATGAAAAAGCATCGAAATGATCCTTTTTATCAGAAAATCCTTCATGCATTTCTGGGAGGATAGAGGAAAAAAACTGAATCCTGTAAGTCACATGGGGAGGGGGTACTTCTGCTGGTTTTATTCAAAACTACCTCCAGCAGCTTTCTTCCTAGATGGCTTTGGTTTAGCTACTTTCCGATATATTTGTCCTCGAATGTAACTTTTTGTTACAGTATCCTCTCATTTTTAAAATAAGTTCCTTAAAAATAACCCTGACTATATTTTTAAAAATAAATTCTCAAATCTAAATTAATTTTATTATAACATGGTATGCAGTTTTTCATCAAGTGGCATAGCCCAAAGCGTACAAGCGAGTTACTTCTGGGACATTAGTTTTAAAATACAAGATTGGTCAACATAGAACACTGAGGAAACTCTCAATTTAAAATTAAAATTGTAGCATTTAGAATACTTTCTATATCATATTTTTTCAATTTTACACTCATTAGATTTTAATTGAACCTTTATTTTTTACTTTATTCAATAGCTCTTGTTGATTGTGCCAATATTATAGCCCTTTTTTTATAAGCTTTTCAACTTGGGTTTTAATGATGCATTTAGTTTTGAAAATTTTATTGATAAAATATTACGAATTCAGAAAAAAAAGCCTCTGATTATAAATAAAAAATTATTATGAAACCGTAAAACGAAGGAATGTCCGCTCTTAACCAAAACTTCCTCCGACAATTTGCAAACAGCAAATGACTGGCTATCAGCTTTTTGTTTCTCCTATAAGATACTTATAGTGGATCGTCTCACGTAGAAAATAAAGAATTTCGATGTATGCTAATTGTAAGAGTCGCTTCAATCTCTGTCGGTGGTCGGGCGAAATTTTATTCTTTTGAACAATTGAACACGACAGTATTGTACCAGTAATGGTCTTTTTGACGAATGGACGATTAGAGGTGTCAAGTGTGCCGTTTTTGTCAACACACCGACAGAGAAAAGAAATTGTGCTTTGGGTGACCGAATCGGCTGGGAGCCAAAGGGAGTTTCGGTTACCCCCAAGGACAAAGGTCAACGAGGGGTGTGTCGATCTCCCCTAAAACCGAGGTTTCCTGTTTGGAAAAGAAGAAACGGGAGGGGACTCCCGGCTTAACTTCGAAGAGAGCAGGTTGTTTAGAGTAATCTCCTCTCTGGACGACTTTCTTATACACTTTAATATTTCTTTAAATGCTTTTTGTTAAATAAATGAACAGTTGTTAAGTTTGAAATTATCTACGGCTGATTGCTTCGTTTACATACCTGATCCTTATACGACACACAGACGAAGTCATATCCTAAATAACTAGGGTATGACTTACAATCGGAAGTAGAAACATCGCAAACCGCTCGGCGCGTTTAACACTAATGTTCCATATTTTTTGCAAGAGAGCAAACAGTGTATAACATGGAGCATGATTAATATACAAAAGAGTAAAGAAATGAAAGAAAAAAAATGCAAAAAAGATAGTTGTTGTTGTGGTTGTCTTGTGCCACTTGGTTAAACCAAGCACATTTCTCGTATTAAGGCATAGGGGTGGACCTTCCGTGTTAACGACCACATCGAGGGTGAAAGTGCGATTTATTGTTCAAATCGGTCCTCTTAATTTTGAATCAGGGACCAAATAGAATACCGATAGGCTTAACCAGCCATTCCCAGAGGTACTGACTAAGAACTTGGAGAACATTGTGATCACCAACATACTTTACGTGACACAGTCACCTTTAATGAACACTGCAGATCTTACACCGGCTTGGGCTCCGAACCCACAACCTCTCAGTTACCAGAGCGTTGCCTTTGCGGACTGAGCTACCGTGGCTCAAAATAAGAAGTAAACCGCAATAGCTTTGTATTTTGAAAATAAAATGCAATTTTTCAGATGCAACTCTGCAGAGATGTATTTGGATACTGAGTTTAATAAACCATGACGAAAATTTTGAGTAAGCAGAAAATTAATAATTAAAAAATATTAATAAATATTAATTAAAAATTATTATTTATTAATATTTATTTTTATAAATATCAGTAAATAATTTATATAATACAAGGCCTGGTTATTAATTTCCAGGACTCATGGAATAACTTGGCTAAACACATAGCCATTTAATCCCTTCCCTATTTTGCCCGTACGCAGATCGGGCACAGCTTTCGGGCCTTTACTGATTTGCCCGTACAGCGTACGGGCAATCTGATTTATATTTCGCTAGCATTGTTTCAACCGTATTTTTTCCAATTTTAGTAACAAATTATTCGTATAGATCCAGTAAATGATAGTTTGTAGTTTATTGTATTTTCTATTCTGATTGGTTCAAAATCGCTGAATTTCACATGTTTTGTATCAGAAGACGAATTGTTATCTTTCAGTGTATAGCTTTCTGGTTATATTTTAATAACCGCCTGAAAATTTTATTGATGTAAGAGATGACTAATACATTTTTACTTTTAAATAATGGATAATTCAGAGCGTATGGAGCAAATTTTTTGTAATTCGAACTGTGACTCGGAATCAGAAACTGAATTATCTGTAGATGATAGTAGCGAAAGTGTACTAGATGACCTGGATAGTAGTATCTCTGGTAGTAGTACAGATGGAAACAGTCAAGCAAGACAATTTTTTTAAAATTAATTGTGATAATACTTCTGATCCCCCTCCTAGATTTGCTTTCACTGGAATTCTAAAAATTAACTTCGATATCGATGAGACTAAAGGTAAACTTCAGTTCTATGATGCTTTCATAAATAGAAAAAAAAGTTGTAATAAATGCATTCATTTTTTTGATTGAATGCTGAAAAAAATTGAAACTGTCAAAGGTTTATATGATTCGAAGTAATCCCCATCAGCCATAATGCACGTCTGTTCTTCGCTGTACAAATTTTGGTACGAAATTTTAAAGTCCTCTTTTGGAATGCTCTTTAACCCTTTTGTGGGCCATTTATTTCCCACTCCACGTTTCCAAACTTTCAAAACAGAACTGCTAATTTTATTCAATCTATCGAACAGTAGATGATAGCGAAAAATCGAAGCGGGAATTAGTCTTCCCGTTATTCCAATAGTAAGACCAATATATTAGAATGGGTTTTGAGCTTTCCACAGGTGTGTTTTGTAAGATCTTGTAGGTGGGAAGTAATCTTCCCACGGCC
>CM063508.1:96515109-96550109 GCA_032207245.1 Pardosa pseudoannulata
AATTTTGTGTCACAAAGCGACTAGGTTTAAACTTTAAAATGAATCAGATATTAAAACTGGTTCTACGCAATGTGAAGGCGGGAAGAAAGAAAAATTCAAATGAAGTAGATACATGCATTTCTTCTCTTATAAACATGCGATGTTTATTCCATAGAAATGAAACAAAGAATCCTTGTCATGTTCATTGTACTTGTAACTTTTTATGTTAACTGTAATATTTATGTAACTGTTTGAACGAGATTTTTAGTGTGTTTTGTCTTTAGTCTCAGTGTTCTATGAATAAAAGTTGGTTGGCATAAAAAAGCTGCTGCTGGTTTTTCGTGTTTAAGAAACAGAATCGTTTTAAAGCTAAGGTTTTGTTCTGAGAGCTATTTTCCCTGAAGCAACTGGAGTTTTGATATGCTGCTAGAGCAATGAGTTATTTTTTCGTTTAAAGGATAACATATTATCCTTCAGTGGATAGATAATATGCTTGTTAAAAGACAATCTTTTTTTAGTTTCTACTTCTTGTATTGTAATACTAAGTTTCCATTTGTTTCAGTCATTTATTTTATTACTCACCATTATAAACGAATGTAGTATACAGTTATTAAAATAAATGATGTTATCTTACCGCAAATGGATATACCAATAGACAGAAATTCAATTTATGAAACGTTTTTTTATTTTCTTTTAAAAAGAGATTAATAAATAATTCATGATTTTGTCAATTTTCAATTATATTCAAGTGACATCATAATATAAGTTGCCCTGTAACTATGAAACTAATAGTACAAAACTGTATCCATCGCGCATGAGCAAAAATTATTTTGCTTAACCCATATTGTACCACACCAACTAAATATTTCTGTAAGTTAATAAAACTTCATCTATATCATTAATATGGTTTAACTAAGCATATAAAACAAATATTTTGAAAAAATGTTTTAAATTTTTAAGTAATTAGCTGTCCTATAAATAGGACAACGGTCCAATACATTATTAAAATTTAACAAATATCATTTTCATTACATTAGGCTGATTCATAGGTAAAATTTGGGGAAACAGCAAATGCAAAGTCCAACATTACATTTTAAGCCCACTTTTCTTGGTTTTCGCTTGCAGTTCTTGAACTGGCATCTTTGGTAAGGGATAATAAAAAAAGGATATCCGTTGTAACATGCTAACATCCATAATTTATATCCAAATTTTATAGGTTTAATTTTCATGAATGTCTTACAAACGTGCCTTTCAAATATCTTTTTTATACTTACAAAATACACGTGTAAAATATATTTTTGAAGAAAAACTTTCAGCTACATTATAATATCTGTTTTTAAACTACAAGTAACCTCCACAGTTTTGAAACTAAAAATAATAACGATTAAATAATAATAAAATTAATGATTAAAAAATGACAACTTTTAAGGGGTTGCTGAAAATAAATTTTACAATACAATTTGATTACTCAGTTTTTTTGTTACAATGCTAAAGTGTGTCTATTTTAAAGGTGTTAAAACAAAATCCACTCAGAAAATATTTATAACTTTATTATTAAATTGAATTTTACTTGCCGTCCTGTTTATGTGCCGTCCTGTGGACGGCGATCCAATATGGGTTAAGAAAGAGTTTTTTGCATATTTATTTCAAATTTTAATGGAATATTACTGCGTATGTTTGTGAAATATCCAGTAAATCTTCTAAAAATTGAGCAACAATTGGTCATGTATTGATCAAACATTATGGGAAAGAAAGATAATTTTTAAATATGTCTATTTCAGTATAAATATTCCCTTCCTTACAAAATTGCACTCAAAAATATATTTGATCATATTTGATAAAACTTAAAAGTCATACACAACTTTTTTTTTCACAGGGTTAATTATTTATTACTTTTTTCTTTGATTTTTCGATTGAGACCTTAAATAAACTGGTGACTCAGGTTGATGAGAATGTGTCTGGAAAATCATTCACAAGTCAGGGTTACATTTCCCAAAGACTTGTTGACGCATTGTGTGCGGGTACATTTCGCATCGAAATTGTACCGGGAGCTGGCGTTTCGCTTGTAAATTTAGTTATTCAGTTAAATCTCAATAGATAAAAAATTATTTTAATTTTTAAACAACTTTTCGTATTTTATATTGAAATATATAAACAATTATAGAAATAGAAATATATAAATAGCAATCATAAGATTTTTGTAAACAAATATATATATATATATATATATATATATATATATATATATATATATATATATTTAGAGATAGATAGATAGATAGATACATACATATATATACATACATATATATGTATGCATATATATATATATATATATGCATATATATATATATATATATATATATATATATATATATATATATATATATATATATATATATATATATATATATATATATATATATATATATATATATATATATATATATATATATATATATATATATATATATATATAAATACTATATATATATATATATATGTATATATTATATATATATATATATATATATATATATATATATATATATATATATATATATATATATATATATATATATATATATATATCATAATTATCAAAATTGTGTCTCGTTAAGAAGATTTGTATAATGGGAACGTGTTTCAAGCGGAAAGTTTGAATACCGTTGAATACCGTAATTTTAAATATGGTTTCAAGTTATTCATGGCACACGAATGTAATATTTGCGTGCTTAGAAAAGTTCTTTAATTATTAAAAAACACAAGAACAAAGAGGTTTTAATAACAGTTTGAAAATTCTCCTATTGTCTACGGCAAATTAAAAATTAAAATGCGCAGTCTTAAAAAAACTTCATTACTTCTGCAAGAGTTTATAAGCTAACTAACTAACTGTAAGTATTAAAAATATTTTTTACGGAACTATATGGGTATTAGTCATGTGTGTATATATTTTTACGGAGGGTTTTATATTTCGCACTAATGAAGATAACTAGGAATAGTAAACTTAGTATAGAATGCAGCACTAAGTACAGAATCGGGGGCAGAATTTTATCTAGTCTTCTTTTTTATGAATATTTTGTTTGTTTGTTTCTCTTTTTTTAGCTTTCTTTGGCTAGAACAGCATAACGCTAATCTCATTTAATCTCGATATTGTATATCACCGTGCAATCTTTGCAGCATGGAAATTCTCAAACCAAGCACGATTGAGCCGTACTTTACTCGTATTAAGGGAAATAGGTGCACATTTCATTTTAATGAGCACCTCAAGAGTAAAAGTTCGACTTCTTTCTCAAGTGGGCCCTCGTAATTTAGGAGCAGGGACCAAGCAGAAGACCCATAGGCTTGGCCTGCCACCTCCAGAGGTATTGATTGAGAACTTGGAGGACATTGTGACCACGAAATATTTTACGTGCCCAGTCACCTTTAAAGAACACGGCGAATCTTTGGTCGGGTCGGGCTCCGAACCTACATCCTTCCAGTTACGAGAGTGTTGCCTTTGCCGTGGAGTTACCGTGGCTCATATTGCATTTTGCAGTACTACAATGGCAGAGCTAACAAAAATTATTAATGAAGACCTCATATCGTAAAAAATTATGAAAAGACAGACGTCTTTTCTTCCCGAAATGGGTACTTTTTTCTCCAATCAATTTTCTAGAAAAATATATATATCCTATTTACTGATACCCACAGGTTATTATTAATAATTTTTGGTTGAAGTGGTTCCAACTTTGAGAGTTACAATGATTTTAGCCACTTTAACAAGTTTACTATATTTGTAACGAGTAAATTTCACTCCCATCAATTGTTTTCACTTCTGTGTGACCGTTTACCAAAACTATAAGCGTAAGAATCCCTCTAGATTTATGTAAATCTAAGAAATTTAGGAAACGGAATAACAATAATAGTTGTCTCTGAAAAATGGCAACAATGAGCCACTCTCATATCCTGCAATTAAGAACGAGTCTTTACCTTCAGAGTGAGGCAATTTCGTGGTGATTGAAAATTTCATCGGGATCAGTCTTCACCTTTATACAGCATGCACACTGTATTGGGAGAAGAAACCATTTTTTAAGCAGTAGATAAGATTCTGTGAAGAGATTGAGTTTTTTATCGCGTTGGCAGATTTACCAAGACTTTGTACAAACGTACAACACATATGTTCGGTTTCAAACTTCAGTATCAACATCTATGAATATTCATTCGTTCAGTGATATTCAAATCCACATATTTCAGTTCCGAAGACGTGACCACATGGATTTTTAAAAGGTCGACGTAAAATTTTAAATGAAATCCCATAGAGTTAAAAAATGTCATCCCTCTTACACTCGTAATCATTCAACGCCTTGTGAGAACAGCCAACTGTAATATTTGTTCTAGAAAATATCAGTCTCTGGCACTATTTTTGATTTTTCCTTTTGCGATCCATCCACTAATTAAAATAACAAAGACATAAGGACCAATTATTAAACTCAGCACTTCCAAGTCTGACTACTAAAATGAGAACGCAGTTTAATCTGTATATTCTTTCCTATTGTTTCTTCTTATACTGCTGTCTCTATTTTTTTAAGCTTGAAGAATAAAATAACTCTAGTCTCCTCTAAACTTAATTTCCTCTATATTGCTGAATTCTCTTCTCAGCACGGAATTTTTCGTCATGGAAATGTACTTATTTAATTTTGTATCAGAAAGCGACTCGGTTTAAAGTACTGAAATGAATCAGAAAGTAAAAGTGTTACTACAAGATCCAAAGACGGAAGAAAAATATATCCAAATTCTTTAAAATAACCTGAAAGTATTTTTTGTTATAAATCTGTTATGTATACTACAATAATTGATACGTAGGCATACACATATTAATCACAAAACAACACCAAATCAATCGTTCACGTTACATCAATGCTTAAGATAACTTTTATTTTGTCAATTAAAGTAAAAAGATGAATTTTAAATCCAAGAATTGATTACTCCTATCACTGTAATAGTTTTTAAAAGTTTCTTCAATTATCAAAATCAGAAAAACAAGGAAACTCTAATATTAAAAGTTCTTTGTGGTCGACGTCAAATTATAATTTAAGCTTCTCAAACTTAAAAAACTACTTCATTACTTTGGTAAAAGTCTAATCTCTGTAACATCTAGAAATATATGCGTATTAGTTTCTTGCGCTATTTTTACCTAGAATTTTTACATTCATAATCCACCCACTAATGAATTAAATAAAGACACACGAAGAGTAAACTTAAGCATGATTTCTGGTTTCAACTAACAATGCGAAAGACGATTTTTTTAATCTAATTTTTTGTATTCATTTTTTTGTCTTCATCCTTTTTTTTTCTTTACTAAGTTAAGACAGAGGAGCGCTAACATCTCCGAACTCGATTTTGTTAATTTTTGTCGAAAAGTATCTTGGATTAAATTCATAATATTAATACGAAAGTAAAAATATACCTCCTAGATAACAAGTAGCATGAAAAAAAATACCCCTAAACTAGAAATCTGCATATACTTTTTATTTATAAGGTTGGGTGCTTAAAAGTAATACCGGTCTACTGTACCGGGCGAGAGTTAGTGGGAACGGGACCTATAGTTAAAAGTCGATTGCAAATATATACGAATATTCATTCAAACAGAGATATTCGAATCCACGAATTTAATTACCGAAGAACTGTGCCCAGTGAGTTCGGGAATCGTTCGGTTTTTTCCGTATGCATTCATGGATAGATAATATACTTACGTAAAGTAGAATAGATAATATACTTAAATAGATCTAACATCTACTTGTAATTTTTACATTGTAATATTAAAGTTTCCTGGGGTTTCAACCGTTAATCTTATTTCCTATCCTTTATACATTTTTATACAAAAATACCTTTACCTTTTAATTTTAAAGTATCTAGATTTTGGGAGGTTTGGTCTGCTACGGTCTACTTTTTTCAACACGAGGGCTAATGAGACCGGGACCTACAGCTTAATCCCGATTCCGAACGGCTACGAAAATCCATGCCACTTTGGGATTCGAACCCATGAACTACAGTACCGAAGGCCAGCACCCTAACTAATCGGCCATCGTTCGACTAGATTTTGGGAGGATTGGAGTAGAATGTACATTCAAATACATGTATTACACAGTTTTATCCAACCCTAAGGTTACACGAAACACTTCTTGTCTTGTCGCTTTTGCTAATTTTACAAGTCGACTTGTGTTTTTCCGTTGGAATGAAAAGTCGTTGATTTTTCCTTTGTTTTTTTTAAACTGATAGTATTTTTATCGTAGTCTGGTCGAATAAGTATTCGATAATATCATTTTTTCTGAAAGTATTGTAAATATCACCAGGGTCAGATTAACCTATGAAATTAGGAGAACAGTAGCAGTTTTGCAGTTTCTGTCACTCGGGCTATAAGATATGTGGTATTTAACCCTTTGACAATTTCATTTTTTTCCAGAATTCGGTCAAAAAAATGTCACATTTTTTTATTGAATTTTTTTGTTCATTTTATATTTTTAAGTAAAGATATGTTATTAAAATTAACATTTCTAATATTTTTAAGCATTTATTACAACTTTTTTTCTTTCTATGAAAGCATCATAGAACTGAAGTTTACCTTTAGTCTCATAGATATCCAAGTTAATTTTTGGAATTCCAGTGAAAGCAAATATAGCAGGCGGATCCGAAGGATTATCACAATTAATTTTAAAAAATTGTCTTGCTTGACTGATTCCATCTGTACTACTATCAGAGTCATTATTATCCAGGTCGTCTAGTAAACTTTCGCTACTATCATTTACAGATAATTCAGTTTCTGATTCCGAGTCACAGCTCGAATCACAAGAAATTAGCTCCATACGCTCTGAATAATAAAAATATTTAAAAGTAAAAATATATTATTCAACTCTTACATCAATAAAATTATCAGGCGGTTAGTAAAATATAACCAGAAAGCTATACACTGAAAGATAACAATTCGTCTTCTGATACAAAACATGCGAAAAAACCCGCGCTTTTGAACCAATCAGAGTAGAAAATACAATAAACTGCAAACTATCATTTACTGGACGAATAAATTACTATACGAATAATTTGTTACTAAAACTGGAAAAAATACTGCCGAAACAGTGCAAGCGAAATAGAAATCAGATTGCCCGTACGCCGTACGGGCAAAACAGGGAAGGGGTTAACACACATATAATAATTATTCACCAGACAGGCGCATAATTTTTACACTTCATTTATTTTTTCAGCCCTGGAACACGGGTTACTGGTATATACTTCAAACGCCATTTCGCTTTTTGGCCACCTTGGAGGTCTTAACTTGACCAACAATACATATAAATTTTTTTTAACAAAATTAAGAAGATGGGATAGTAATGATAATCATTATAATGGTTTTAGGAATGACATTAATCATTTTATGACTTGGAGTGTAGCCGTAACAGTTTCAAAAGGATGAAGTGCTTTTCAGAAAGCAGACCCTAAATATTAGTTTTAGAATTATTGAAAAAAATCATACTTGCTTTCTTGCAAGCATAAAAATTTGTAAATCAATTTTGAATGGTTTTAAAGTTTTGTAAGAAGTTGTATCATTATATTACGAGGGAAGCAAACAGTTACTAGGGCTTGACGAATTTTCCCCTGCCACTTGAAATTATGATTTATACTGTGTAGCATTTAAAAAATTTATATAAAAGTCCATTTTCAAATATAACTTTTTAAATACTGTAATTAAAAAACATCTTAATTAAAAACTAAGTTTCAGATAAATATTTCAAATTATAAACTTTTATCTACTTTTTCATTTTTAATATTTTTGTTTCAAATTACGAGGGTAGTAGACAGTTATTAGGGCTTGACGAACTTCTCAAGCCATGTGAAATTATGGTATATACTGTGTAGTATTTAAAAATTGACATAAAACTCGATTTTTAAACATACTTTTTTAAAGACTGTATTTAAAAGACTTCTTAATTAAAAATTAAATTTCAGATAAATATTTCAAATTATAAATTTTTATCTACTTTTTACTTTTTAATTTTTTTGTTTCAAATTACGAGGGTAGTAGACAATTACTGAGGCTTGATGAACTTCCACCTGCCACTTGAAATTATCATTTATACTGTGTAGCATTTAAAAATTGACATAAAAGTCGATTTTTAAACATACTTTTTTAAAGACTGTAATTAAAAGACTTCTTAATTAAAAATTAAGTTTCAGATAAATATTTCAAATTATAAATTTTTTTTCTACTTTTTTTTTCATTTTTAATATTTCTATTTCAAACAGTTTTATATATTTAATGAAACACATTACACAAAATTGTGTAAGGAATTTTAGACATTAATTAATAATCTTATGCATTTTAATGTAATAGTTAATATTATATATTAATACTGATATTTTATAAATTTTGTTGAATTATGTTTTTCAGTTAAATATCAAGATAGTATAATCCCAGCTTTAGCTTCCCTTCTAAACTAAGTCCTTGGTGCCACCCTGTATATTGTGTTAACATGACCGTGACTTGAAAAGTGGTTTTTTAATTAAAGAGAGTGAAAATCATAAAAAACATATTTTTAATCTAGTGTCAAGTTTTTAAGGATGCTTATTTTAACGAGTACTTTAAGTATTAAAAAGCACAAAAACAAAAAGGCTTTAGCAAAACATTGAGAAATTTCGTTATGGTGGACGTAAAATTTTAATTAAAATGACTCTTCTTAAAAAAGATTTCCTCATTACTTTGGTAATCTCCTAACGTCTTCTGAGAACAACCAACCATGACTATTCAAAATATTTATATCAGAAAAAACTTGCGTTTAAGTTTCTGACACTGTTTTTACGGAATATTTTTCCTTTTGCAAATTCACCCACTATCGAAGATAACAAAGACATGATAATGAAGATAATGAAGAGTAAACTAAAATCAAATGCAGTAATTCCGGTATCTAACTAATAGTAAAAAGAATAACTAATAGTACAAAATAGTAAAAAGAAACATAAATGTCACATTTTGTAACAAGTAAACATGATCACATTATACGGAATCATGGGATTGCATTCTCGTAGGATCACTTGACTCTGATGACAATCCCGACAAAAAGGACGGTTGAAATCATTGCTCATGTAAATAGGGTTTTCTGATTCTCCAAGTAAATACCCTTTACCAGGTAAAATAAAGGCAATTTTACTGGCACATGTTAACGGGGCTTTATTAATGTGACAAGATGGTTAAAGACAATTGTAAGGCACGGAAAATTAAATTAAACTTTTTCTCTTTTTTCATACAATACATAATTTAATACATTCCACCCATTGTTATAAATCTGCTGTAACAAATTGTTTTGTTTCACACGTGTTCCTTGAAATTTGCTTTTATGCTTGTTTTCTTGCAAGCAAGAAAATTTGCAAGGAAATTTTGAATGGTTTTATAGTTTTGTAAGAAGCTGTATCATTATATTACGAGGATAGTAGACAGTTACTAGGGCTTGACGAACTTCCCCCTGCCACGTAAAATTATGATTTATACTATGTAGCATTTAAAAATTGATATAAATGTCCATTTTCAAACATAATTTTTTTAAAGAATGTATTCATAATTAAAAATTAAATCTCAAATAAATATTTCCAATTTTAAATTTTTATTTACTTTTTTCGTTTTCAATATTTTTGTTTCAAACGGTTTGATATATTTAGCGAAACACATTACACAAAATTGTGTAAGGAATTTGAGACATTAATTAATAATCTTTTGCATTTTAATGCAATCGTTACTACTATATATTAATACTGATATTTTATAATCTTTGTTAAATTAAGTTTTTTAGTTAAAAATCAAGATAGTACAATCCCAGCTTTAGCTTCCAGTCTAAACTAAGTCCTGGGTGCCACATTGTATATTGTGTTAACATGACCGTGACTTGAAAAGACATTTTTTAATTAAAAAGAGTAAAAATTATAAAAGCAATGTTTTTAATCTAGTGTCAAGTTTTTAAGGATGCTTGTTTTAACGAGTACTTTAAGTATTAAAAAGCACAAAAACAGAAAGGCTTTAACAAAACATAGCAAAATTTCGTTGTGGTGAATGTAAAATTTTAAATATAATGACTCTGCTTAAAAAATATTTCCTCATTATTTTGATAATCTCCTAACGTTTTATGAGAACAACCAACCATGACTATTCAAAATATTTGTATCAGAAAAAACTTGCGTTTCAGTTTCTTGCACTGTTTTTACGGAATATTTTTCCTTTTTCAAATCCAACCACTAATGAAGATAACAAAGACATGAAGAGTAAACTAAAATCAAATGCAGCAATTCCGGTATCTATCTAATAGTACGGGGGATAAGTTTTATCGGAGCGTTTTTGTCTGTTCCCTTCTCTCCTTATTTTTGTTTTCTTTAGCAGGAACACAATTAAAGTAATTTTTCATGTGATTCCTTAAAAATAGTAAAAAGAAACGTAGATGTCCCATTTTGTAACAAGTAAACATGATCACAGTATACGGAATGATGGGATTGCACTCTTGTAGGATCATGTAACTTCTGATGACAACCCCGACAAAAAGGAAGGGTTGAAATCATTGCTCATGTAAATAGGGTTTTCTGATTCTCCAAGTAAATCCATTTTACTAGAAATAAAGGCAACTTTACTGGAACATAATAATGGGGCTTTACTGATGTGACAAGATGATTCAAGACAATTGTAAGGCATGGAAGATTAAATTAAACTTTTTCTCTTTTTTCATACAATATATTACAATTTAATACATTCCACCCATTGTTATAAATCTACCACAACAAATTGTTTTGTTTCACATATTTTCCTTGAAATTTGCTTTATTGCTTGCTTTCTTGCAAGCATGAGAATTTGCAATCAAATTTTGAATGGTTTTATAGTTTTGTAAGATGTTATATCATTATATTCCGAGGGCAGTAGACAGATACTAGGGCTTGACGAACTTCCCCCTACCATGTGGAATTATGGTTTATACTGTGTAGAATTTAAAAATGGATATAAAAGTCCATTTTCAAGCATAATGTTTTAAAGACCTTATTCTGAATTAAAAATTAAGTTTCAAATAAATATTTCAAATTTTAAATTTTTATCTAAATGTTTTCATTTTTAATATTTTTGTTTCAAACTGTTTTATTTATTTAGTGAAACACATTACACAAAATTATGTAAGGAATTTGAGACATTAATTAATAATCTTTTGCACTTTAATGCAATCGTTACTATTATACATAATTACTGATATTTTATAATTTTTGTTAAATTATGTTTTTTAGTTAAACATTAAGATAGTATATTCCCAGATTTAGCTTCCAATCTAAACTATGTCCTGGGTGTCAACTTGTATATTGTGTTAAGATGACCGTGACATGAAAAGACATATAATTAAAAAGAGTGAAAATCATGAAAACAATATTTTTACCTAGTGTCAAGTTTTTAAAGATGCATATTTTAATAAGTATTTAAGTATTAAAAAGCACAAAAACAAAAATGCTTTAGCAAAACATCGCAAAATTTCGTTGTGGTAGACGTAAAATTTTAAATAAAATGACTCTCATTACTTTGGTAATCTCCTAACGTCTTCTGAGAACAACCAACCATGACTATTCAAAATATTTGTTTCAGAAAAAATTCGCGTTTCAGTTTCTTGCACTATCTGTCCGTCTGTCCTAGAACTTATGAAGCGGTTGTACCTGCAATGGATAGAGGCATCCATCTTGAATTCTTGACGAGTTAGGGTTAGCAAGAATCGAAATCCACGCTCTTCCCCCCTTTCCAGCATTTCATGCCATTATTTCAAGCGTTATTTTCCTCGGTTAAGAGCAGAAATTTAAATTTATCAATTTGTCACATAATAAATAGGTAAAAATAACATTTTTTTCTAGCATTATGACCTAATTCCTTCAACAATGTCATATAATCATTTTTTTAAATTTTAAATTACTTAAATATCGTCCGCATTATTTTCATACGTTTTATCGCTGAATTTAGATATTACGTAAATAATTATTTTTTATATTTGACTTAAATAATAGATTAGATACATATGAGATAATTTTAAATTTAATCTTCGATTATTTTTTGTTGCAGTGATAATTTTATCAATTAGCAACGAATTCTATCTACCTCCAGGGTGTAGCGGAAATGATAGTTTCATTCCTTTACTACGATTAATTACTGATTAATTACTTTGAATTATCTTTCTAAATAAATTCAACGTGATTCTAAACTGCATTCACAATATCGGCAGACTTTAGAGGAGTATGAATATAAAAAAATTATTGAGCTTGTACCAGATTCCCAGCCCAAAAACAAACCATTTTTTCACAGCCTAATAGGATACTTTCCAATTCCGGAAAATTAAAGAATTTACTGAACCCGTCATATGACGTGCTATATGCTAGTAATTCCTATATTGCAGTATGAACTTTTTGTAATCCCTATGTTTTATTATGAACTATTATTAATTTCTATATTCTAGTATGAACGCTTCTTGTGCTTTAAATCATTCATCGTATTTTCCACCCATTACACACAATTATATATAAGTAATAGTGCAATTTTATTTTGTAATTCTTAGGATTCGTGTGTGTCTGAGTGTAGAAACATACACATACAGACACATGTGTGCTTATTAATGGCTGTATCATTTTAAGAGTCAACTGCTCGAAAATAATTTTATAAAGTAAGTATGTAACTAAAGTTTACCAAGTAAATCAGTGTCACATGATCTGGAATAAGTGCCAATATTGCCTTGAAGTTCCCACGTTTGGCAGGATATAATTAACTTCTTAAGATGACAAAATTTTAAGGTAAAGAAAAAGAAATAATGAATAAACACTTGCATACACATATCCATATATTCTTTATATTTCTTATATAATTTTGTTTTAAATTACATAACCAATTAAAATTTTTTCTATACTTATTATAGAACAAAATCTGGGGGAGGAGAGACATGCAGCAGGCTACTACAACTTACCGAATATATATATATATATATATATATATATATATATATAAATGAATGAATAAATACATATATATGTATATATATATATGTATATGTATATAAATATGTATATCTATATATGTATGTACATATATATGTATGTACACACACACACACACACACACACACACACATATATATATGTATATATATATGTTTCAGTAACTTTTATCTAATCTAGAGCACCTTTACTAATCGTTAAAACATGAGGGCATGAGGGGATAATATTTTTGTTCTTCATTAAAAAAGAATTGTACAGTACCAAGAAGCTGTGTTTATGGTTTAGATAACATTTGTCGGAAAAGATCCTTATTTAATGATATTTATACGTACTGCTGATGACACACATAACACAATTAAACTTTTGTATTTTAGTGTCATGTTCTATTTTGTTTAATTTTTGTTATAATTTTTTACTATATACATATATGCATATATGTTTACTCGGATGTATATATATATATATATATATATATATATATATATATATATATATATATATATATATATAATTATATATTTATATATGACACAGACGAGTGGTTAAGGCATGGAAGACGCATTTGATTTCGTATATAAAAAATTGTTTAATCATTCTCTCCATAGTTATGCCATTTAGATATCCTTTGTTCTGATAATTTGCCACGACAATCGTGGTGTATGTTATCAGCCGAATTTTCCGCTCAGGAGTGTCTTTTTTAGCGTCCCTTACCTAAACAAATTCATCTTGTCTACTTCTACTTCAGCTTCTTTATTCTGTATAGTTCCGCTCGAGCGTGTGCCTTTCTACTATTGCGTTACCGTTAAAGAGTTACTAATATTTTTAATTATAACTCGATGAATTCTTAACCCCAATTTTTAAATCTGATATACATACATACATACATACACACACAAAATATATATGGAAATTGTTATAAAATATTTTGAATGAGGTGTCAAGTTTTTAAGAATACTTATTTTAAAAGTTTCTTCATTTATTAGAAATCACACACACACACACAAATAACTTTGACAATAAATCATTTACAAAAAGCTCTTTGAGGTCGTCGTCAAATTTTAAGCAAAATGACTCAGCCTCATTACTCTCGTAAGCTCCTAATATCTTGGGAGAACAACGAACCGTAAGTATTAAAAATATTTGTTCTTGAAATGCATACGTATAAGTCTCTCACTATTGTTACGGAATATTTTTCCTTTTCCAATCCACCCACTAATGAAGATAACAAAGATATAAAGATTAAACTAAGGATGGAAAGCTGCACTTCCGTTGGGTCTAACTACTAAAACGGGGGCCGAATTTTATCTAGTCTTTTTTTTTTGTTACTTTCTCTCCCTTCTGTCGTTTTCTTTGTTTGGTACAGAGTAGCGCTAACCTCCTCCAAACTTAATTTTGTCTCTCGCTGTACACTCTGTGTAGCGCGGAATTTCTCCTCATGAAATTAGGTTTATTTAATTTTGTGTCACAGAGCGACTCGGTTTAAAGTCGTAAAATGAATCCGAAAGTAAAAACGTTTCTATGCGATACGTAGGTCGCATGAAAAAAAATGCGAATTAGCTAGGAATTTCTCAATATCTTTTACCAAACAAAGCTACGATATTTATTTCGTGTAAGGTAAGCAATACATGTTTTTTGGCGATAGATAATATACTTGGTAAAAGAGATTTTCTATCTATTTGTGATTCATTCATTATAAATGAAAAGTTTCACATAAAATCAGGCGTTAATCCTATTTCTCACTCATTATTCATAGTATTAGTACTTTTATTATAAATAAATCTTATTAATTAAAACCCTTTTTTATTCTCTGTAAAAGAAAGGAACTTTTTATCGGGTATGTTAATTTAAACACACTGAGTGAAAAAACAGATATTCGCATGCAGCTAAGTATTTTTGTATTAATTTTCCTTTGCTTTACTTTACATTTGTTTCATCGACTGGAGACCATATTTGGAGACTAAATTTTGTCGCTCAATTTAACAACAAATTTATTTGATATTTATTTGTCCACCAACTCGTAATTATGGAATTCTTCCTTTCATTTAGATAAAAAAAGAATGTATTGTAATTAAATAAATGATAAAACTTACGGTAAGTAATTTATAATATGAAAGATAAGTCATATGTTCAAAGGAAATTTTTGATAGATTGGCTTATAATTATGTTATTTATTTAAAAATTTACACTGAATACAGGAATATACCTTAAGAGGATATAGCCTATTAAAACATGTTTAACCCCTTAATGTGTAGGCTCGAGATATCTCGAGAGCGCTAAACTGGCCAAACTGTGCACACTCAAGATAATTCGAGCGGAGTTGTGCTTTATGTTGCTATAATATTTCACACTCGAATGTAATCGAGAATTGAAAATAACAATATGTGAAAGAAAAAAAAAGTTTTATTGATATTTATCATTTATATTTGATTGCAAGCTGGTATATTCTGCAATATTATCAAAATCCAAAATTGCAATAGAAATTAAGATTATTTTTGTATTTTTGTAATTTTCTTGGCAAGACAATATTCTAAATTGTGTTTTTTACATTAAAAAATTAATTTTTTGGCCGGCCTTAAAAAAAACTGTGCATTAAGTGATTAATTGCACTATAACTGTAAGTGACAATAAAAACAAATTACAGAAGATGTAGTAACATAAAGTTTAACGAATAAATGCTGAATGTACTCTTTTTTTTGCCACGTTATACAGATCTAACCGGTTGGCACATTAAGTCTCCCCTAACTTTTTATCTTTACACAGACAACTAGTTGTTTTAAACTAGTCATGTCACGAATGTTATTGATATTTAAGTGAGAACAATTAAAGTCCTTACTGAACGCATGTCGAACTGTAATTACATTCAGATCTAGCAAACTGTAAAGCCAAAAAAGTATTTTTGTACTTATTTTCCTTTACTTTACTTTACATTTGTTTCATCGATGGAGACCATATTTGGCGACTGAATTTTGTCGCCTAATTTAGAAACATTTTTATTTGAAATTTATTTGTCCACCAACTCGTAATTAAGAAATTCTTCTATTCATTTGGAGAATAAAAAATGTATTGCAATTAAATAAATGACAAGGCTTACGATAAATAGTCTATATATGAAGGATAATGTATATGTCAATAGGAAAATTTTGATATATTTCATTATATTTAAAAATTTGTACTGAATATAAGAATATACCTTAAGAGGATGTACCCAATTTGAACATGTTTAACACATTGTATCCGGGACACGTTCTAGTACGTTTTCCGACGATTCATACTTGAACGTGGGACACGTACTACTACGTTTTCTAACGATTGATACTTGAGCGCGGGTGACGTTCTAGTACGGGCTAGTGTAACAACATGGTTTGTTTATGGGTACAAAAATAACAGTATATACAGGAAACGAAGCCGAATGTTCTTGTCTACTACATAGATTCTGTGAAAATTTAGACAAACAAAATCTAGTTTTTACATCAGTCAATGCCACTGATGTAAAAACTCCTGTCTTATGACATTCTCACATATATCTGTCAATTGATTTTCTTTCTAAAAGGAGCTTGGGGATGTGCAAGTCGGGCATTCATAAATCCCAGCAAGCAAACCAACACCCGTGCATCAATGCAGAATTGCCAAATTTCCTTGATCTCTTAAGTTCCTAAAAAACTACTGAAAACATGTGCAGAATCCTCAATTTACAAAAAAGGTATATGAAATACTTAAGAAATTAAATTTAAAAAACGAAAAAAAAATACCACAAGAGCACGGGTGAAATGGACATAAAATACACAAATCTCCAGGTCACAGCCGAAACGGACAAAGACTTGCAATGGACTCTAGAAAATCCAAATTCAGCGGTCTTAGAATAATGTCAGTTACAGGAACCAATAAGGGTCAGATATTCATATCACATGTAATTTTGTGTTCACGTTTCACGTGTCACGTGTCCAAAACAAGTGTCATCAAGAAGAGCAAGGTTTACCAGAAAACTGGGTACTAGAATTTGGCTACTTCGCTCACGCTTGGCGTGCTCACTGAA
This sequence comes from Pardosa pseudoannulata, assembly GCA_032207245.1. Lineage (NCBI taxonomy): Eukaryota > Metazoa > Arthropoda > Arachnida > Araneae > Lycosidae > Pardosa > Pardosa pseudoannulata. The sequence continues at coordinate 96,532,142 of CM063508.1, forward strand.
CTGGGGCCCCCGTAAACTGGATTTCAGCCAAAACATTACAAAAGATGTAGTAAGAGAAAATTTACCTTATAAATGCTGAAAGTAAGCTTTTTTCCTATGCCATACAGATCTAACAGATCAGCACATTAAGTCACCCCTAACTTTTTATCTTTACACAGACAACAAGTTGTTTTAAACTAGTCATGTCACGAATGTTGTTGGTTTTTAAATTAGAACAATTAAAATCCTTACTGAACGCATGTCGAACTGTAGTTATATTCAGATCTAGCAAACTGTAAAACACACACACACACACACAAAACTCTTTCGCTATAGAATTATCCTCTTTGTTGCTGGCACTCTGACGTTGAAAAAGAAAACTATGCACATATGCGCATAAGTGAAACTTAAATTCTAATTCAGCCTCCACACTATGGCAATTGTTCACCATTCCAGTACTGGTTTTGATGTTAACCTTGAACGATGGTTCACCGGTTGCATCTACACACTGGACCACTAAATGAACAGAGCGTGTGTATGCTTGAGCACCCACAGGGAGCAGTCTACCCTATTAGGTGTACTGCTTGCAAGTGCTGCCCTGGGGAAGAGTCTATCCCGGACTCAAAGGCGAATTAGAATTTAAAAATTAAAAAAAAATTAAAAACAAATAAATAATAAAATAAAATAATTGGAATTAATAGAATGTAAGCTAATTTACTTTAGATGTTAATAGCAGGGGAAACGATGATTCGGTATGGAATCTTCAGAGAAACGTTCTATTTATATGCTGGGTATAACAGTGAGAGTACAACGCTATAGTAATAAAGGAGTAAGGAGAATAAGGACCAATAATAATAATAATAATAATAATAATGATAATAATATTAGAAAACAAGAACTAATAATTAATAATAGCTAAATATAAGAATACGTTACATTCGGTGCTTCAAAGTTTTTTTCAACGATGTTTCAACGATGAGGCTTCGGACTTCTCCAAATAGAAGAATCCGTTGGTTTGGAGAGAATCTGACCCCTCCGTATTCGAGTAGACCCCTATTTTTTCTCCGCTGGGGCAGTTTGATTGTTTTAGAGTTTGAGGTTGTTGCCATAGGAAAGAAGAGGGTGAACGCTGCTAGCATCCACTGCTTGAGGGGTCGAGACAAAGAAAAAGCGACACCATTTTTTTGAGACCAAAGCTGAATTCAGATGAGTCTTCCACATCTACAAATGATAAGTTGTTTCCTGTTGTATTCCTTAGCATTTATTGTATAAAATAATTTAAACAAGATATATTAGTCTAGTTTATTAAGGTGTTTATTAATGAGTATTAATTTATTCTTTCTCAAATACTAAGCCAACGTAAAATTATTCCCACACTAAAGTAGGTAGCATGTAGGGTGCCATATGTATTTCCAACCAATAATAATGCCTGGGAATAATTCTAGTAGGTTGGTTAACTTAGAGTTATCAAAAATACTATATTAATACCGCAAAGGTGGCTTAATATATAACATGGTAATCCATAGAATCTCTGCGCACTTTGGTAGCACATGCTGGTTGTGTTTGTTCTGAGAAAAACAGCTTCCTAAGCCATCCTCCTCCAAGGCCATTTTATTGTAAGCCATACATCTCAGACGGTGGAAATGGCTTTCAGTGGGCCATAATGGGGAGGGGGCCTTAAAACTTTCTTTTCAAGTCTAGCTCACAATTACATAGAATGCATTAATTGATGTTTTAGCGAATTCTCACTTCTATACTTTTATGTATACCCTATACGGTACAGATGCGATGTTTCAATCGGGGCCAAATTTGGCGATTTTTCCAGCGTTTTGCCAGGCGATGACTGGTTAGCTTTGTCTACCCTAACATTGGAGCTTTGTAGTAGAAACCCTGGTTCGTTCTTTCAGTCCCATTGGTGCACGTAATTTCTGACATCCCTACCCTGCTCTTTAAAATAATCTCTTTTGCATTATAGGATTTCTGGAGTTCAGACAATTGGTCAGGTTGTAGAATTTTATGTTTTTTCTTTTTAGTTTGTATCTTTATAGCAGTGCATGATGGATGATGATTTGAAAGTTTTGGCTCTAATTAACGTGGTTAAAAAGTATTAGGAGATTTTGCACTGATTATACAGTTCGTAGAGAGGGCAACGTTTATGTAGGTATGAAGGTGTAATAGGATCAACTTTTGCTTTGTATGTGTTAAGTAAGAGGGAATTATTTCATAATTTTTTAAGAAAGGTCGATCTTATAAAAACCAAATTTAATTGTTTGCATATGTATTATATGTGTATGCAATATGGATTTATTGTTGTATGCAATAATCATTAAGGGGGGTTAAGGGGGGAACCCCTTCAAAAATTTTGAGTTGGTTTTAAAGATTTTATAAATATTTATTTTCTATACAAACGTTTTATAAAACTCATTTTTGGTCTGATTATATAGTCTTAAATAGTAAAAATCTGTAAACTATATGTTATGGGACTTTTTGTAGAATTTTGTAATAACTTTAGTTTTTAAAAAAGCCATGCGGTGTCTTTTTTTGTTGTTGTTGTTGATCTTTCAGAAAACACCATTTTCTACCGCTATTTTAGTTTGGCGACTTTCAGAAAATGGGGTTCTGCTAAGATCGCCAAGAAAAAAACATGGCAGCCGAAATCGGCTTAGATATTGCATCTGTTCCCCCTATACATAAACCATGCATATACGAATAATGTTATAGCTAAAACTTAGGCTTTATTTCTTATTTACCTAATTGCATTTTAAAGTTGAAAATGTAGATCTATTAGAGTTGTACGCTTAACGCAGTACTGAAAAAGAATAGCTGCCACAAAGAATAAAATATACCAGTTAAAAAAGAAAATATCAAACTATCCGTAAATGGATAAAATAAATTTCGGAACATTTTTTTAGTGGGTTCTAAATTGAAGAAATAACAGTACAAAGTCTTACTATTATACAAATTATATTCTAAAATGTAAAACGAATTCATCCCTTTATATTTTTTACTCTTTACGCCTTTTTGGTCTCATTAGTAACCGGAAAATCACAAAGTAGGGAAAAACACGCGAAAAATAAAAAAATAAAAAGACCCATAAATAAAAACAATAAAAAAGCATTATTTTAGACATTTTTTCAAGCGTTTAAACGGTTGTGTAAGTTTCCGAATGTTTGCATTGGAGTCATTTTAAATAGAATATCTTATTTTTTTTTGGTACTTTTCGGAATCGTCCCTAAATTATTTTTTTATTTAAGAATAATGAGTACTTAAAGTGCAAAGCTTTTACCCAGTGTTCCCAAATATTTAATTTCTTTTGAACTTATTTGTTTCTGAGATGTAAATGTTTCTATTTTGGAGTGAAAAAAGGGTAATTTATGTATACATATAGAAATAAAATTATATTTTAATGGTAAGTAACCATCTTTATAATTAGGGATTTCTGAAATACATTTCTGAACATTCTATCTCTAAAATTACAAGCTTTGGTGGGATGTATTTCTTTCTCCTTTAACTATAATAACCTCTGGCGACTTCAGAAACACCAAAGTTACTTCATGCTTAGTTCAACTATTCTTATATAACTCTTTTACATAACTTTCTTTAGATTATCGTCTTCTCCATGTGACAAACTCTTACTGCTATGATGATTGACTCAGCATAGTGGTCAGCATAAGTCGAAGAATGGACCCCCTGGGGCCGGTTATCGAAGCTTAACCAAAGGGATCTCATTCCGGAGGAGGTCAAGGCTCAATCTTTAGTCAACCCCCTTTTTCTTATCATTATTTAGTAGTTTCACCCATATTTAATTTTTTTTCTTCACATTTTTTGTCTGTTAGGTCTTTTTTACCCCTGAACTATTGCGAGGTTACAGCGGGTATTTTTCGAGAACGCCGAGTCACGGGAGTCTTCCCCTTTTTGGCTCTTCGGTTCCCCGTCCTAAGGTACAACGAGCAGAATAATTCCGGCTTCAAGAGATCCGGCAAACATCTAGTAGTCTTCCAAATTTCTCACAGCACCATTCTTTTGCATTCGCTCTTGGATTGAAGTACTCGCTCTGGGTACTTGAAGCTTGACCGGCGAAGCGGGGTGGCTCAATACTCGCGATATGCCCACCACCAACGGGAGATGCCTGGAGGACTTCACAGGCATCTGGACTTGGTTTCGTGCTTGATTGTGACAATTGGTGCTTGACATTGACATCGACTGTCTCACTTGTTATACTGCTCCATTACAGAAGCTAATGTTAAACGGTTAGACGATAAAGCGCCTAAAATGTTTTGTTTTGCTTTTGTAGCACTACGGTCTACTCTTTGCAACACGAGGGCTAATGAGACAGGGACCTACTGCTTAAAGTGGATTCCCAACGGCTACGAACATCCATGTCATGGTGGAATGAGAACCTACCAACTCCGGTTTCGAAGGCCAGCACCCTAACCATTCGGCCATCGTTCGGCGTGCCTAAAATGGATTGTTTAAATAAACTCAATATTTTCTTTCAAAGCTAACGCCCGCATTCTATATAGCATGGAAACCCCTTTTTATGTATAATGGGTCTAAAACACCCATTACACACACGGTGCATAGTATACCAGATTTTTCCCTCTTAACTATGGCCATAGATGTATACTCCTTACTGCAAAGCTGTTTCAAATAAGACAATAAAAACTCAAACTTAAAAAAAATTTTAAATCTAATATATTATTTAGTTTTTTCGTTTTATAACAAAAATTGGCCAAGATATTCAAATTCAAAATTTTTGAAAATTTAAACATTTTTCTTTAATTTTTGGAAGATTGATTAATAGATTAATTACGCAATTTGTGTTCGAAATCAGGTTGCAATGGCAACATAGGGAGGAGAATTAAGAGCTTTTTGTGGAAAATACTGACCATTTGCATTTTAATATGCATACATTCCCCGTTTATAATCAGGGAACAGTCCTCTCCATTTCACTCTAAATAGAATGTTGAAACCTGATTTTCATCTCTAATTACAATTAATCTATGAACCAACCCCTGTTTGAGAGACAAAGAAAAATTGAATTTTGAATTCAAATTTTCAGTCAAATTTTTATGTTTTTGACTAAGTAAGCTATGTTTCCAAAAAATCACAATATTGCCAAAAGTTAAATAAATATTATTCAAAAGTCAAATTTAAAACTCTTTGGAACTACTTATGGTAGATAAGAATCAGTGGACTATAAGAATAATGAGAATGCAGAGGAGTAGTTAATAGATTAACGGTAGTTTGGTTTGGCTTGAAACGCTACGGTCTACTGTTTTGCACACAAGGGCTAATGAGATCGGGACCTACTGCTTAAAGCCGATTCCAAACGGCTACGAACATCCATGCCATAGTGGGATTCGAGCCCATGAACTCCGGTACCGACGATCAGTGCACTAACCAATCGGCCAGCGTTTGGCCAGGTTAATGGTAGAATATATGGATGAAATTAGATTGCAATGGGGAAAGGGGGATTAATTCTTCCCCACATTTTCCCATTGCAACCTAATTTTTGTGAAACTACTTTACTTTTTTTTATTTTTTCATCTTTTTTATTGAAAATAATGTACAAATAATGTACCGTTTTTGTTGGATATTTTTTATGAGCAAATTTTATTTATACATTTTTCTCGTTTAAATCTCTTCCTTGTTTTTATACGCTTTCTTATAAGATATTGTTCACAACTTGTCGTTTTGTCTTTTACTATTGGTTTTGTTTTCTATACAGCTTTACACTGTAAGAGGTTTTTTAACCCTGTGTTTGGCACAATATGTCCCTTGTGGATTCAGTGCTATTAAGCATTAAACAACCAATCAACTAACCAAGTTTAAACATTACCTCTGGAAGTAGTAGACTAAAACTGAGTATCTTCTGCTTTGCCCTTCCTTCGAAATTACGTGTATCCAGAGGAGCAACGTTATTTGGATCCATAGCAATCCTTGAATTACACTTTTTCTCCTATTGGTACTGAATCAGTAACAGCTTTACAAGCGTGTTTGGCATAAAGATATTTATCCATACTGTCCGCAGTATAGGAAAAAAGTATTGGACATAACAATGATGTATAAAATGAAATCAGAGAAAATAAATGGAAACAAAAAACTTATGCTAATTTCCATGTTTTCTTAATATAATGAATAAAACTGAGTATCTCCTGCTTTGCTCTTCCTTCAAAATTACGAGGATCCAGAGGAGCAACGTTATTTGGATCCGTAGCAATCCTTGAGTTACACGTTTTCTCCTATTGGTGCTGAATCAATGACAGCTTTGCAGGCGTGTTTGGTATAAAGATATTTATCCGTACTGTCCGCTGCATAGGAAAAAAGTATTGGACATAACAATGATGTCTAAAATGAAATAAGAGAAAATAAATGGAAACAAAAAACTTATGATAATTTCCGTACATGTTTTCTTAATATATTAAGTTTTCTTTAATATTAAAAAAATGTAAAAAAAAATCTTGTATTATCGAGAACGGAAATATCTGGAGGCAATAATAAATTTACGAATCACAAGGAAATGTACCAGGCTTTATAGTTAAAATTTTAATTGAATATTTTTAGACAATCTAGCGTATTTAAAATATTTTTAATTATAAAATGTCTGCCCAAATTAATATTTAATAAATCCCAAACAGAATTTTTCAAATCTGAGTGGAAATATTTGCAAAATGTAAAAACAAGCAGACTTTCAATTTCCTAAAATTTACGTCTATGCTCTTCAGTCAATATTTTAAAAAAGATTTAATATAAATATCAGACTAAATAAAATATTTCAATATCCGATGTAAATGTAATCGATTCTAATTTAAAACTTTTTAAAACTGAAGATAAAAAAATTCCGAACGTCTCTTAGTGGAATTTGCTTCATGAAACTTCAATGAATAACATATTGATTTTGTGATTATTTCATTAAAATTAAACATATATAGTGCATGACAATTTTTTATAAAGGCTCTATATTTGCATTTTAGAAGTAACAGCATGCGATTTTCAATTCTGCAGAACTGAAAGAACATCCTTCAAATTTAATCACATAACTTTTATTTTAAAAATAAATATTCTGTGTCTAGAAACTTTCATAGATTCTAGTCCAAAACTCTTTGTTTCCTTTGCAGTTTTTTCATTCTGTGATACTTACTATTTCGATACAATAGCGGATTTCTCTTGAAATCTTTCGCAATACAAAATTGAATAAAGTCCAATTATATAAACAGAGATTCATTGCAGAAAAGTCAACTGCACGCAAAGTGCGAAATTAAGTTTGGAGGAATAATAAGTTTTACTGGATTTCTTTTAAAGGAACGAAAACATAATAAAAGTCGGATAAAACTTGTATTCGACGAACCAATTATATTCGGCTGTTTTCTATTTCATCCTGTTCTAGCTCCAACATCATGATTCCTACAGCTTCATTAGTGAAGCAGATTACATAACGGAGAAGTCTGAAATCGAAACTTCATCTATATTTAAATTAGAGCAACGACTGTTTTTAAAAATATTTTACAACTGTTCAACTGATTAATTATAGAAACTTAGTTATGGTGCCGTTTCCAAAGGAATTGTTCATATCTAAATGTTTTTAATTTCTTCATTATTTTAATAATTTTAAATAAATAGTTGGTAAAAGACTACTTTTCTCGTCTATATAACATTTTGGAATAGTGAGAGATTTTAAACGTATTATTGCTATTGTGTACGACTTCAATATTCTCGAGTGAGAGATCAAAGATAAAATTGGAAATTTACTTTTATTCTTGATTAATTACGGTTATTTACAAAGGAATGTTAATTCCCAAATCATGTACAACTGCAAAGGATGGTTGTCGGTAAAACTTCCTCACGACGATCACAGTCGAAAGAAAAACAAGAGATTTAATAATCTCTTACAAGTGGGGAGGCTTTTCAGGGTGTAATCAAACTCAATTTATATCCCGTTCAGTATCTGGGACTCTGCCGCTCCCTATATGAGCGGACTTTACGAATCTCCCGAACTAGAAAGCTGGCTCCGGTAACAAAACGCGAAAGCCTACACAAGCTCAACACACCTACCTAAAAAATGACTAAAAGACCTGAGTCACAAAATTGTAGGCTTTTTATACCTGGGGGGTCAGTTACAGTCCCACCAACGGTTTTTTAGGTCAGTTAAGATCCCAGTTACTTAAGAACTCCAGCTAAAGTTACAGTTATTTTTTTAGTTGAATTTTCATTCGCTGGCTGTCCCTTTACGGAATTTCTGAGCATTCCTTAACGAGATCTATCAGGGGCGTATTCGCCTATTCAGTCCGATTTTCAAGATCCCAGACTTTGCGACACCACGCTACTGTCCTGGTAAATCGGTGTACTCCGATCAGCTGTTTTGGAGCGTGCTCGGACAAAGGGGAGTATTCACAATATGTTTATTATACGAGGCTTAAGGCATAAGTCACGGAACCAAATTTTCTTTTGTAGATATGTGAACGGATCACAAACGTATTTGTGTCATGTAGAAATTCTACAGGTATAGTGTGTATGCAAAATAACAGGTTACTCTGTGACAGCTGGTAGTAGAGCAGCGAGGGCTGTGAAATCAGTCAGTTAGTAAGTGTAGTGCGAGATGGAAGTAACCCGTGTTAAGACAACGGTTAACACAAGTCCTTGATGAAACTTTCCTACCCACACTGCTACTGTACAGTATAATAGAGCATTATTCCCCAGGGCTTCCAGTAATACACTTGGACATTCCATCGCATTTCTCCCTCGGAGAACAGCTATTTTGATGTAAACGCGCTGCACAACATTTCCATCTCGCACAATACTCACCAACTGATTGATTTCTTAGCCCTTGCTGAGTTACTATCAGCTATCACAGAGTCATCTGTTGTTCTGAACACACACTATGCCTGCAGAACTTCCACACGACACGTATACTTTTGAGATCCGTTCACGTACTTACAAGAAAAAAAAATAGTTGCCAAACTTATGCCCCAACCCTCGTAACATTTTTATTGGAACATGACTATTGAAAATTTTAAAGCCTCCGGGAACACAATTGAAATTTGCCAAAAATACTAAAAGTTTAAAGTTTTTGAGTTTAATATTAGGAAAAGGTTTGATACCAGAACGAGCCACCCTTGCCAACTTGACGGTAAGCATGGAAACCTAATATTTTACTCTTGATTTTCATGTGTATATACTTTATATTATTTTGATATTCAGCTCTCCCTTTGCAACCGTTTTGTTGCTTGTTAAATGTGACTATTTTTTTGTTTTTTAGTTTTGTAAAATAAAAATCATGGTTTAGGTGAACAACAGTAAATTTGTCGATAATTCAAACCGGTTAAAAGGGTATTATGTCATTAACGTTTGGATGTCTTTCTTTTTAGATTTCGGACTTCTACTATACCTAATTTTCTAAAACAATTTAGAGCTATTGAGTATGAAACTTGTTGACTGATTAATTCCCTGTAAATATCAATGCCTAGGTTGTAAGTGGTTCCAGTTAGATTCTTATTTATATTATTTTTGAAGTTATTCAATGCTTTTTCAAGTAATATTTCAGAATTGATTCACTTTATTATAAATGCAGTATTATTCGTTACGCAGATCTACTCCTCACTCATAGCACCAAATTTCAGCTAATATGACGCAAAAGAGTTGGAGTAAAGTGCCAATAAAATTCCCCAAAAATACTAAAGTGTAGTCTATTCAGATGTAATACCAAGGAAATAGTCACAATCTTGTATAAATTCTGTCTATTGTACTGCAGAGCAAGATTTCCTCGTTTGAGGATTCAGTTACATATTATAATATAACTTATTAAACTTACTAACTTATAAATTAATATATTATAATATATTTTTCAATTATAGCCATCTCCAACTTTCCAACTAGTCAAAGCCTTTTCTTTTTTTTCACTGTTACTGCAAGTTTTGGTCTTGACAGCTATGCTATCCATTCACTTTGCTATACGAGAGCCCGTTTGACCAGCACCTACTGTTGACTGACGATTCAGAACATCTATGAAAATCCATGCCGTCAGCAGGACTCTAAACCCCTCAGACTATAGCACTGCACAGCAACGACCAACCTTTTGTTCACCGTACGACTGTCGTGTAGTCCTCGTTATATATTTGAGTAAAAATCTGTGATCAAATGTATAGTGGGATTTATTTTTAATTGCGTTGTGTTACATATTTTTGTACTAATATTTAACCACAGGTTCTGAGAAACTACAGACATAAATAGGCTAATCAGGAGAGGGAATCTATACATCATCCGTTGATCTGTTACAGACATCGTCAGGCGCTTTCTCCTGAGTCTTTGGGGGTGCGGCCGTACTACTTTGTACAGGAACACTTCCTGGTGGACTTGGCTGGACTCTCCTAGTCTGGACTATCGAACACCTTCTTTTTTGGACCTCCGAACCAATCTCTTCTCGGGCCTCCTAATCTATCTCCTCATTTTTAAGATTTTTCATATTTTATTATCTCAAACTTTATCCCCTCCTCCTTCTTGTCTTCCAATCGGGATAGTTGCCAGAATTTCATTGGTCTGACCAAACCCCGCCCTGAGACCACCAACGTGAACAACCTTAACCCTTCTAATTGGGCACTGTCCCTTAGGGACTCATAAATACTCCACAAAGGTACATTCTTATTTACTATCAAGTACGGAGACGGGATTGTAATCTGGGACTGGAACCAGCACCGCGCCCAAGACAACCATACAATACTACAGTATCCTTTTTATCGAGATTTATGATTCTCTATCTGCTTACAACGATGTGATGAGGTCAGATTTAGATCCCGAACATTTTACTTCATGTATGAATGAATCAATTATATAACAGATCTAAATCGCCTCATTACAACGACCTCTTATTCCAGGACATATTTGTAAATTGCTTATACATAATATATGAAACTACTTTTTCCAAACATAAGGTTAAATTAATTCTAATTTTACAAATATAGAACTTTTTAACCGTATCTTTCAAATCAAAGAACAAAACTAAGTTAAAAATAGTTAGCTTTAGATTTTTCAAAGGATAAGCAATATTCATATGGCTGGTTAAATATGGTTTGTATGGTTAATAAGGCTATTGTAATTAATTTATTTTGAGGATTTTAGAGTTGCGATAGCTTTATCTCTTACTGAATGAATAAAAACATAATACTTTTATTTCAGAAAGTATAGTTTTAAGGTAAAAACATTTTATAGTAATATTTATATATTTTTGAAAGTGTCATATATATATATATATATATATATATATATATATATATACTGGATGGTCATAATTAAACTGATAGTACTCACAGTGTTCTGTAGAGCGATCTATTTGCTAGAATGACTTCACATTTTGTAGGAAAATTAAACAAGTCGGGGAACAATGGTTTCAGCAAAAAAAAACAAATTAGTTCCAAAAGTGACCCCTAGTTGAATATTTGGCGCTGTGTTATAGAAAATAGTGTTAACAAATGTAAATTAATACGGAATCTACAAGCGTAAAATCTACATAAACACCGATAAAGTCTCGTGATCTACAATATCACGTACCCTGAGCAGAAAAAGAAGTTCTTTATTCAAATTTCCCTTTACATCCATTGGCACATTTAAGAATTTAATTTCCGTATTGATTTGCATTTGTTAACACTCTATTTTCTATTACAGAGCGCCAAATATTATAGCGGTGACTTTTGGAACTAATTTATTTTTTCGCGGAATGCTTCCTCCCGTATCTTGTTTAATCTTCATACAAAATGTAGCGCCATTCTCGAAAATAGATCGCGCTACAGAACACTGTGAGCACTGTCAGTTTAATTATGGTCACCAGGTATATATATATATATATATATATATATATATATATATATATATATATATATATATATATATATATATATATATATATATATATATATATATATACATATATTAATAAAATATGATCAATTTAGACTACTTGTGTACTTTTTACTGTTATTCCTTTTAATGAATTGTATGTATTAGAAATTTTTAAATTTTTAAATTTTAATTAGTGTTCTGTGGGTGATATTTATTCGATAAACTAAGATACTCATGAAAATTGAATATTAATTTAATTCTCATTTCTTTGCAAGAAATGACATTTTATGTTGATATATTTAATACAAATTTTACTTTTAATATAAAGATAATAGCAGCATCTTTCAAACGAAAAATTATTTTATGAGTTTCTAGGCAGCCAATTTGGATTTGTGATTGAATATTGAATTTTAATCCTCGTTAGAATATACACTAGCTTTAATTTGTGTGGATCTGAATATTACAAATGATGGTTAATATTCATACATAGTTTATTTGATATCTCCAAGCACAAGTCGTTACTCAATTATTCTAGATTTCGAAGACGATATTTAGTAGCTGTAATCTAATGTGATATAATTTACCAAATGCATTCAATAAAATTAATATCAGGCGAGTTAACAAGCCAAGATATTAACTGTAAATAAAGTTATTATGAATTTAACCTGGCATACCTTTCCATCTGAAAAGTATTCATTATACCAGACTAATTTTAACTCAGTGTAAAATACAAAGTTCTGCACTGTTTAGAATAAAATTTTTTCTGGAGTATTGATAAGATATTAACTTTATAAAATAGTCTTAAGTTTTCTATTACGAAATAACACATTTAAGCGTATGCTCCAGTTAGGTAGTCAACCTTACGTGGAACCCCCCGTCTTTAGCTTCTAAGCATTTTTGGCCTCAGTTTGGGTACCCACTGAAATGATGAGACGCTGAGTCAAACTTGCCCAGCCCGGGGATCGAACCACGAACCTCAGCCGTGGGAGATAGAAGAGCTACCGCAGTGTCACTGGGTTTGTTCTAGAGGATAGCTTTAATAAAGTAAAATAAATAAAAATAAATTTTGATAATGCCAATTGTATAAACTTTGGTTTAATTTGGATATTAAGTCTTCGAAGTTATTACTGAAAATAAAATTTTTGAATAAAAACAGCTTCTCATTCTCTTACGTATTTTTACATTTTTATACTACTGCTGTTATTGTTTTGTTTATTATATATATATATATATATATATATATATATATATATATATATATATATATATATATATATATATATATATATATATATATATATATATATATATATGTATATATATATATATATATATATATATGTATATATATATATATATATATATATATGTATATATATATATATATATATATATATATATATATATATATATATATATATATATATATATATATATATATATATATATATATATATATATAGTATATATATATATATATATATATGTATATATATATGTATATATATATATATATATATATATATATATATATATATATATATATATATATATATATATATATATGTATATAATATATATATATATATATATATATATATATGTATATATATATATATATATATATATATATATATATATATATATATATTAGGTTGGGGAAAAAGAAATCCATTATTTTTTTCTTTAGATGGCTGTAGTGATCGATATCTCGTAAAGTATCTATCAAACAATTTCAAATTTATGCTCGTGGTCAAGATGACATTTTACGCTAATTTTGTTTTACTGTTTTTCTTTGATCCATTCAGTTGTGAGTTACAAGGTGTTAAAAATGAAAGTCAACAAAGAGAAAATTCGGTACATTTTACAGTTTTTCTTTGATAAATGCGAAAATGCAAGCGAGGTAGCTGAAATTGTGAATGGTGCTTATGGGGCCAATACTGTAACAGCTAATTACGTGGAATTTCAGTTTCGTCGATTCCGTTCAGGCATTTTTAATATTGTCTGCACCAACGAGGACCATCTACCTTAAAACAAAAGTAGGCCTTTCGTCGAAGATGTCGATAAAATCACAGAAATACGGCAAGTTAGTAGTCGTAGTATCGCCCAGGAGCTAAAGATTAACTATAAAACAGTTTAAAACCATTTGCGAAAAGCTGGATTTAAAAAGAAGCTCTATGTTTGAGTGCCACACCAATTAACAACAAAACACACGATGGATAGAATTTCCGTCTGCGAAGCCTTGGCCAAACGGAATGAAATCGACACATTTCCTAAAAGGATGATGACTGGGGAGGAGAAATGAGTCAAATTCGACAATATTGTGCGAAAACGATCGTGGTCCAAGCGCGGCGAAGCAGCTCAAACGGTGGCTAAAACAGAACTAACGGCCAGGAAGGTTCAACTGTGAATTGAGTGGAACTAGAAGGAAATAATTCATTATGAGATGCTTCCATATAGCCAAACACTAAATTAAGATCTCTACTGTCAACAACTGTACCATTTGAAGCTAGCGATTGACCAGAAATGGCCACAGAAGAGGTATTGTGTTCCATCAGGGCAACGCCAGGCCTCACACGTCTGTACTGACTCGAGAGAAACACATGGAGCTTGGTTGGTAAGTTTTAACTCATCCACCATACAGTCCGTTCATGGCACCAGGAGATTACCACCTTTTTCTCGCATTGTAAAACTTCCTGAGTGATAAGAAATTGGGATAAAGAGAAGATTGTGAAAATCGATTACTAGAGTTTTTCACCAATATGGACCAAGACTTTTATAAGAGAGGCATTATGAAGCTACCTTTATAATGGCAACAAGTTATAAGACAAAACGGTGCATATTTGACCCAAACCGGAAGATCCGAAACAAGTTAAATAAAGTCATTAATTTCAGGCAAAATAATGGATTTCTTTTCTCCAACCTAATATCTTTTATTGCAATTATCTTGATGTATATTTTAAAACTTCCGAGAATAAAAGTAAATTCTGCCAATAAACTCAAAGTTTAAAATTTCCCAGTTGAGTCTAAGGAGAAAGTTTGAAGTTTAAAACTTTTAGAGTTTAAAATATTTTGAGTTAAGATTAAAGAAAATAGTTACAACCTTCTTTAAATTCTGTTAGACCCCATGGTTAAATCTTATCTCTTGCAGTATCTCTTCCCCGAAGCGTCATTTCGGGACATTCCTATTTTGTATAAATGCAGTATTTTGTTTGCTAGCCAAGTGGGTGGCTTTTTCGACTGTCTACCGTGGAGGAAGTTTTACTTTTGTCTTATGGCTAGCTCGTTGTTTTTAAGTTGATTTAAGTTTTAATTGTTTCCTTTCATTATGTCTTATGTTATTAATAATGAAATTGAGTTGCATACTTTTAGACCGTGGTTGTTTTTTTCGTTGTCATCTCGAGTCATTTTTATTTTCCCTTGAATATGAGTTAACATATTAGAGTTACTATCTGAAAGAAGTAACAAATTCACTAGAACATGATGTTTCCGTTTTAGAATGCCAATGCAAATTATAATTTATCTTTCTTTTTTACAAAAGCGCCTTGCCTTTCTCTATTGTATCCCTCCCCTGACTTTTCAATCCCTCAAAGCACTATCCTTTTTAACTGTTCCTGTAGAACATACTTGTATGTTATTTATGCATACGATATTTAAACTATTTTTTCAAAATACAAGACTGAATTAGATCTAAATTTGCAAATAAGGAAACTAAAATGTTACCCATAGTATTTTTCAAAACAAAGAGCAAAATTAGGTTTGCAATAGTTAGCTTTACTTGTATTCAAATAAACAGTGTAAATCTAGAAATATTTTACAGTTCGTTCATTTTTAAAATTCCAGAGTAGAGATGTTTTTATTGTTGTATGAAAAGAATACATAATTCATTTATTTAAGAAAATACAGTTCTAAGGTAAAAATAGTTTATAGTAATATTTGCATTTTTTAACGTGTTGTTGTGAGCAAGAAAACAGCGTGAAATATTTGAAAGTATCTTATTTGATTCCTTTGTTTACTACACTCGTATGTTTAAAGTAAAAAATGAATATTTAAGATTATAAACATTACATTTACAATATTGTCCTTATACTATTGCCAAAGAGTTAGCACTAAAATGGGTCATATATATTTAGGTATTTTGTTTTAAATGTAAGTAAGCTTATTTTGTGAAAACATGAAAACAAGCTGAAGATTCATCTTCATACTGGGCAAAGTTTTTCTTATTTTGCAAAAGCAGACCTTAAAAAAATCCCCCATAATTGTTTTTGGGTTATGTTTTAGGTTTGGTTTGAAAAATGTTTATCCAAAACTTTTAATTACTTTTCCAATATACGCAGAAACTTTTTCATAAAGACATGCTTTAAAAAATTAATTTTTGTAAATTGTTGAGTCATGTTTTAGGCTTGGTTTCACGTAAATGAAAAACTGTGATATCTTAAATTTAATGTCTTAAATTTAATGAATGTATTGTAGCTCTCGATTAAATTTAGGTATTTGCCTATGATCAAAGTAGAAAAAAAGACCAATATTATTTGGGTTGCGTGTAAAAATAAAATACTAAACGACCACAAGACTATAGATTAAAGATAAAAAAAAAAAAAAACCAGCTTTAAAGTAAAACTAAGTAAAGATTACAATATATATAAATTACACAAAATTATTACAACATGATCAATGGCCACAAAAGTAACAGACAATAAATTTCCACTAAGCTATCTAATTTGACAATAGTATAGACTAATCAAAAAAAAAAAATGAGTAAAACTTTGTGGGTTTATTTTGGAAGGTATTGTTTATTTTATCCACTGGTAGGTGTAGCAATTTTCAATCTTCCTCGGTCTGGTCAAGGTCAGACTTCCTTCTTGAGTATCTGTATGCTTTTACGAGATTTTCTTTATGTATTCAAACTCAATTCTAACTAACTCTCATCACAGAACTGTACAGTCGTCTAATATCTGTCAGTCGGACTTCTCTACCCTAAACTCGACGTCACACAAATCACTCCACAAAATCAATATATTTAGTGTCATTCTTATCTCTCTTCTAATCTAGATCAGAAACGCACCAGAAGGTCTCTTCCCACACACGAAAAAACCGTTGAAAAATAATAAACTTATTTACTAACCCTCTCTTTAGTGGGAATCTTTATATAAATAACATAGACTGTCAAGGACTAACGATTCAAGTATATAAAAAAATGCTTATATTTTATTTGTGCTCAAATTTTCCTATTAAATTGTGTCACAGATCTTCTCCGACTTCTGATATTTGTCAGTCGGACTTCTCTACCCTACTCGATTCGACTCGACTCGACTCTCGAAATTTCTTGACTTTTCTTTGTTTTATGTATTTTTCATCAGTGTTCATTCTTATCTCTCTTCGTCCAATCAGGAGAACTGTAAAACTCCAATTGGTCTTTTTTACCCCGCCTTGAAACCGTAAACGTGGAAAAACCTCATCCCTTCAAATTGGGCACTGTCCCTTAGGGATTCCTAAATAACTCCTCAAAGGTACATTCTTATTTAGTGTCATGTACGGAGACTCGATTCTAATCTGAGACTGGAATCAGAATCCCGCCCGAAAATCCTGCACAAGACGAAAAACCGTTGAAATAATTTTTACTGTCCTCTCCCCTTTACAAAAGATGTGATGATATGTATGATCCCAAACATTTTACTTCTCGTATTAATTAATAAATTATATTACTGATCTAAATCGCCTCATCACAATGAACAGTAGTTATAAAAATGTCTTTAGAAAAAAAAATCCGTCTTATATTTTGATTTGTATATTTTACCTTTCAAATTGTGATGAAAAAACATGTCTACTCGTACTCTGAAAAAACGTAGTATCTGTACTGAAATCAATTACTATATTTTATGAAATGATAGCATTTTCTCTTTAATTAATAAATTCAGTTTTGCTAATACAGTATATTGTATGGGATCAGATAATGGAAACCCACCTTTATAACCGTCATACCCCACTACCAGTTTAGCTATCATCTGATATCAGAAATCATAAATTACATTTGCTTGAATACTAGATATTTCTTTGAAACAAAGTTTGTAAGATAAAATACTTATTAACATTCCCAGTTTAATGAAAGGTAATATAAAATATGTTGTAATCAGAAGGAATATGAAAACAAAATATT
>CM063508.1:96557609-96562609 GCA_032207245.1 Pardosa pseudoannulata
TTTTTTTGCCTGTAGATGTTGTTACCCTCTGTCTGATATCAGATTTTGCAGATGAGAGTTGAAAGAATATCTGCATAAATTACTGATGGTCAAATATCTATTCTTAGAAATGCTGTACTTAGGGATGAATAGTTGATTATACTATATAATTGACAAAAATGACTCTTGAAAAGAAGTCTTTACGATAAAAAAAACTACTGAAGGATCTATTATTTGTTCATCCTCACTTATTAATAATTCTTAGACTCTTTATTTATGTATTCTCAAATTTTACCATTCCCAGAAACAGTAAATAAATTTACCTTTTCAAAGATTTTAGAAATAAACTTTAAAACAGAAAGAAACAGGCATATTCGTTATATACTACAAGACAGAATTCTTAACTGAAACATAAGTTATGGATACTTACGATAGAATTTCGCAAGCACACATGCAATATATCTTTTCGTATATTTTACTTACTTAAAATTAACAGTTCTGAAATATTTGGCTTGAAAAATAACACTAAAAGAAATAGGTAAAGAAATAACCCCTGATGTCTTT
This sequence comes from Pardosa pseudoannulata, assembly GCA_032207245.1. NCBI lineage: Eukaryota > Metazoa > Arthropoda > Arachnida > Araneae > Lycosidae > Pardosa > Pardosa pseudoannulata. The sequence goes on from CM063508.1 coordinate 96,558,153, forward strand.
AAAAAATTGCTGACAAAGCTAATATCTGTTCATTTTCATGGGAATATATTTCTTTCGAATATATTATGGGTTCTTAGAACCCTTAATATTTTGTCAAAAGTTTACGTTCCGAGAATTCATAAATTTGTGTTTTCAGAAAACTGAGAAACAAACCATAAAATAAAAAGTAACAGACACAATCGTCATTTAATATTATACAGAAATCTTAATCAAATGATAAGCTACGATTGCGTAAGAAAGAATTTCAATTGCAAACATACTTATTTCCTTTCGTGATTTTTACTTAGTTAAAATTTTTCAGAACTGAAATATTCTGCTTGAATTGACATTTTTTGACAGGAAGATTTTTGAAGATCAAAAGTTAGATCCCCTAAAGGAATTTTTTATTTCTAAATATAATGCACTATTAGTTTAAAGAATATAAGCCCATGCCGTTTCAAATCTTCTATAGTGTGCAACAGAAAAATCGCGTTTCATTTACTTTTGTGTTGTTCTAAGGGTGAAGTTATAATCCAGGCTCTTTACATATGTAGGGTATCTAAATATTGAAACAGCTATTTTTCCTTGAATATAAAATCATCTGGTAGAAGATAGGGGTGTACATTTTGGGTTCGCATACATTATTTCGTTTGAAATAGGATATTTGAAAAATATTCTTCGAATTTTTTTATAATAGATGTGAAATTAAGTTATTCCTAAACCTCAGTTTTTATTAACTTTAGTAGTTAACTTATTCTTATTATATTTTAAAATTAGCTTTTGTTGTTACAGAATTTATATATCTGACAATACTGTAAAATAGCAAATAATTTAAAATTCAACCTTAATTTTCTATCGAATGTTTTAGAACGCATTTTCATTTTTGGTAGAGTTAAATGGTATCAGAAATATGAGTCAAGATATAATCAAAAATTAATCTTTTTGGTATTTAAAAAATGTAAATTTTTTTCAACTGAATTTTTACTTTATATATGAGTCTTTCATATGGCAATGCAGTTAACACATTATGACTATTGTCACTTATTTTAAGAATAGTTTGTAGAAATTGTGTGGTTTCGGAACGTGTTTCTTTTCTTCGAATGCAGATGGAAATCTTATAAACAATCTACATAAAGTTTTGATTATTTAGAATTAGGTATAGTTTTGTTTTACATTTGTATCGGCGGGCGGGGGGGAGGCAACGTCTCTCGCGTCCGCGGCCACGAGCTTCAAGCCGTACGTGCCTCCTGGGTAGTGCTAAATGAGAGACAACCTCAGGGGTGTACCTCCTTTAGGTATACACGGGTGTCACGAGCCCGGGGTTCACCTGAGTGATCTTTATTCTTCGTCTTCCCTGGTAGTCCCGAACTTGCCTCTGTAGAGCTTGTTCCTTACTGGGGCCGACCACATACATTCTCGAGCCAAGACAGAACCTCGCGTAAGTCAGCAGCAGCTCTGTAGCTGTTGTGGTTGCGGTCGTGGCGACTGGTTTTCAGTGAAAGCTACTGTATGGGCGAAAAGGCTGGGTCAGCTGAGGAATTACCTTACATTTAGATCGACATTTCATTTGAACCTTGTACACAAGTATACTTCGGTAGAAACTTTGATTGAAATCATAAAAGTTAGTTTAAGGTATTATAAAGATTTACTTTACAATACAATGTTTACAGGGGATGGAAAATCAATCTCTTATTACGAAGATTTTTCTTTTTTAAAAAATGACATTCTTGTTTAAATGAGAGCAGTTCACTAATGAAGACAGACTCTAACATTCAAAGTTGTTTAAACTTCATATTTATATTTCTCTGTGCTGACTGGATAGAATAGTTAATGAATTTAGAATTTTAATAGTCATAAATCATGACTTTGATTTAAGAAATTTCTTGAGGTTAAATGATATGTATATGTTCAATATTACTGAAGAAGTAAATAAGGTAACTTCTTACCTTTTGTTTATTCTGGGATTCTCATGACTGTATAAATCCAAAACACGGCTGTTGAACACAAACACTTTTTATTACACAACACGATCAATAGAGAATAAACTGTGAACTGAATACAGAATTATGAATTATGTTACGCTTTAAATCCGTTTCATATATGAATAAGAATAGAATACAGGAATAACATTTTAAAACCGATGCCGAATTCAACGGCTTTTTTTCTAGACTAACAGTTTGTTTTTTTCCCCACCGCTCAATAGTGCCATTTAGCTTTCGGTGGCGAAATTAATCTAACACTGACCATAGCTGTAATTTAATATATTCATCAATATATTTTCGAAAAACTTGACTCGGACATTAAAGAGTTAAGGAGAAAATGGTTTATAATATATTAGTATAAATAAATTTTGGTTTATTAAAAATTTTAATTACAAACAATATAAATTATTGTGTCAGGATTCTTGAATAACTAAAAAAAAGTATTATTTTTATTCCATTAAAATTTATAAAATCTAAGGCATAAAAATAGATCTTGATGAAAAATTGATCAAAAATCGTAAATAATTTTCCAAAAGTTCTAAAAATTTCAGAGGGGTTAGTGGATAGATGAAGTAATCACTTTCTATAAAATAATACTTTCACATCAAATGCTTTTAACTGAAACTTTATTTTTAATATTATAAAATATAACATGCATTAACTATTACATAAAAATAAAGCATATAACTGAAAAATAGTAGGCTAGGCTATTAAACAAAGCGTAAATTAGGATTGCTTGTCAAGCGAGGCTAAATAGGCTTAAATACATAGCTGCAGGAAGAAATCTGCATATGGCTTTCAATCACGGTTAAATATCCGTGACGGAAAGTTAAAACGTAAACGCATCAGATAAATATTTTAAAAGAGAATTTTTTAAAGTCTCCCAACAGATTGTATTGATTAATGAGAAATACCAAGTTCTTTTAGAGCTGACAAAATCGCAATCATATTTAAACCCTAAATATACCAAGAAACAGCATCAAAAAAGGTTAAAAATTGTTGATTGCGAACAAATTGAATTAAAGTGCTTTAATGTATTTTAACAGTACAGTGGATGATACAAAACAATTGTACAAATATTAACTTACAATTATGAAACCTTGTATACTTATAAATTAAAGTATTAAATTAGATTAAAAATCTTAAAATTCATATAGTTGTTGGAAAAATTTTATATTTTTCAAAATGTTCCATGTGTTTTTCATTTCATTTTCTTCAAATTTTGTTTTATTATTATTTAAAAATATATTTTGATCTTACATGGACATTACTTTGCTGACTAGTTGAAAATTTTATTTGTGAGAAATGCCACTATGATATTCTTTGAATGTTGATGAATTTAAGTTTTGATAATTAGAATGCCGAAAATACTTCTTTTGATTCGAAAGTTTAAATGGATAAACAGATTTAAATTTAATTTATACTAACAATGCTTGAAGTGATGCATCTAAGAAACTTTAAATCTCTATGAATGTATAAAATATTAGTATCAAAAACATTTTAAAAAATGAAAGAAATTTGTTCCAAAGTTTCAAAAACATGAAATAATTGAAAAGGTATATAATTTTAAATAATATTTTAATAAGATTACTGTGTGATTTTGTCATAACTGTATGCATTTGTATATAAAGTCATAAAGCTCTAAAGTAGTAATTTATAAAATTGCTTTTTAATGTTCCTAGCCCAATTATGTAGGAAAAGAAGCCCAATGTTTAGGGTTCATGCATGATTAATATTCAAAATCGGCTGACAATTATTACTTTTTCGAAAACTGGATTCTAATAACTATTTCAAATTAGTATGGCATCGGTTATAAGTTACAGCTTTCAAACAAAATTATATTACATAATATAGGGGATGGTTCTTTAAATAGTACCTCATAAGAAATAAGACATATCAATCAGTAATCTACAATGAAAAGTAAAGAAACAGATTATTAACATAAAAATTTAGTTAAAACGTTCTTGTAAAATCAATCTAAAAATATGTACATTTTTGAAATTAGCAAAAGACCAAAAATAAAAAGAAAGTATGACTATGAGACCTTCCATCAAATATGACGGGCTATATCAAATATGACGGGTACACATAGAGTAAGCTTGGTTTGGAGTGTTACGGTCTACTGTTTTGTTACAAGAGGGCTAAAGAAACTGAAACCTATAAAAATATACGTAGAAAAGTTTAGAGAATCCAACAAAAATTGAATTCTTAACTGCAGGTATAAAGGATGGGTGTTTGTTGTTGATGAAAAATTAAAAAATATAAGATTGACTCTGTAGCTCATCCCTATTGTAACTAGAGGCTCTATTTTTGACATTTTATTTAAATTTTTGATAGTGGTATGACTTGGATAATGTTCAACCATATTATTGCTAAATTATGATTTCAGGTGCAAATGTATTTTAACAAAATAATTTTTTTTATATTTCGATAAGATTTTGTAGTATGTTTCCATGTAATTTTTTAATTATAGAAATAGATATAATTTACGAAAGT
>CM063508.1:96567609-96575109 GCA_032207245.1 Pardosa pseudoannulata
TTTAATGCCTGTATTCATTAAACTTAAAAAGATTTTACTACATAATTTGTAAAAACATTTAAATTAACCCTCCAAGTGGAATACATCGAGGAAAAATGTCTCCAAAAAATACGCTAAAGGTTTACTGTGTCAGTTGCCAAAGTGTTCTATGATTTTTTACTTCACCCTTAGTCGATTAGAATGGAATACGGGAAACCCACCCTTGTTATTGTCCCTTTACTTTCGGTTATAAATAGATATTATAAATTGTTAATTTTTAATACATATAAAGTTCTTCAAGGGTCGAAGACCATCCCATAAGAAATAATGGATCCGAAAATTACAAATAAAAATATTTGAGAGACTTATTTATATTTTTTACGGAAGTCATCCACGGTATTTAAGTGGTGCAATCAGAGATACACCTGTTACCGAAAACAAACTACTTCGAAATAGAGATTTACAAAGCCATGAAAATCTATCAGTGTCTTTGCGCCGCAGCGGGTAGGGGTGCATCCCTCAATAAATGTCAAAGATGGGGTGCAGTTCCCAAACAATCGACCTGACCCTCCTACCGCAAAATTGCATGGATAAAAGCACTGGCAGAAATGCATATTACATCCATTTTCGGAACGTTTTTGGAGGTTCTAACATTGTACGTGACAACGGCTTAGGAGACATCATCGGTTTGGCGGAATTGTACGTGCAAACCGCTTTAAATTAATAGAACAAATCATGTAAGATAAAATTGCAAAAATTGCCTAAATTATAAAAAATTAAATTTTATGAAAATTTGATAATTTTTGAAAAGCTATAAATGTTCTATTTATAAAAAAGTAATGAACGTCAGCTGTCCTGTATATAAAACGACGGTAAAATATTGACATCATATACCATACGTTTGTAGTCTGCTGTCTCATTTAGACGTGTTTTAATTTAAATTAATTTTTCAAGGGGTGAAAAAAATTGTATAGGGCTTTTTTTTAAAAAAATCTGAAATCAAATTGTTATGATCATGGTTCTTTTTTTCAACACGAAAAATAACTAGAACAAGGTCTACTTCTGAACAGTTTTGAACATGTCTACGAGTAATGGTATTTGTACCGTAAGACTCTAATATTGAAAGGAAGAGCCCATCCAAACTATATTATATTATAAGTCATGAACAAATAATAACATAACATGAACAATAAATATTGTTTTCATTCCTCTAAAAATTCTTCAGTGTTTAATGTATTTTTCTAATACGTCTTGAAAAAGAGTTAAGTCCAATCTTTTAAATATTTTTATAGGAACCTTAATGTTTTACAGTTTAATTGCATATTGATTAACTCTACAAATTTATGGTATTTTTTTTTACAATTATTGATGCAAGCTCATTTAACAGTTAAAATGTTAGTTTTATACATTACAATATAGATATCAATTAAATCATGCATTTTGCTTGCCATTTAAATGCATTACATTTTAAATTCATTTTTCAAAATCTGAAACAAATACATGGGACCTTCTTACAGAAATAGTATTGGGTTTGGGAAATACAGAAATAGTATTTGGGCTACTACTAAACGGCCTAACTCTTTTGCTTTTTGAGGGAAGCCACAATGAATATGAATAAATTGCAAGATGATCATTTCATGTTTTTTAAGTGATTTTCATGTAATGACTTGCATCGCAATACAGGTAATTAAAAGAAAGCCTGGCATTCATTGGTAACGCCCAGTATTGCCGCTCGAGAGTCTGAGAATACAACAAACTGTTCAGAAAAGAAGGTATGAACATTCAGATGGATAAAAGCAGCTATAATCACAGCAAATTCCCCCTGGTAAACAGTTTACTCTGTTTCTAGAGGAATATAGTGTGAGAAATACTCACAGAAAATTGTGGATCCTGCAACATTATATGTATTAAGTTTTGATCCATCGGTGTAGATGTGTAACCAAAGGATTTGTAGATAGTAAAATTGGATTAACACAAACCGAAATTTCAAGCCCATCCACCTCATTTAAGACAGTTTACTGGAAGCTCTTCTGAGTTATAAAGAGTTTTATTATTCTGAAGTATTATAAACATTAAACAATTTTTAAAATTTATCTTACATTTTTAAAATCTCAATATATTTTTAATGCGATATTTACATTTGGAAACCTCTATTACCATGTGGTATATAATGTAAAAAATACTCCAAAGCTCATTAAAATAATAATTCATTCTTCAAAAGCTCATTAAGGTAATAATTTATAAACAACAGATAAATAATTTATCACACGTAAATTTGTCCTAATAGTCTTTAAACACATGCAATAATTTTTTTAAAAAATAGTGATGAATAAATTAAACATAGCATTACATTTACCGTATAGTAAATTAAATGAAAAACCTTAAAAAAAAATTCTCGTCAAATCTTTATAATTAATTATTCTTTACTTTTTTGATTTTAATTATAAAAAGATAAAACTTTTCTAAACAAAGCATACGTTATTAAATTAATGTTCATTATAATATTTTAGGTCTGGGTTTTATAATTATGAAACAGAATAAACATTAATAAATTTATTTTCCAGAATTAAGTTTTATATTTATAATATCTTTAAGCATAATCTTTAATGTGTTACATTATGTAACAGATGAAATATAAAAAATGTATCACATCTTTTAAGCTGAAAATTTTCCTCTCGAGATTTAATATGATTAATCAGCACGTAACTTACTTAGACGCATGTTTTATTAGCAAATTAAGCATCAAAGTAAAATCATGTTTGCTTTGGTAGTGCAGGAAAATCCGGATTTCAAAGGAAAATGATATAACCTTCATAAATGAAATGAAAGAATTTATTAGTTTAGTCCATACTACGAAACTGATATTTCTGTTTTTTTTATGCTTTATGATTTTAAAGACTTTTAAAAAATTCATAATTAAAGAAGCAATAGAATTTTATGAAGCAAATTAGAGCTAACAAGTGTATTTCTCTTGGACTGAGAAATAACACTATTTGATAAATTAAATAATCTGAAGCAACATAAATATTCAAGAAAAGTACATATTTATATAGAATTTCTCGTTGGTATTTCTCTCATAATCAAGTGTTTTTTTAATGTTAAATTGAAATTTTGTCAAGTTTAATAATCTTAAAATTAATTAAAAATTTAATATATTTCTAAAAATGTTAAATTTATGCAACGTCTTTAGATTTTATCTTTTAAATGTAAATATAATGAGCTAATTTAAGTTTGTGAAATTCTCGGACTTATTTTTTTTAAGATTAATTATTTTAATATTCAAAATCGATGTTTCGCTACTAAAATATACACAGTTTTAGAATTGCTAGAATACTAAATATCGGATAATTATTCATTTAAATATTTTCTCGTAAGTAAATTCACTAATATATATGCAGAATATATTATTACTGCTGATTATACATGTATTTAGTACCAAAGGAACTCTATAATTTTGTATCTCTCATAAGTCTTTTTTTAATAATATTATAATATTTTAGAGATAATTAATTCCTTAATATTTCCTGGGAATAAGATATGGTTTTCATGACAGATACAGTGCAGTCCCGAGGCTTAAAAAGAAGACACGACAATTTGGAAATAGAAATTTTGATCTTAATTTTGATACCTTGTCTATGAAGCTTCTGCTCGTCAAAACGCGTACATGCAGTTATATATTGGTGTAAACCAGACTGTTAGATTGTTAATAATTAGTCACATAAAGCGTAAGAAGCGGAACCGAGTTATATAAAGGGATTATATAACAATTGTTTAGCTAAAAAAGAATTAAATTTCGTATATACGAAGTCGCCAATGTTACCACAACGAGAAGAAAAATAAAGGAATTTCGCTAAAAAGTGCAATATTAAGGATAAAATTGTCAGAAACTTATTTTAAAATACAATTATCGCTAAGTTAGCTAGATTCAGGATAAAATATTATACTTATGTAATATATTCTAACTATTTAACTTAAAAATCCTTAAAAATCTCCTCTCTTCCATTCCAATTCCTTAAAATCTTTTCTCCATCCTCTAAATGTCTTAATAAGAGGAGCGTTCTTGACTTAAAAAGCTTTCTAATCACAGCATTCTATCCTAGAGATGTAAATATTCTGTCTATTCAACACGTTTCCCAGCTGTCGCCAGCAAATGGCTCCGCGATTTTCATGATCTTGCACTTAAATTCAAAGAGTAACGGGAAAATTCTTTCTGTCTTCGCTCTTGGGTGCATCTGTGTTCGAACAGAGTGATTTTTGTGTCTTTTTTTTCTGTCGTTGACTAGTAAAGATATCCGTTTTAGCAGCTCTAAAATAAAGTTTTAGTTAGATTTTTGCAGTTGTCGTCAAAGTGGCCAGAGTGCATCGTTCGTATTTACTGGTACCTGATAAGGTTTTTCCTTGCTCAGTAGCCCTGGCAAGTAAAAAGAATAGGGGCTACATAATTATTGTGACTAGAGGAGGAAATAAGTATTACACAAACACACACACATATATATATATGTATATATATATTTATATATGTATATATGTATGTATATATATATGTATATATGTATGTATATATATATGTATATATGTATGTATATATATACATACATACATACAGATATATATATATATATACATACATATATATGCATACATATATATATATATACACACACACACACACACATATATATATATATATATATATATATATATATATATATATATATACATATATATATATATATATATATATATATATATATATATATATATATATATATATATATATATATATTTATATATATATATATATATATATATATATCTTATATATATATATATATATATATATATATATATATATATATATATATATATATATATATATATATATATATATATATATATATATATATATATATATATATATATATATATATATATATATATATATATATATATATATATATATATATACATACAGGATTATCGAGTATTTCAATTCAAAACGGTTATAGCCCCTATTTGATATACCAGATGCAAAAAATAAGTGATTACTGAGGCAATAATCTCCCTATTTCATTAGGTGGAATGTACTCCTTTGGTGAAAGTCTTCTTTTTGCAGTTTGAAGAAGTTTAAAACTGTCTGCTCCACCTCTATTTTCTAAAGGAACCGTCAACTTTCCTAAAACGTCTTTAAGTGATTGAAGGAGGGATAATTACACGGGAAGAAATCGGAACTATTAGGTGGTCTATTGTCTTCCACTTTAGTGAGTGTAACTTACTTGTTACGACAGTTGCGATGCGAAATCTTGTGTTATCATGAAACAATACCACCGTATTCTTCAGTTTTTTCAGAAATTTCACCATTATTGCACATTTTGTTGTTTTTCGTCTTCCGAATTACTGGTGAAACGTCACAGCTCTAGTACAGCAAATATTTCGGTAGAAGCCAAGTGGTGATGATTAAAACACTGCATGATGACTACCATATCACAAAATACACTTCTTAAAATATAAAGGAGTTTTTTCTATTTTTATAATATACATTTTTATATATAGAAAGCTCATATTCCACCTACGGAAAAGTACTAACTTCTCTTTTTTACAAAAGAATTATGGCTTGTCGTGACTTCAGTCACAATTCTAACTCCCACCTTTGACTTTTCAAAGGTAGGCACTGAGAAGAACGGCTTATAAAATATGCGTGATAAAATACAAACACAAATACATATTAATATCAAATACTACTTCTAAAGCGTGATACTACAGTACATATTAATATAAAATATTCTTTCAGTGATGAAGCTATGATGCCACAATGGAGACATCGGGTCTTAGAAATCATTATGCAATGGGTCAAGGTAATTACAAAGTGGTTACATAGTGGGTAACAAACAGTACAAGTGGGTTATTATCTCTTTTTTAATATGTCCTATCTCGGCAGATTTGGTAATAACATGAACCTTATAGATATTTCAGAATTTTCCACTTACACTTCGAAAGTATGTGAATGCCAAAATAAGCCCATGCACGATGTCGCTGCATATATGTCCGCATCTGCAACATGCTGATTAGTATATACGCTGTAACAACTTCCGAAAAAGGAAACATTTTGATTGCCCCTTATGAACCAAAATAATAAATTGACTTCCACTGTCTCGTGTTAACTTAAATATCCCACTGTCTGAACGTTTATGTGAATACTGCCTCGTGTTTACTTAAAAGTAAAAAAAAATTAGAAAATAAGTGAAACCATTTCATTGGTGTAGTTAAATAGCTGTCCAAACAGTGTACAGGCAAACATGATAAGTAATTAAATTTTAAAAAAGCAATACAATCTAAGCTCATAAAAACCAGATAATTTATTCCAAAATAAGCAAATTTGAAAAGTGTAAAGAGATTTTTTTAAAGATGAAACCACATTAAACTGTCATAAAGTTTGACACTTTTCAGCACAAAATTGAATTAAAGATAAAATGCATTTTAAAGTGAGATTTTACCGGTGTTTAACCTAACAAGTAATATTTTTGAGGATAAAATGTGTTTTCTTAACAATAAGAAAGAAAGCAGAGTTTGGTTATAAATCAATGTTATTAAGACGTGTTTCAAAAGTCCAAAAATAAGAAATTTTCAAACTCAAGATGTTGTCCATATATTTTAATAAAAAGAACAAAAAAACGAGAGAAGAATTTCCATATATTTTATTGAATGTGCCTGTAGCACACATTTTCTCTTCTAAAACTTTTATTACTTATTTCCTCTATATACAGGTTCTGCTCTCTCGAACATTTCATACATATATATTATGTCGGAATAGGCAGTATGCTTCATTGTTATTTCTGTTTTATTGAGGGAAGTTTTCATTCGTGCAAAAAAGCTGCAAGCTTTACGGAAAAACTTTGCAAAAAAATTTTTTTTAGAATACATAAAATTCTTTCCTTTCACAGAACATAGACCTGAGGGTACCAGTTTAATAAAAACTATTGAAAAACTGAATTTATATTTTGATGATAAAATAACAATTTCTCTGTCTGTTTTGGAACTCTTTTTGTCTGTAGGAGGGGAAGATTCTCTGGAGTGTATTCAATGAAATGGAAGTCTGCGTTCTTTTTCTTTCTCTGGTTAGAATAATATTACTTTTGAATGTTAATTCAGATTTCGTTTAAAATGGCCACATGCGTTTTAAATTGCAAATGTTGTTCATTTGAAGACGTATGATATTAGAATATTTTTGTTTTCAAGAGAAACATTCTGAGAAATAATAAGTTTATTTAATATATTTAACCCTCCGAGTGGAACACACCGAGGAAAAAAAGTCTCCAAAAAATATGTTTAAATTCTATTGTGTCAGTGACCAAAGTGTTCTATGATTTTTTACTTCACCCTTTGTCGACTAGATTGGAATGCGGGAAACCCACTCTCGTTATTGTCCCTTTACTTTCGGTTATAAATAGATATATAAATAAATAGACATTATAGATTGTTCATTTGAAGACGTATGATATTAGAATATTTTTGTTTTCAAGA
>CM063508.1:96580109-96595109 GCA_032207245.1 Pardosa pseudoannulata
AATGCTCTTTTCTACAAGAACCACTTACTTCAGAATGGCTCCGATTGCACTGCACTTGTGCAAGAAAACGTTCTTCAATATGAAATCATTGGAGCCATCTTCGGCTTTTCGTTCTCCTACAGTTACGCCAGTCCTGGAAATTAAGAATAGGACTTTGTATAAAACAATTATTATAGAAGAAATTAAGACAATGTTATATCACTAAGCGTAAGATTTAAAAAAATGCTACTCTATAAAAAACCCTAAATTTTTTTCTTTGCGTATATATTTTTATTAATTATAGAATTAATTAATATTATTCGGATAATTAAACTGTTATTTTTAATGAATAATTATTTATATCATTCTAATTCTACCTTTTTATAAAGTTATACAGTTAGTGATGTACTCAATATTTACTTTATCTGTAATAAAATTATAAAAAATATTCCTCTCCTTTGATTAAAATAAAAGTATAGACCAATTAATTGAGAAAAAAATTGAAACTATTGTATATCCATATCCGAATGTTTTTCAAAAATCTTATCCATAAATAAATCTAAATCTTCTACTGTATGAACATAGTTGTATTATCTATATGATACAAACATAAATACACGGGTAATACATATATAGACATCTATATTAATTAATATAATTAATTCATATAGATAGACTGATATATAAGATGAATAAATATAAGTAATTAATCTTATAATACATCTATATTAGTTAATACCATTATGATATTTAACTAATTAGGTTATTTTTAATGACTAATTATTCAGGATTTCTAATTCTAAGTCTACCTATTTGTCAAATTCTCATTAGGTTTTGATCTTGTGATATCAAAAATATTTTTATAGTAGTTTTACAAGCAAACAAATTTAAATTTATTGATTCATATAATTTAAGTTATAAGTTCATACCGATATAATAAATAACCTTATTCTACGGGTCGTCAAAACCATTAGTTACTTTTTTAAAATTCTATATTATTATTTGTTTTGTATTTTCGTTATAATCTATGGACATGAACTATTTAATTGTCTTATAGGAGTTAAAATAGGTGCAATTTAAAACATACGTTTTATTGAGGTATATATACATATATGCTTTTGTCAAGTGGTTCAACAATTATTTGTTAATTATACAGGGTGTCGCAAAACGACCGTATAAATTCTGCACAGCTAGATGTCTCGTTGGGAGTACATACAAACTACGCACTGAAGCGTTCCTGTACGATCCATAGTTTACGAGAAAAATATGAAAAACCAAGTATGACGTCACTTCCGGTGCAAGAAAAAAGACTTTATTGAGCATATCAACAGAAGTATATGCATTGGAATACTCCCTAACAGTTCTCAAGGTATTTCCATTACATCGGCCATACATCGGGTACATGTCGCAGTAGTCACGAACGGAATGCATGGCCACCATACGAAGATTAACGGTAGATGTTTTGTTTATTTCAAAGTGAAGTATATGATGTTACATTATAAAGAGAATGGCTGATTTAGTTTTAACAAATAAAGATTAAATATTACACATATCTGAGGTGAATAATATTTCATTTTTATTTTAATTCATTTGTTTATTTAAAAGCAACTATATCATGTTATAATATAGAAAAAATAGCTGATTTAGTTTTAACAAATAAAGATTAAACTTTACACTTATCTGAGCTGGATATTTTCTCAGTATTATTTTAATTCATTTGTTTTTTTAAAAGAAAGTATATCATGTTAAAGTATAAAAAGAATAGCTGATTTAGTTTTAAGAAATAAAGATTAAGCTTTACACATATCTGAGCTGGATATTTTCTCATTTTTACTTTAATTAATTTGTTTATTTAAAGAAATATATCATGTTAAAATATAAAAAGTATAGCTGATTTAATTTAAACAAATAAAGATTAAACCTTACACATATCTGAGCTGGATATTTTCTCATTTTTATTTTAATTAATTTGTTTATTTATAAAGAAAGTATATCATGTTAAAATATAAAAATAGCTGATTTAGTTTTAACAAATAAAATTAATACATATATCTATATTTTCTCATTTTCATTTGAAAATTTGTTTATTTAAAAGAAAGTATCTCATGTTAAATATAAAAAGAATACTGATTTAGTTTTAACATAAAAGTTAAACCTTACACATATCTCAGATATTTTCTCATTTTTATTTGAATTCATTTGATTATTTAATAAAAAATATATCATGTTAAAATATAAAAATATCATTTAGTTTTAAAAATTTAAAGATTAAACCTTACACATATCTGAGCTGGATATTTTCTCAGTTTTATTTTAATTCATTTGTTTATTTAAAAGAAAGTATATCATGTTAAATATAAAATAACCGATTTAGTTTTACAAATAAAGATTAAATTTCACATATCTGATTGATATTTTTACATATTATTTGAATTAATGTTTATTTAAAAGAAAGTATATCATGTTAAAATATAAAAATAGCTGATTTAGTTTTAACAAATAAAGATTAAACCTCACACATATATGAGCTGGATATTTTCTCAGCTTTATTGGAATTCATCTGTTTATTTAAAAGAAAGTATATCATGTTACAATATAAAAAGAATACCTGGTTTAATTTTAACAAATAAAAATACCTTATACATATCTGAGCTGGATATTTCTCATTTTTTATTTGAATTCATTTATTTCAATGATTTGTCTATTTAAAAGAAAGTATATCATGTTACAATATAAAAAGAATACCTGGTTTAATTTTAACAAATAATGATTAATTTCACATATCTGAGCTGGATATCTTCTCATTTTTATTTGAATTCATTTGCTTATTTAAAAGAAAGTATATCATGTTAAAATATAAAAAGAATAGCTGATTTAGTTTTAACAAATATATTAAACCTCACACATGAGCTTGATATTTTCTCCTTTTTATTGAATTCATTTGTTTATTTAAAAGAAAGTTTATCATGTTAAAGTATAAAAAGAATATCTGGTTTAATTTTAACAAATAAAGATTAAACTTCACACATATATGAGATGGATATTTTCTCATTTTTATTTTAATTCATTTATTTCAATGCATTTGTCTATTTAAAAGAAAGTATATCATGTTAAAATATAAAAAGTATAGCTGATTTAGTTTAAACAAATAAAGATTAAACCTTACACATATCTGAGCTGGATATTTTCTCATTTTTATTTTAATTAATTTGTTTATTTAAAAGAAAGTATATCATGTTAAAATATAAAAAGAATAGCTGATTTAGTTTTAAGAAATAAAGATTAAGCTTTACACATATCTGAGCTGGATATTTTCTCATTTTTACTTGAATTCATTTGATTATTTAAAAGAAAGTATATCATGTTAAAATATAAAAATAGCTGATTTAGTTTTAACAAATAAAGATTAAACCTCACACATATATGAGCTGGATATTTTCTCAGCTTTATTGGAATTCATCTGTTTATTTAAAAGAAAGTATATCATGTTACAATATAAAAAGAATATCTGATTTAGTTTAACAAATAAAGATTAAACCTTACAAATATCTGAGCTGGATATTTTCTCAGTTTTATTTTAATACATTTGTTTATTTAAAAAAAGTATATCATGTTAAAATATAAAGAATAGCTGATTTAGTTTTAACAAATAAAGATTAAACCTCACACATATATGAGCTGGATATTTTCTCAGCTTTATTGGAATTCATCTGTTTATTTAAAAGAAAGTATATCATGTTAAAATATAAAAATAGCTGATTTAGTTTTAACAAATAAAGATTAAACCTCACACATATATGAGCTGGATATTTTCTCAGCTTTATTGGAATTCATCTGTTTATTTAAAAGAAAGTATATCATGTTACAATATAAAAAGAATACCTGGTTTAATTTTAACAAATAAAGATTAAACTTCACACATATATGAGATGGATATTTTCTCATTTTTATTTTAATTCATTTATTTCAATGCATTTGTCTATTTAAAAGAAAGTATATCATGTTAAAATATAAAAAGAATATCTGATTTAGTTTTAGCAAATAAAGATTAAACCTCACACATATCTGAGCTGGATATCTTCTCATTTTTATTTGAATTCATTTGCTTATTTAAAAGAAAGTATATCATGTTAAAATATAAAAAGAATAGCTGATTTAGTTTTAACAAATAAAGATTAAACCTTACACATATCTGAGCTGGATATTTTCTCATTTTTATTTGAATTCATTTGCTTATTTAAAAGAAAGTATATCATGTTAAAGTATAAAAAGAATATCTGATTTAGTTTTAGCAAATAAAGATTAAACCTCACACATATCTGAGCTGGATATCTTCTCATTTTTATTTTAATTCATTTATTTCAATGCATTTGTCTATTTAAAAGAAAGTATATCATGTTAAAATATAAAAAGTATAGCTGATTTAGTTTAAACAAATAAAGATTAAACCTTACACATATCTGAGCTGGATATTTTCTCATTTTTATTTTAATTAATTTGTTTATTTAAAAGAAAGTATATCATGTTAAAATATAAAAAGAATAGCTGATTTAGTTTTAAGAAATAAAGATTAAGCTTTACACATATCTGAGCTGGATATTTTCTCATTTTTATTTGAATTCATTTGATTATTTAAAAGAAAGTATATCATGTTAAAATATAAAAATAGCTGATTTAGTTTTAACAAATAAAGATTAAACCTTACACATATCTGAGCTGGATATTTTCTCATTTTTATTTGAATTCATTTGCTTATTTAAAAGAAAGTATATCATGTTAAAGTATAAAAAGAATATCTGATTTAGTTTTAGCAAATAAAGATTAAACCTTACACATATATTGAGCTGATATTTTCTCATTTTATTTTAATAATTTGCTTATTTAAAAGAAAGTATATCATGTTAAAATATAAAAAGAATATCTGATTTAGTTTTAGCAAATAAAGATTAAACCTCACACATATCTGAGCTGGATATCTTCTCATTTTTATTTGAATTCATTTGCTTATTTAAAAGAAAGTATATCATGTTAAAATATAAAAAGAATAGCTGATTTAGTTTTAACAAATAAAGATTAAACCTTACACATATCTGAGCTGGATATTTTCTCATTTTTATTTGAATTCATTTGCTTATTTAAAAGAAAGTATATCATGTTAAAGTATAAAAAGAATATCTGATTTAGTTTTAGCAAATAAAGATTAAACCTCACACATATCTGAGCTGGATATCTTCTCATTTTTATTTGAATTCATTTGCTTATTTAAAAGAAAGTATATCATGTTAAAGTATAAAAAGAATATCTGATTTAGTTTTAGCAAATAAAGATTAAACCTCACACATGAGCTGGATATTTTCTCATTTTTATTTGAATTCATTTGCTTATTTAAAAGAAAGTATATCATGTTAAAGTATAAAAAGAATATCTGATTTAGTTTTAGCAAATAAAGATTAAACCTCACACATATCTGAGCTGGATATCTTCTCATTTTTATTTTAATTCATTTATTTTGATTCATTTGTTTATTTAAAAGAAAGTATATCATGTTAAAATATAAAAAGAATAGCTGATTTAGTTTTAACAAATAAAGATTAAACCTCACACATATATGAGCTGGATATTTTTTAATTTTTATTTTGATTCATTTGTTTATTTAAAAGTAAGTATACCACATTAAAATATAAAAAGAATAGAGGATTTAGTTTTAAAAAATAAATATTAAACCTCACACATATCTGAGCTGGATATCTTCTCATTTTTATTTGAATTCATTTGCTTATTTAAAAGAAAGTATATCATGTTAAAATATAAAAAGAATAGCTGATTTAGTTTTAACAAATAAAGATTAAACCTCACACTTATATAAGCTTGATAATTTCAAATTTTTATTTGAATTCATTTGCTTATTTAAAAGAAAGTATATCATGTTAAAATATAAAAAGAATAGCTGATTTAGTTTTAACAAATAAAGATTAAACCTTACACATATCTGAGCTGGATATTTTCTCATTTTTATTTGAATTCATTTGCTTATTTAAAAGAAAGTATATCATGTTAAAATATAAAAAGAATAGCTGATTTAGTTTTAACAAATAAAGATTAAACTTTACACATATCTGAGCTGGATATTTTCTCATTTTTATTTTAATTCATTTGTTTATTTTAAAAGAAAGTATATCAGGTTAAAATATAAAAATAGTAGCTGATTTAGATTTAACAAATAAAGATTAAACTTCACACATATATGAGATGGATATTTTCTCATTTTTATTTTAATTCATTTATTTCAATGCATTTGTCTATTTAAAAGAAAGTATATCATGTTACAATATAAAAAGAATACCTGGTTTAATTTTAACAAATAAAGATTAAACTTCACACATATATGAGATGGATATTTTCTCATTTTTATTTTAATTCATTTATTTCAATGCATTTGTCTATTTAAAAGAAAGTATATCATGTTAAAATATAAAAAGAATAGCTGATTTAGTTTTAACAAATAAAGATTAAACCTTACACATATCTGAGCTGGATATTTTCTCATTTTTATTTGAATCCATTTGCTTATTTAAAAGAAAGTATATCATGTTAAAATATAAAAAGAATAGCTGATTTAGTTTTAACAAATAAAGATTAAACCTCACACATATATGAGCTGGATATTTTTTAATTTTAATTTTAATTCATTTATTTTGATTCATTTGTTTATTTAAAAGTAAGTATACCACATTAAAATATAAAAAGAATAGAGGATTTAGTTTTAAAAAATAAATATTAAGCCTTGAGCATACCTGAGCTGGATATTTTCTCCTGTGATATGATTTTTAGAGTAATAAATCAAATCTATTTTATATTTCTACTTCTTTCTACTTATTGAATAACCTGTAAGATCCAGTAATACACGATTTTGAAGAAAAATCTATTTTGGTTCCGAGCAATTCACAGGAACTGATTCTAAGGTATACGGCAAATAAAAAATTCTGGTAAACAGAACAAGTTAAGCATTTCGAGAAGGATTTCAACCTCATATTGAGGTGTATAAGCATAGAAATAATAAAACATTAATTATAATATTACTTAACCAAGAAATATTGATGTTAAGATTTACAGGTCTAGCCGAAAAATACTCATGTAAATTTAATATATTTCCTTTTTTTAATATATTTCCTTTTTTTATTGAAAGATTTATTTTTGAAGTTAAAAACGTCAAAAATATTAACTTAGCTTTTTATTATACATTCAAGAGCCAAAACATTATGACCACCTGTCAATAACGAGTTGGCCTACCTTTGGCGCTAAACACAGCTTCAACCCGACTTGGTATGGATGCCACAAGTCTTTGGTCGATGACCGGAGACAGATTGTACCAGATGTTTAAGTAACGGTTACGCAAATCCAAGATATTGCAAATTGGTGGTCTAGAACTCTGAGCTGCTGTCCCATGACATCCAAATGTGATCATTTGGATTGAGATCCGGTGAGTTAGGCGGGCAGGACATTAACTTGAATTCAGCATCAATGTTCCTGGAACCACTCCAGCACAATTTTAGCCTTGTGACTCGGGGCATTGTCCTGTTGGAACATTTCTTTACAGCTGGAAAAGCATAGGCCATGTAAGGGTACAACTGGTCCAAAATGATGTTCAGATACCCTGTATTATTCATGGTCTGATCTACCACAACCACGTGTTCCAAAGACACCCAAGAGAACTTCTCCTAAGCATAATACGAACACCACCGGCCTGTGTATGATCTACTGTACAATGAGGGAGCAACTATTCGCCGTGATTCATCTGACCAGGCAAATCTCTCCCACTGAACTATGGATCAGTCGCTATGTTCCGGGGGCCCAGTGTAAGCCCAGTTGGTGATGACGCTTGGTCAGCCAAGACATACGAGTGGATTGTTTGCTGCGTAGCCCCATATCCAACAGTGTCCGCTGAACATTGTGCTCCGATACTATTCTAATTGTCCCTTCATTGTATTCGGTTGTCAGCTGAGCCGCTGTCTGGTACCGGTTTTGCGTCACCATGCGAGACAGTCTCCGTCGACCTTTTTCTTTGACTCCAACACCATGTTGTCTACTGCTGGTTTCATTGTCATTCATCCACTTTGCATAAGTACTAAAAACTGTAGATCTCGAACAACCCACGAGTCGTGCAGTTTCGGAAATACTTGTTCCAAGCCTACGAGCCATTACAATCTACCCTAAATCTTACCTAATACCCTGTAATCTTACCTAAATATATATTATATCTATCTATCTATCTATCTATCTATCTATCTATCTATCTATATATATATATATATATATATATATATATATATATATATATATATATATATATATATATATATATATATATATATATATATATATATATATATATATATATATATATATATATATATATATATATATATATATATATATATACGAATTGGGCAAAATTTGGTATTTTGAGGTTCTTAAATCCGTATATCAGCACTAAATGATATCTTTCGTTAAAAAAAAAAACTCGCCTAATAACTTATCTATTTGAGATACTTTTTCTTTTGTGAACAAAATACCTGTGTCATTCATTGAAAGAGATTTATTTGCTCAGCAATCTTATATGTTTTTCTAACTATAAAATTTAAGATTACAGACTATTTAAAGTTAAATTTTTCTTTCAGATTCTTATTAAGATCCTACTATTTAAATATTATAGAAATTCAAAATTTTACCATTTTTTGTGAAACAACTTTTTGTTTATCAATATATTAGTCTTTCGAGTTTTGCAGGGTTTATTGAGGAATTTCATGAAATTCAGTATAGCCAGAATGTAAACACTGCACAGATTATATTTTTCCCAAAATAAATATGTGATCAAGTATAATATTTGAGTTGTGTTTTTACTTTTTAAGATTATTTTATTGAAGAAGTATAAACACCTGTATTTAAATCACTGATATAAACTACTTGTCTGACGAAATATTAAAATTGCTGAAAGTTTTGAAATAAAATGCTGAATTATATAAAAGTGTAGGTTAGTTTTTCAAAGCCTTAATATTTAGAGTAAGTTTAATTTGCGTCTATGTTATTAATATTTTTTTATTGTGAGAGTAATTGATTTATTTACTTACTTTATTTACCTTACTTTTTTACTTTTCTTAATTTTCTGACTTTTTTTACTTTTTTTTACTTTACTCACTTATTTTACTTACTTTATTTATTTTATTTTTTGTGATAGTGTGTGTGTGATAGAGTTTGTTCTTTTTTTGAGAGGGAAAATACACAACAAGCATTGTCATACTTTGATTAGATTGATCTATCTTTTTTCCTATGCACAAGAATAATGTGACTCGAATGAGTTGTGACTGTCTTTCTGTTTTTCACTCTTTTATCTTTAAGAGAATGTTAATTTGAATAAGGTGATGGGACTTATGTAGCTGTGTATATGTAAACAACAAATAAATTCTACACGTTACAGTAGAAAATTTAAGTTTTATGCTTTTTAAGAGTCTAGGAAACCAAAAGTATAACTGCTTGCAAATCATCAATATAAAATAATCATCAATATAAAATATTTAATTGTAGGAAAATTTAAATTTTAGAAAAATAAAAAGCTTAATGAAAGCTTAAATTTTCAAAAGATGTGGAATGAAGAATAGATATGTTGTTTTCTATGATAAAGAGTTCATTTTTTGCTTATTAGATATTTATTATAAGGACAAATAGACTCTAGCTAAATGTTTGTTTGATTTAATTAAATTGAACTTTTTTGTCATTTATGAGAAGAAAAGTTAATAGTATGAACAAACTAGGCTTGATTTGTACAGTTTTAATTCTTTTTCCCTGACTTGAACATCTAATTGTAAAAATTGGAATAAGGAAAATTGTACTTAGCTTGAATAGGTGGTCTTCTTTTAAATATGTATTTTTGCCCAATATAAGCAAATATATAGCACGAGTAAATTATCTTTGACTTCCCATTGTTGTGGCTCTAGAGAAAAAATTCATTTATTTTTCCACACAAGTGGGCGTACTTTGAATTACTCAATCGTATTTGCTCTCAATAGCTGCAACTTTTTAAAATTTCTTTTGATTACAAGCAAAAAAAGAAAAAAAAAACCCTAGTAAATTATGCTTGGGTTGTACTTTAGTGTCTCTCTTTGGGGTTTTCCTTTATTGAAAATGAGGAATTGTACTTTCTTTGAATAAATCTAACTTGTTTTAACCTTTTGATATTTTGCGAATAACATAAGAGAATTCTGCTTATTTCTGTAGTTAAGAATCTATAATAATTTGTCCCTCATTTGCCCATAAGCTGATACAATGAAAACTAGTAATTTATTCTTAAATTTGAAGGTGTTAAATATTTTATTCTTGCTATCATTTATTAAATTAAGGATTTCAGGAAATACGCTAAATGAGTATAGTACACATAAACATTTTCGTGACTATGCTTGATAATTATTATTTATAAATTTAATAAGAATATAAAATATAACTTTCGTTTGAAAAACTGCAATTTCATTTTCTCTCTATCATTCAAGGAAATGCTAGAAAGTAATAAACGCTTTTTAGTTAGTATTTTTTATAATCCGAATTTAGAATTTGATCTTTGAATTATATTTTAGGAATCCCACAGATCATATATAGAAATGTTACTCAACATGTGTTACTATACCGTTAATTTTAGAGTTAAAAATTATTTAATGTATTTTGATTAACAGTAAAGAATAACAAATTTTATCTTTGTATCTATGCGCTATTGTACAACAATATAAAATGTATCTGATATAACAAGGTCTTCTTTTCTAATATAAAATTCTCAATTATGCACATTCAAATATAAGCATATATATCTCTCTCTTCTTTTCTCTATGTCTCGCTCTCCATATCCCCCTCTATCTCTCTGTTAAATGAATAAATACTCATACTTTAGAAATGTTTTTTAAAAATACCTGTTTTGAGATTTTAATGCAGTAAAGATGTTTATTAATTTAATTTAAGTTTTTTCTCAATTTCAATATAAACACTGTATTAATATTTTAATTCTAAAGTTCAAATAAATGATATTTCACGAGTGAAACATGAAATCTATTTGCACGATAAAATAAAATTTACGGATAATTATACGAGGAAACATTTATTATACATAAAATATTTAGTTTGTTTACCCAAAACTATTTTATAGTGAATTTAAGATACATGGCAGTAATACTTAGATTCAAATTCATTGTGATTGTAAAAAAAAAATTCCAAAATGTATAATAACTCTTTCTATATATATATATATATATATATATATATATATATATATATATATATATATATATATATATGTATATATATATATATATATATATATATATATATATATATATATATATATATATATATATATATATATATATATATATATATATATATATATATATATATATAAATATATATATATATATATATATATATATATATATATATATATATATATATATATATATATATATATATATATATACATACATATATATATATATATATATATATATATATATATATATATATATATATATATATATATATATATTTATATATATATATATATATATATATATATATATATATATATATATATATATATATATATATGTATATATATATATATATATATATATATATATATATATATGTATATATATATATGTATATATATATATATATATATATATATATATATATATATATATATATATATATATATATATATATATATATATATGTATATATATATATATATATATATATATATATATATATATATATATATATATATATATACATATATATATATATATATATATATATATATATATATATATATATATATATATATAATATATATATATATATATATACACATATATATATATATATATATATATATACATATATATATATATATACATATATATATATACATATATACACATATATATATATATACATATATATACATATATATATATATATATATATATACATATATATATATATATATATATATATATATATATATATATATATATATATATATATATATATATATATATATATATATATATATTTTATATAGGAAACTCAAACAAAGAGATGCGTCCCTAAATACAAATTTTGTTGTATTATATTTGTATTTATGTCTGTGTCATTTTCCTACAAAAAATAAATTCGTTTACTGAATTTGTTGTACTGAATATTATATCAGTAATACACTCTTATAGTAAAAATTATCTACTGAGCATAGAATAAGTATTTTGTGTCAAAAATGCTCTTTAATTACAAAAATCTGTCTAGTGTCACCAATAACTTAACAAACCATCCACTTATAATTAGAAAATAATTTTAAGAGTGATATATACCAATATATATATACATATATCATAGAATAATTTTTTGTGTTAAAAAAATGTTCTTAATACAAATATTCTATAGTTATAAAAACTTAACAAATATTAAATGTAAAATATTTTAAGAGTATATATAATAGTATAAATATATATAGAATAATTTTTTGTGTTAAAAAATTCTTAATACAAAGTTTTAGTGTATAATAATTAAAAAATATTATATTAAAATATTTTTTAAGAGTATATATAAATGAAAGAAATATATATAGAATAATTTGTTAAAAAAATTTATTAATCTTTATTTATATATAAATTAAAAATCTATTATATATTAAAATACTTTTATATTATATATCAGTAATTAAAAAATTATATACATAGAATAATTTTTTGTGTCAATAAATGCTCAATTACAAAATCTCTCTAGTGTTACTAATAACTAACACCATATTTATATGTAGAAAATACTTTTAAGAGTGATATATAAATAGTCAAAGAACATCAGCTAGGGCAAAATAAGTTTTTTGTGTTAAAAAATGCTCTTCAACTAAAAATTTTAGTTTTCTAATAACTTAACACACCATCCACTTATATGTAGAAATATTTTTAAGAGTGATATATACCAATAGTAAAGAACATACTAAAATAGAATAAGTTTTTGTGTCAAAAAATGCTCTTAAATTCAATCTGTTAGTGTATATAACTTAACAACATCCATTAATATAGAAAATACTTTTGATATTATATAAGTAATCAAAGAACATTAGTGGGCATAGAATAAGTTTTTTGTGTCAAAAATGCTCTTCAACTACAAAAGTATCTCTAGTGTCACTAATAACTTAACACACCATCCACTTATATGTAGAAAATACTTTTAAGAGTGATATATACCAATAGTCAATGAACATCAGCTACTGGGCATAGAATAAGTTTTTTGTGTTAAAAAATGCTCTTCAACTACAAAAGTCTCTCTAGTGTCACTAATAACTTAACACACCATCCACTTATAAATAGAAAATATTTTTAAGAGTGATATATACCAATAGTCAAAGAACATCAGCTACTGGGCATAGAATAAGTTTTTTGTGTCAAAAAGGCTCTTCAACTTCAAAAGTCTGTTTAGTGTCACTAATAACTTAACAAACCATCCACTTACATATAGAAAATACTTTTGATAATGATATAGGCCAGTAATCAAACAACATAACCTACTGGACATGGAATAAGTTTTTTTGTGTCAAAAATGCTCTTCAATTTCAAAAGTCTGTTTAGTGTCACTAATAACTTAACAAACCATCCACTT
This sequence comes from Pardosa pseudoannulata, assembly GCA_032207245.1. Lineage (NCBI taxonomy): Eukaryota > Metazoa > Arthropoda > Arachnida > Araneae > Lycosidae > Pardosa > Pardosa pseudoannulata. Next base: position 96,593,790 of record CM063508.1, read on the forward strand.
ATATATAGAAAATGCTTTTGATAATGATATACCAATAGTCAAATAACAAAACCTACTAGGCATAGAATAAGTTTTTTATGTTAAAAAATGCTCTTCAACTACAAAAGTCTCTCTAGTGTCACTAATAACTTAACACACCATCCACTTATATATAGAAAATACTTTTAAGAATGATATATACCAATAGTCAAAGAATATAACCTACTGGTCAGAGAATAAGTTTTTTGTGTCAAAAAATGCTCTTCAACTACAAAAGTTACTTTAGTGTGTCACTAATAACTTAACTCACCATCCACTTATATATAGAAATATTTTTGATAATGATATATACCAATAGTCAAAGAACATCAGCTACTAGGCATAGAATAAGTTTTTTTGTGTCAAAAATGCTCTTCAATTTCAAAAGTCTGTTTAGTGTCACTAATAACTTAACAAACCATCCACTTATATATAGAAAATGCTTTTGATAATGATATAGGCCAGTAATCAAACAACATAACCTATTGGGCATAATATAAGTTTTTTTGTGTCAAAAAATGCTCTTCAACTACAAAATGATCTTTAGTGTCTCACTAATAACTTAACACATCATCCACTTATATATAGGAAATACTTTTGATAATGATATATACCAATGGTCAAACACCATAACCTACTGGACATAGAATAAGTTTTTTGTGTCAAAATATACTCTTCAACTACGAAAGTATCTCTAGTGTCACTAATAACTTAACACACCATCTACTTATATGTAGAAAATACTTTTAAGAGTAATATATACAAATAGTCAAAGAAAATAATCTACAGGACATAGATAAAGATTTTTTTTTCAAAAAGTGATCTTTAACTAAGAGTGATATATACCAATAGTGAAAGAACATCAGCTAGTGGGCATAGAATAAGTTTTTTTGTGATAAAAAAATGCTCTTCAACTACAAAAGTATCTCTAGTGTCACTAATAACTTAACACACCATCCACTTATATGTAGAAAATACTTTTAAGAGTGATATATACCAATACTCAAGGAACATCAGCTACTAGGCATAGAATAAGTTTTTTGTGTCAAAAATGCTCTTCAACTACAAAAATTGGTTTAGTGTCACTAATAACTTAACACACCATCCACTTATATATAGAAAATACTTTTGATAATGATATATACCAATAGTCAAAGAACATAACCTACTGGACACAGAATAAGTTTTTTGTGTCAAAAAATGCTCTTCAACTACAAAAGTCTCTCTAGTTTCACTAATAACTTAACACACCATCCACTTATATATAGAAAATACTTTCAAGAATGATATATACAAATAATC
>CM063508.1:96600109-96625109 GCA_032207245.1 Pardosa pseudoannulata
GAAAATAAGAAGGGTATAATTGCTTCATAACTGCAACTATTTTTTTTGTAAATTTGTTCATGTTTAGAATATTGTTAAATTTGTCTGTTGTAAGGTTGGGTAACCCTTTTTTCTACCTGTCTTTTCCACGACAATATTTAGGTGGATTACTGGGAACTCCCTTTTGTTTGGCCACTAATATAAAAATTAGCGTTCGTAGAAAGACGTCAGCTGAATTTATTGTCGAGGATATATCCAGAGCTTCCTACCTCGGTGGGGTAATATGTGTTTGATTGTTCAATATTAATATATAATATTAACATTTACATTAAAAATTAAATAAATTCTAACGTTATTTATATTTAAAAGTCCACACACAAACTTGTGCAATATCTTTCAATAAAGGTAAATAACAGAGTGGAGCACAAATATTGAAATTAAAGAAAATATATAATGGTTTATTTAAAAATCAAATTTTTACTTGATGAGCAGTTTTAATATTTTTTTTATATTTAAGAATGTATTTTTCTTCTAATGTTAAAATACAATACAGTAAACTCCAAGAATTGGAAGGGAGTGGGAAGTCGAGACTTTCCCTTTTTGAGCTAAGATCCTGGTACAGGTTAAGACATATATGAAACCTAGACTATTTAGACTGCCACAGATTGCTTTTATTAGGGATCACCTGTCATTTTAGATATCATAGGATACCAATATAAAAATTAAAATCGATATTATATTCATTTCCTAACATACGTAAATTGTAATGAAGCTTCATAGCATATTTAGTATGTCTTGATTTCAGTCGATGTGTCTGTAGAAAAAATTATTACATTCAACGATCTAAAATCTATATATATATTTCGATCCAAAAGCCAAAATTATATATAATAGCATATACTTTTATAGTATGTGCTGTTATTCTGATATTATTATACACTTAGTAAATTGCATAAATTCTTCTCATCTAACTTCATTGACAACTGAAATTTCTTATAAGAAAGTATTAAAATACTATAATTATTTTTGAACCACTTTTTTTAAAAGAAAGGCTAAGTATTAATGGGTTAGCTGCTTTGTTTTGTATTTTGAATTTAGAGATACATACTTGTAATATATTATATGTATTAATCTCTACAGACACATTTGAATATGCTTGTTTTAAAATATATTTGCTAATTGTTTATGCTAATAACATATGGTGCCCAATTTATTACTCATAAGAAACTGTATATTTTTAACTAGGTACGTAAACAAACATCATCATTAACGAAATTTTAAAGGCTATTTCAACAAATATTTGCTACCGAATTTTCAGAACAGAACAGTCACTTTTTAAAAGTAGAAATCACTTAAATTATTTTTCATTTTTTGGATCAGAAACTCTTTTTGAGGTTAGTAGGATCTCGGTAACAAACATAAAAATTGTCAAGTTGATTTCATTAGCTTTGATACGGTGACTCCGCAAATCAGTTTACAGACTCTACAGTGTTATTGAGCAGTTTTAAGCACGATCCCAAAGCCAAAACAGTTTTCGAGGAAAAACGTGGTGGCTTAAAATATATTTGAGAAATTATAGGCTGTCAATTTTTTATTCAGAATATCTCCTGAATAAAAAAATGTAAAACACAATTATACTTTTTTATTTATGACATTAGGAATTGAATGAAGACATGCTAAACTGACATCTTTTAGTGAGGGAAAATAAGCAAATAATACAGGAAATATTAGCTTTTGTTTTATCACTATTTTTAGGAGTAAACGTAAAGTAAACTTAATTTACTCTCTTCCACCTATGAGGACTCTGAAATGTATTTTTGTGTTAATTATTATGTTGGATTCTAATAGCAGAAATAAAATAATTTTATATTTCTGGCTTACTTCTTTTTTATTTACGTTAAGAAAAATCTTCCTTAACAGAAATTTTATAGTAAATTTTAGCAAATAAAAGCTAGAAAATTTTAAGAGTCAAAGGGGCCTTTTATATTTTTTAAAGTAGAAACCGCTTAAATTATTTTTCACAATTTGGAACAAAAACTCTTTTTGAAATTAGTATAAGCTGAATAACGAACATAAAACTGTCTTGCTGATTTCATTAGCTAGGATGCGATGACTTCGCTAATCAGGTTATTTACTCCACAGTGCTATTGAGTTCTTTTTTTTTTCTGGAGCCATTTTCAGCACGATGACGAAGCCAAAGCAGTTTTCGAGAAAAAATGTGGATGCTTAAAAGATATTCCAGAAAGATAGTCAGTTTTATATTCAGGGTATGTTTTGATAATAAAAACGTATAAAATTCAATTAAAATTTTTGTTATTTATGGATTTAGGAAAAGAATGGAGGCATGTAAAATTGGCAACTTTCAGCGAGTGAAAAGAGGCAAACCATTAAGTATGTATTAATTATTATTTTAATATTTTTAAGCACAAAGGCAAATTAAATTCACCCGAAATTATACTTTCTCCATCCAGTGAGGACTTTTCTAAAAGTATAACTTTCTGCTAACTTATATTTTTGATTGAATGTTAAAAATGTTTTTCAATTAAAACTTACGAAATATTTGGCACAAAAAACAGTCACCAGATTTTGACAGAATTAAAAGTAGTACCAACGTTTGCAATAAAAATATTGTAGTATATTTATTCTTATCAATTTAATCTTAATATAATATTTTTCCCTTTGAATGTTGATTTTTTATTTATGGCTTTAGGAAAAAAATGAAGGCATGTAAAATTAGGCTCTTTCAGGGAGTGAAAAGAGGCAAAATATTAAGTATGTATTATTTGTTATTTTAATATTTTTACGCATGAAAGCAAATTCAATTCACCCCAAATTATACTTTCTCAATCCAGTGAGGACTTTTCTAAAAGTATAACTTTCTGCTAACTTATAGTTTTGATTGAATGGTAGAAATGTCTTGTAATTAAAACTTAAGGAATATTTGGCACAAAGAACAGTCACCAGATTTTGACAGAATTAAAAGTAGTACCAAAGTTTACAATAAAAATATTATAGTATGTATATTCTTATCAATTTAATCTTAAGTTAATATCTTTTCCCTTTGAATGTTGATTTTTTGTCCTGACAATTAAAAAAAATTAAGAGTTAAATATTTTTTATTGAAACCACATATCTAATTAGTTATAGCAGAACAAAAATAGAAGCACTAACGGTATCAATGGTATGTAAAATTGGAAGCTTTCAGGGAGTGTAAAGAAGGCAAAATAAATTCACCTGTATTTATACTTGCTTCATCCAATGAGGACTTTTCTAAAAGTATAACTTTTTTCTAACTTATACTTTTGATTGAATGCTAGAAATGTTTTCAAATTAAAACTTAAGGAATATTTGGCACAAAGAACAGACACCAGATTTTGACAGAATTAAAAGTACCATCGTTTACAATAAAAATATTATAGTATATTTACTCTTATCAATTTAATCTGAAGTTAATATCTTTTCCCTTTGAATGTTGATTTTTTGTCCTGACAATTAAAAAAAATTAAGAGTTAAATATTTTTTATTGAAACCACATATCTAATTAGTTATAGCAGAACAAAAATAGAAGCACTAACGGTATCAATGGTATGTAAAATTGGAAGCTTTCAGGGAGTGTAAAGAAGGCAAATTAAATTCACCCGTATTTATACTTTCTTCATCCAATAAGGACTTTTCTAAAAGTATAACTTTTTTCTAACTTATACTTTTGATTGAATGCTAGAAATGTTTTTTAATTAAATCTTAAGGAATATTTGGCACAAAAACAGACACCAGATTTTGACAGAATTAAAAGTAGTATCATCGTTTACAATAAAAATATTATAGTATATTTACTCTTATCAATTTAATCTTAAGTTAATATCTTTTCCTTTTTAATGTTGATTTTTGTCATGACAATTAAAAACAATTAAGAGTTAAACATTTTTTATTGAAACCATATATCTAAATAGTTACAGCAGGGCAAAAATACAAGTACTAAAGGTATCAAGAAACTTTAAAGCAAATTGTTAAAAAAAAATTGTATTAATTTTTAGATTTTACAATAGATTTGACTCTTATAAGATCTACAATTTACCGTTTAAACACCGAATTAAGAAATAATGGTCCCAATTACTTGAAATTTGGTTATTATATTAATTAAGAGTATATAAATACACAAACTTTTTAAAATTAGATGAAAAAAGTTTTTGAGGGTGTTTTTAGCCATGTTCCATTATTGGAATATTGGCGTGTTACATGATTATTTTTTGCATATTTTTAAAAGGTCATGAAAGTAGCTAATTTAAAGTTTAATAATTATAACATCTCAATATTAACTGTCTTTTTTAATTATCTTTAAATAATATACAATTAATAAATATTATGACAATACAGAATTTAAGCGATATTGGTACCGGTTTTACCAATTCTGTTGGAATGTCGAATTTCACTTTTTTTTCCATTTTCTACCTTGTTTTCTATTTTTCTTTTCTTCTTATCATTTGGACCGGGTTTTTGAAATTTGTCTTAATCAGTAGTACTTACATCTTTTTTTTTTAAATGATGGCTTGTACATTCCACACAACGCCAATGTTCCAATGAACGATGGCCGAAAGGTTAGGATGCTGGCCTTCGGAACTGGAGTTCGTGGGTTTGAATCCCACTATGGCATGGATGTTCGTAGCTGTTCAGACTATTCGGACCACCAGTACTGAACCCAACTCTCCCTCGTAGTACACCTAACATGTCAGGCAACAGAAAAATAACGTTAACAGAGGTAAAAGCAGCGCTGTTCTCCTTAAATACCAAGAAAGCCCCCGGTCCCAGCAATATCGATGTCATAATCCTTAGACAAGTGTACTATTGTCAGAACAAATTGCTCTTAGACTGGGCAAACAAATGCTTCTCTCTTGGTCATTTTTCCACCCCCATAAAACATGGACAAGTAGTCTATTTTCAAAAACCCAACAGAGACCCAGCTCAACCACATTCATACAGACCAATATGCCTAATCCCAACTCTTAGTAAACTACTTGAAAAATTAATCGTGAAAAGACTCATTTACCATTACGAACTCAATAGACTACTCAGCAATGAACAGCATGGTTTCCGAGAGAACAGATCTTGTGACACAGCTTTAAATGCTCTTTATAACTTAATTAACGATAATAGGACTAAAAAGCTACTAACAAACGTAATCACAATAGACATTACAGGCGCCTTCGACTCAGTAAACTGGGTTAACGTAATCACCTCACTAACCAGGAGTAAATGCCCATCCCAACTAACAAATCTTATAGCCACATACCTGCAAAACCGGAAAATTCTCATTAAATGGGGAAATGATATTTCGTCATACCAAGGGATGTCCCCAAGGCTCATGTCTAGGACCAGCACTCTGGTTAGTTATAGCAGAAAACGTAATCAGAGGTTTCAAGGATGAAAATGCTAAATTAATAGCTTTTGCAGATGACTTCTTGATCGTCACTCAAGGTCGCCACAGGAGAGATAGAAAACTATGGGCAAGCCGCCCTCGATAAGTTTGGTAAGCTGCTTACAGAAAATGAACTCACGGCGTCACTGCCTAAGTCTTACAACGTCACCTTCAGTTAAACCTAAGCGTCTCCCAACGTTGAGGCTAAATGGTGTCTCCATCCCCAGTAAGCCATCATTATTGTACCTTGGAGTGACTTTCCACTATAATCTCTCTTGGCTCCCTCATTTGAATGCACTCAGGCTGAAGGTCTCGGCTCAACACCAACACCTCATGAAGGTTGCTGGAAGGCTGTGGGGTGTCCCCAGCAACTTGCTAAAATTGTGGTATGAAATCGTAACCGAAAGCAGCATCTTATACGCTGCGGTCATTTGGGGTATGTCAATGACGGCAGCTGAAAAAGAGTGTCTGCTACGCATTCAACGCCCTTTTTTACTTAGGATCGCACGCGCTTACAGGACCACTCCTAACTCAGCACTCTTTGTGCTAACAGGCGTACCCCCACTTCCCTTAACGGTTACCAAAGCAGCCAAGTCCTCTGCTTTATTTCGGCTAGAAAGGAAAATTAAAATCGGCGTGGAAACTTTCTCCCCCGCGGAAGTAAACCGCAAATTAAACACCCTCCACCTGAATCCAGCAGACCGCACCTTCAGCGTTAGAGCGAAGCAAGTCGAAGCAAAGTCCTCGGTACTTGTCTTCACAGACGGCTCGAAAACTAACGAGGGAGTCGGAGCCGCATTTATAGCATATAAAAAAGAGAAAGCAATCCATCAATGGTCGAAATCTTTAAACTGCTCGGCCACAATCTTCCAGGCAGAACTGAAAGCTATTTCAGAAGCGTTAAACTGGATCGCCCAGCAGCCTGGTCCCAGCTCGTTCCAGATTTTTTCAGACAGTATGTCCAGCCTTCAGGCAATTAACCAATTTCATCAAATGAATTACCAAATTCAGGTTATCCAGACAACCCTGAAAAATCTGGAAATAACCAACAAAAAAGTTGACCTCGGCTGGGTCAAAGCTCACTGTGGCATCCACGGCAATGAGGCTGCCGATAAGCTGGCTAAAGAAGTGACACTTCGCGAGCCAGAAATAAAACTCTTATTAACTAGATCATATATAAAACAAAAACTTAAGCAAGAGATGCTCCTCGAGTGGCAAATTTACTGGGATTCTGCCACTACAGGCAGGGTTCTCTATGATTTCTAAAAAAATGTGAAATTTTCTAGACTGAGCGGAAATGCGGCAGTAAATGCCCTTCTTACGAACCATGGACCTTTCCCTCAGTATCTCCACAGGTTCCAGGTCTCAGATAGCTCATCGGGAGATTATGTCTGCGGTGCACTCGGTGACTCCAATCACTACCTGCACGACTGCCCCTTGACACATGACTTGCATTTTAAGAAACCCTCTGAAAGATCCAAGGAACTCTGGGCAGAGAGCTTAATCAAAAATCCGGTACTGATAAGGAAGGCCGGGAGCCTGGTTGACTGGCTCACCGCTAACCAAGGCGCCATCGTGCGGCCATGAATTTAACCTTATACCACACCGCCAGGGTCAAAGTACCCCTTCACGAATGGCCATCACAACTGCCCTGTGCAGATATTGCTTCCCTCGCAAACACCTGCTCTCATGTCAGAAAGTATCATGTAGTACACCGGACTTTTACCTGGGCAGGACTCCTCCGGAGTATCCCCCGCACTTTCGTAAACTGTATTAATTGCACCTTTCAGTCTATATTTTCTATATTTATATGTTTATATATATATATTTTTTTCTTTTGTTATTTTAAATATTATGGGCTTGCTTGCTTGACTTAATGCTGACTTGGACCCGGCGTAACGCATTGTTGCCGGACGGCCAGACCGAATCAGCAATTCAACACCCTACACCCAACTTCGGGTGGGTGGGTGGTTACAGGTAGTACACGGCTTTAAGCAGTAGGTCCCGGTCTCGTTAGCTCTCGTGTTGCAAAAAGTAGACTAAAAAACCAAACCAAACCAAAAAACTTTATAAGGATAAATGTTTATTTTTTACTTAAAATTGATTAAAACGACCTATTCGATTAAACATTTTCTTTTTCTATATGTAGAAAAAAGTGTAGAAATAGTATAGAATATCGAAAATAGATTGAATGTGCAGGGTAGAGGAGAAGGAAGTTCCTTGAGGCTCCAGTTTTAGTCGTCGTAGCACGAATTATATGGGCAGTCAATCCCTATTATAGATTAGTATCTATAGACTCCTTAAAGGTTTAATGTTACATAAAATTCACTAAATCCAACTTTTAGCGCCCCAAAAACCAAACCAATGTTCCAATAATGGAACAGAGACATAAAAACATAAAATTTACCTTTAAAATTAAAAAATAAAATTTTGCTTTTGTTGGATTCCCATGGGGTATGTTTAAAATATAATGATATATTTTAAAGTATTGAGTTTTTCCATTTAAACTGGAATTATGGTAAATTTAATTGTAAGGGAGAGTAAAATTGATAAAATATAGTAAAATTAAAAAAAAATTGTAAAAAATAAATAAATAATTATCTAAACAAAATAAAACTTATTGTAAAAAATACTTTATAAAGTCATGATTAATTGTATGTAAAAACGAAATGATGAGATTTTTTTTACATGTGAATATTTTATTTTAAAAATCATGTTCTATTATTGGAACATTGGCCGGTAAAAGATATTTTTCAGTAAACGATAATATGAAATTTTGTAGCTGAAACAATGTACATTCTGTGCCACTAATGAAAATTGAGTACTTGCATTATTATTTTAGCCTCAGACAATATTTTGTTAGAATTCAACCTTTTTAACCCTGTTTGCGAGTATTTGAAGGGCCTCAGTCAGTTGAAAATCTCACCGACTGTAAGAAATAATCTGGCTTTGTAGTTCTTAATTCAAATGGTGGGAAAAAAGTTGATTTCACACCTTGATAAACATATGAAGAGGGAACTGAGTGAAAGAATTATATGATATTGTACTAGCAGATTTCTAGACGGTCACAAGAATGATCCGCATGATCAGCGAAGTGAGCAATCTTGTGTCATTACCGAAGACATGGAGGACACTAGCTCTACGATGTCACCTTTATTAAATGAGATTTCTCAAGTTTCAAGATATGTACTTTACTCTAGCACATTATTTAAAATATACCGGGTGGCCATAATTAAACTGACAGTACTCACAGTGTTCTATAACGCACTCTATTTTCGAGAATGACACCACATGTTGTAGGATGATTAAACAAGACGGGGGACGAAGGATTCCGAGAAAAAAGAAATTAGTTCCAAAAGTCACCGCTAGGGGAATATTTGACGCTGTGTAATAGAAAATAGAGTGTTAACAAATGCAAATCAATACGGAAATTAAATTCTTAATTGTGCCAATGGATGTAACGGAGAATTTGAATAAATAACTTCTTCTTCTGCTCAGCGTATGTGACATTTCAGATCATGAGACTTTATCGGTGTTTTACGCTTTTTTTAAAAGTGTTGCCATATTGCACTTGAACTAAATCAGGAAATGTGTATAATAAAAGGTAGTTTTATTTCGTATTAATTTGTATTTGTTAACACTTTATTTTCTATAACACAGCGTCAAATATTCCTCTAGAGGTGACTTTTGGAACTAATATGTTTTTTTGCTGAATTCTTCGTCCCCCGTCTTGTTTAATCTTCCTACAAAATGTGGAGTCATTCTCGCAAATAGATCGCGCTACAGAACACTGTGAGCACTGTCAGTTTAATTATGGCCACCAGGTATTTAGTTTGTTTGGGGGACTGTAAATTTTCACCAAGGGGCACAAAACCAAACTAAGTTAACCTTACCAAACTTAGTTAACCAAACTTAGCAAAGTCCTAAGAAAATAAACATCAAATACTGCTTCTATGATACGAAATGTTCCTTGATATTTGGAGGAAATTCAGTTAAAAAATAGTTTAAAGTACAGGCTTTAATGTAAATGAAAGCTGATAAACAACCAACATTTATATATTTTAATTTTCAGAATGTGACTTACTTATAAATAATATCTAGTACTATAATAATAGTAGCTTTCATTTTATGTAAATACAATCTCTTTGTTAGAGTTTTAGATATAAAAATTATTACATTTTATAAATCAATTTTTGGTATTGTGTATTAATATAAATTTCTGGGTTCTATTAGAAATATGTTAACTGAAAAAACATTTTAAAAAATATATATCTTTTTTTCAATACAAATACTGTAAGATATTTACTCTTATTAATTTAATCCTATTGTTTTTTAACACTGATTTCATTCAATTTCTTTATAACATTCAAAGAATTTCATCAAAGAGTTAAATTTTTTCAGAGCCTCTTTTTTTTCATGGTGTAAAAATAGTTGAATAGTTTTTACTCTTTATATTCTTCTGACTTTTAAAAAGGTAAGTAATTCTTAACAGCAATTAATTTTTTTAATTATATATAACAGATTTTTTAAAAACTTTTTTATATTAATCTTTTTTTAATGATTGATTAGAATGTAGAATGTTCACATTATCTCTGAAGGGAATTTTTTATTTTATTAAATAAACTGGAAGTCTAAATATACTTTAGCTATATTTCTTTCTATTGTTGTATGTACAGGTAGCAAATATATCCATAGTAAAGATTTAATAATTTTAAATTCATTAATTTTTTTTTCAAAATACATTTAAATTACTCTTATTAATTTCTGCTTAAGTTAAATTTGATTTCTAATTCTTTGAACGTTGGTTTTATGCGAAATCGATTTCTTCATAGTATTTGAACATTTTTATCAACGAAACAATTTTTTTTTCTTTGGTGACCCTTTTTCTTCTCGGGGATAAAAAAAGCTGAATTATTTTCAACTTTATTAGGGAGATTTTTTTCGCTCTTAAAGTTCAACATAAGCTCTCCGAGCACAGAATCGAAGTTGATTTCACGAGATATGCTGCGATGGCTTCATTAATCAATTTAATCATCTCGTAAGTGCCAAAGAATTCATTTCCTTTCGATCTCATTTTTAACACGGAATTGGAGCAAAGTACACTGTCGGGGGGAAGGAAAAGTTAGATGCTTAAAATTTATTCTATTCGGATAATAGAAAGCCATTTTTTCTCATCATCTTGAAAAAGCAAACGAGCTTCAATTACGGAAGCTTTTTTTTATATATACACTTTTCAGTCGGGCGTTAAGGCAAGGGGAAGAACCGATACTTTAGCTTGTCATCTTCCTTCAAGTGTAAAGGAGGATGTTGAAAGTAAATATTAATTATCATTTTGGCATACAAGCACTCGTAATTGTAAGATTGTTTTAATTATAATTAAATTAAGCATTTTTTAAAGTTTCAAATACCATGAAATAATAGAAGGAATGATATGCAATTAAGACAAACTACTGTAATATAAAACAGAGACTTTCTATCGAAAAGCAAGTGACCCTATATTTTTAACGCTTCAAATCATTTTATCAGTGGATGTTTTTTTAACTTATAAAATAGTTGTAAAATATGAACCAAATGTCAAATAGAAACAGGTAAAAATCGAATTAAAAGTTATGGTCCACTTAAGATTGTATTGGGTTTTGAAAAATATCATTGCAGTTTTAAGAGTTATTGTATGGTGGTGTGGCAAATAAATAATTTTTAAAATTTTCATCGTCTAACGTAAGAGTAACTTAAAGAATCATACTATGGTTCAAGTTAAAAATTTTATTGGCCTATTTTTGGTTAAAATTTAAAATTCCCTAATCTAATTAAAATAATTCTTTTTTCAAATTCACTAATAAAGTTCTAACTTTATAAAAATTCTTCAGTTTTGGAATAGCTGAAATAAATCACTTTTATTTTAACTGAAGAGTTATTAAACAATTTGTATTTTGTAAGGAATATATCTATTTGTTTTATGATAAAAAAAGGCTGTTAAAGTGAAGATATGAAAATTTTAATAATCGAAGTGTATTACATTCTCCTATTGATTTATCCAAGCACGTTACAAAAATATACGCTACTAAAAACTTGATACTTTAATACTTATAGTTTGAAAGATCCATATTTTCTCCCAATATGTGACAATGAGTATTTTCTTTTTATTCTAATTAGTTGTATTTATATTTGGATAAAACAAAAAATATATTTTGTAATCAATTAAAACCTATGTAAGTAATGTGTAAAATTGAAAGTCATTTATTGAAATTAGGCTCGAAGTAAAGAACAATATCTTTTTATAAAAAAACCCCCTAAAAGCATTTCAAAATTTGATTATAGAATTTTTACGATATGTATTAATGACTGGTGAGATATTTGTGTCATTCGATAATTGATGCATTAATTAAAGATTTTGTCCTTAAGTCATTACTTCTTTCCAGTAACTATAAATATTTCTTTACAAAACACACCACGGCTGTTTATTACGGTTAACAATACCAGCAATTCCGTCAACCGAAACAAATTTATTTTTCCCCATGGAGGTAATTTATATTCCTGCGATGTGTTTCTTTTATTCTGAGCGTATTTAGAAGCTTCGAGAGAGTTCTAAGTAAACTAAAGGAAAAGTCTAAACATAGAAAATTCTATTGAATTAATGATGTGTGTTCATATATATCAAAACGGATTTTACCTGGAAGTATCACAATGCGATTACTTTGTGTATCAGGAAACAAAACCATTGAACTTTAACATAATTTGAAAATATTTACATTTTGTAGAAGTTTTTAACTAAGTGGAACTTTATATTAAAAAATTAAAAACTTTGGAAGATGCAATTATTTTCTATGGAAATTTGTTAATAGATTTTATAGGTACATTATATGCCTGGTACGGTGTTTTCTGTAGAAGTGGGGTTTCTATGGGGAACTAGGAGTCGAACAAAACATAAAAAGGTTTATACCTGAAAAAGATAATAAAGACAATAAAAAATATATTATTTGAGTGGGTGACGTATAGTAGTAATACGCGTTATGTCCTTAACCTAATATTTAATATATAAATTGAATTTGTCTTTTCGCTAACTTAAGTTTAAATCTTAAAGTAAAAAACACAATAGGCATTAAAAATAAAAGATAGGAGAAGTTACTGAATTAATGGATTTTATTGATATTAATATAAAATTTTAAAAATTAATAGAAGACAATTGATTGAATTTTTTTAATCTAAAAATAAATAAAAAGGAGAAAATAAAGATGGACTAAAAAAGTAAGACGATTATGGAGGACGGAACTCCGAGCTCCTCTTCTCGTTTCAGGATCCAGGTCTCTCTCTCTCTCCTCCATCGTGTCTGTCCGGATGAGAACCGCCAGTCTGGGAAGCAAATCAAGTCTAAGTCCAGTGTAAGTGGAGAGTATCTCTTGCGTCTGCAGGCGTGAAACGGCTGGCAACGGCTGATGGCTGGAAAACTCATCAACATTCTAGTGGCCTGGCAGCACGGTTGAAAACCACCAAGCGCAGGACTAAAACATGCCAATGTGTGGATCGGGAATATGTCATATCATGAAAAGGGCGAATTTATAAAACTATTGCAATGCAGCGCTCGCCAAGGAGAACGCCAAGTGAAGCTTCTGGTATGTGTGATATCATCTGATTGAATATCCAGAGCGGCTTATTCGATAAAAAAAAAGGTTTTTCGACTCACCAACGTGATAATTGGGAAAATGGCAGGAAAGTTACAAACAAGGAAGCTCATAGAATTAATGGAAACTAAATGGAACAGAATTAATAAAAAGGAAATGGAACGTTATGACAATATGAAATAATATTTTATGTGAAATCCCAGAGAGGAAATTAATATTCCAATAATCAGAGGGAAAAATAATGAAAGGCATATGCCCCGAACGTGGTGGGTAGACAGTGTGAAAAAGTGGTTAAAGACGGTTGATGTCATTAGATAGAAGACAGTAATGTCTAACAGGTCATGATGATGGAAATTAAATGAGACAGGATTTTCAAGAAATCGGCTGTTGATCTTAAGTTAAGAAGAATACAAATAATACTTATTCAGTGGCCAAACAAGTATTTTTGTCTTAAAATGCTTTTTTAGGAGTGACTCGCTTAAATCCCAGTTGACGAAGCTTAGTATTGCATTCGATGTTACTTTGGAGTAAAGGGGTCATTTGTTCACTAGGGTTTATGATATCATACATCATGTTCTAAACTTAGAGCTTGCTTACGTTTCAGCATAGAGCAGCGAATGAAAACGAACTATCTGCTCAGAGGTTAACAGGTAACCATTTATGAATGCAAACCACTTGATAGGACAAAGTGAATCTGACCGTTGGCCACTATGTTCACCATACTTGTCATATTATTTTGTGAGGATCAATTCACGCCATTAATATATATATATATATATATATATATATATATATATATATATATATATATATATATATATATATATATATATATATATATATATATATATATATATATATATATATATATATATATATATCCACTCTATAAAATCTCGACTTCCTGTTTTCGTTCTGAAAGGAATATGACTAATATATTAGTAGATGTACTATCAGCTATGCGCGGGCGATGTAAAGCATGAGTTTGTGTTGGCAATAGCTTGTTTTAGTCTTTGATGTAAAATAGTGGATACAGTTTTACAACCAGTTTGTTGTTAAAGTTCAAATGTCAGCCAATTTTTAATTTTCTCCGCAAGATTTTAAACTCATTATTTCTGGACACCCATTCTATGGGAAAATGCTTATTTTAATTCCTGTCTATCCTTAACTTTTAAAATGTTACCGGATATTATTCGATCACACTGCTTACATGTATGCATGCATAGTTATTTACCACAAGTGCGGAACACTTACAAGAGCTTTAAAGTCCACGAAGATGTCACAGGATGACATAGAGATGCAGGGTGAGAAATTCTCCCGTCATAAGTTAGAAGCATTGAACTAGTAGTCGCGCGTGTATTGATTTCGCATGGAATCAGCAGTTGAAAATCGATTTATTATGTTGTAGAAGACAAATTAAACATACATTTCTATAAAGTATAATACTGTGGATTATGAAAATTACATACATAGAAAAACGAAGAAAGGTAGTGGTTAGTAAGTATCTTTAGGCACATGATGACAGTTCGTGATATAGTTACTAAGTAGCATCTCCTACAATAAGACCCGTTGTGAGACTTAATGTCATTTTCTCTGTCTCTCACATTCTTTCTTTATTATTGTCAAGGTCTATATATCTTTGATATGCAATGTTTGCCATGAATCTAAGTCGCTGTCCTAAGGTTAATGCGTTGTAAACCAGTTCATTGTTGCTGATTTTCAGTGGGATAGTTATTCATGCGGCCTCTCTTTCAACCTGCTACTGATGAATAGTATTTCCGACTCTACATTGGTATGTTCTTTCTACCAGACTTCGTGTCACTTACGCTTCCTTCGATTTGTCGCATTAATAGTGAAGCAAAAATATTTTTGTGTTAATCGATAAAATGGCAGAATGGATCTGAAAAAATAAATACCAGAACAGTTAATTACATCTGTACAAAGATATTTTATAAATTTTAAGATAATGAGTACTTTAATACAAAAAGATACATTTCTAACTGCACTACAAGCACACGATCACAGAGATGTACACTGGACAATAACATTCAATTCTCATGTGGCGTCATGTAGATTCTCAATCTAATAAGGAAACTGGTGAAGGAAACAAAACAATTCTCAAGTGGTAGATATGGCTTCTCAATATTAAGAACAAAACATGGAGCAACTCCCTGACTCCTATGATGCTATCTGTTCACTCCGTCTTGGCCTGATCTCTCTGACGGGGCCTCCAAATTTACCGACCACTGTTGCCAGGGCCAAAGACGACTGACCCGCGTTACCAACCTCCAATGGGGTCGAAGGGCTGTCATCCATGTTAAATACAGAACAGTCATCAGGCCATTAAAGAAGAAATTACGAAAATAAAATTAAAATACCTAAAATTAAATTCAAAATTTTTTGTCACCCTTTTCGACTAGATTATACACGTTATTCTTTTATCCATAAATAGAATATAAATACAATAGATTGAATTTTTAATACACAAACTCGTCAACTCGAAGAAGCATCCCATAAGAAATAATGGATTCTAAAAGTACAACAAAAATATTCTTCAAGATCTAAGAAAGTTCAATTAGAGATACATCTCTACCGCAAACAATACTTAAAATAACATTTACAAAATAAAAGCTATCAGCGTCTTGTCTAAGGAGTGCATCAATAAATGTCAGTATTAAACAATCGACCTGAATTTTCTGGGGAAAACACTGGCAGAAATGCTTTCCATTTTCCAATGGAGGTCGAAATGCGGCAATATTTGAATCTGTTTGGAAATGGCTAGGCAATCGGAGAGATTAAAGAAGAAATTAAAAATAAAATAAAATTAAAATAAAATAAGGTTCAAAAAGTGATTTATAAAATTTATTTTTGGTTTTCGATTGTCACGAAGATTCGAATGAACACACCGTTTAACTTAACAAACGAATTTATTGAAGCAACTTTACAAGATCGAGAAGTTGCCTACAACTAGTGGGTATCAGCTTTTATACCCGAACAGAATATTTGAGAAATAACTAATTTACATATTAAATAAAGATCTGCAATGTTCCAGAACATAAGGAAACAATAAATAACATTTTAAAATTAAAAATCCGTACTTTGGATAAACAGCCATGGGAAGCATTGAACCCACAATTTCGGGTCTGTACCACGTGCGTTGACCATTTGGCCACTGAGCTCATTGGCGCAGCTGCTTTATGCGGCAATATTTGCTTACAACATTCTGTAAGGGAAATGGGCTAGGCAATCGGAGCGTTCAGATTAATCTCACGGGGAAGGTTAAGAAGTAAAATTAAGTTGCATAGAAATGTTATATAAGGTTACTTGAGCTGAGTAGAAATTAATTTAGTGTTTTCGATATCCACAAAGGATACTACAATTAAAAGAGAAACAAAAAAATTCTCCAAAAATTTTAATTTTAGGGATAAAATCGACAGAAATTTATTTTAAAATATAAATATAATTAAGCTGTTTATTTTTTTTAATATCATTAAACGCACACACTCATATATAAACTAAATTAAACTCCTTGGTGCAACTTCCCCTAGAGGGCCAGGGCCTACAGTGCAATCTTCGTTTCGGAGATGAACTGAGATGGGGTGCGAGGCATATATTAGGGGTTCAACTCCCAGTATCACTAGGCTTCACACTCATATATATATATATATATATATATATATATATATATATATATATATATATATATATATATATATATATATATATATATATATATATATATATATATATATATATATATATATATGTATATATATATATATATATATATATATATATATATATATATATATATATATATATATATATATATATATATATATATATATATATATATATATATATATATATATATATATATATATATATATATATATATATACATATATATATATATATATATATATATATATATATATATATATACATATATATATATATATATATATATATATATATTATATATATATATATATATATATATATATATATATATATATATATATATATATATATATATATATATATATATATATATACATATATATATATATATATATACATATATACATATATATATATATATATATATATATATATATATATATATATATATATATATATATATATATATATATATATATATATATATATATATATATATATATATATATATATATATATATATATATATATATATATATATATATATATATATATATATATATATATATATATATATATATATATATATATATATGTATATATATGTATATATATATATATATATATATATATATATATATATATATATATATATATATATATATATATATATATATATATATATATATATATGTATATATATGTATATATATATATATATATATATATATATATATACATATATATATATATATATATATATGTATATATATATATATATATATATTATATAAATCTGTATATGTATACATATATATATGTGTGTATGTGTATTTTTGTATTTTTGTGTAAAAAATTATTTTCCGCAGTTAAATTCTTTCTCATATCAAGAATAATCGTTTACTATGGTAATAGAATTTTCTCGAAGAATACAAACCTGACCCTGAATAAAAGCATCAGATATCGAATTACGAGCATTCAGATCCAGATACCGCTCTGAGCAAATCAATTCGCGGGGAAAAATTTGAAGCATTTATTCATGCGGAACGGCAGCAATAAAAATCCCAAAATTGGCGCAAGTTTGAATGTTTTTGCTCTTTAAACGGATTATTTGCTCTCGGAATCAAAGTTCTGCTTTCCTTTGGGCTGTAAGAAAAGTTAATACGTTGAAAAGTAAAATTAAAACAGAATCTGTATCATTGTAATTAAATTATTTTTCTGTTGCTCTTATCTTTTCTATTGTTTTGAATTGGCAGGTTATAGTAAAGTAAAATTTTGTTGCATAAATAAATAAAGAATCTTTAGATACATTGTAGTTTATGCAAATATATATGTATGTATGTGTGTATATGTATTTATATATACATCCCTGTATTACGTTTAGGCTTACCTGCATTAGAAACATTTTTGTTTTCGGAAATGTGTAACGGAAATGATTGTCACGTGATTTAGAATAAGTGGCAATAATGCACTGAAATTGACAAATTTGACGCTATCATTCTTGTAACTGTCAAGTAATAAATATACCTCTTTATTTAGCCTCTTATACCTCTTAGGTTGCTGGAGAGCCAGATATAATTTTGAGCTGTATAGACTCTACAAACAGCCTCAAATTACACTAATCATCCTAAGTAACAAACTAAGATGGATTGGACCTGCGACGTCGCTACACCCCATTGGCGTCACAAAGGGGTTTTGTTAAAGCCCAGTGCAGGGCTACGCTCTGTCTGGGTTTTTGACACTACACTACAAACTGTGGTCGCTTCGACCACGCCTTGAGATTTCCTAGGTGATTGGAAGGTCGAACGCGAAAACCGAAAAGTCAGACAGTGAGGCGCCACCAAAGGAACCAATCAGAGGCTACCAAGACGACGATGAGGGAAGAAAAGCAAATGGGAAGAGGTTAAAGGTGACATCAGGCTGCGCGAATTTTTTGCCTCAGAGTCCTCAGAAAAAAGAAACAGAAAGAGGTTCGATTATCGGCATTTGTTTTTTTTAATGATTTTCTCCATCTTTTTGTGGGACTCAAGGAGGCCAAGTTGTACCCCTATGCAACGGTATCTGTCGGCACCTGTCCGCAGATTGTTTTTTATGTTCGCCTTGACCCTGGGATTCTTAGGTCCGTACTAACCCGCCTGAACTGTGTGATTTCCAATTGGAAAATTTGTACATATACCATTTAAATCAAGAATAAACATTGTTATTGTTTCTAAGCTATACGTCGTGTCATAACCACTTCCACACCCACACACTACCCGAGGATCCCGTGAAATTACAGTCTTATCTGGAGAAGCCCTAGGAACAACCCTATCAGAGTATTTACTTTTAAGAAACCTGAGGGATCTCGTACTAGAGCAAGACCACCAACAAGCTGGCTTAATGACGTTGAAAATGACCTCAAAATTTAGGAATTAAAGACTGGCAGAGAGTTGAGCAGGACCGTGTGAGTTGGAGAAAGCGTGCTGTTGAGGCAGCTAAGTCCTGCAACAAGTTGTCAGTCTATTAAAAAAGAAAGATATTATCAATATTTGTAAGCAATATGTAAGTTTGTAATAAATATATTGTTTTGTAAATAAGTTTTTATTTTTATATATTTAAATGTTCAGTTACTTTTAAGATGTTTGCAAATATTCTAACAATACATATTTTTTTTAATTTCAGGGTTGATGAGATACAAACGGATTAGTTTTATCCATTTTTTATGCTCCTCTAATTTTTGACTAGGTTATAAGACAAAATATTATTATCTCCATTTTTTTCCTGATTTTTGATATCAACATAGTATAGTTTAAGCATGGCATAGTTACAGTCAAAGTATAGTTTTTAGAAATGTCCTACTACGCACATTATTACATTTTTCAGCCAAGAATTTTACTTTCTTCCTATTTAAAATACAGCTTTTAAATTTTGTATCATGAACCCAAAAGTACCCTGTCCTTATAAAACAACAGCTCGTTTTGCCTTGGGCTACATATTGTGAGTAACCAGAAAACATTTAGAAGAAACTCGCATGGCGAATTCTTTTTTTTTAGGAAAGAAGATTCTTTTCTTTTTCTTAGAAATCTGTAGAAATGCTGAAAAATAGGATTATCATATCCTGGATCTTTAATGAGTTGTAATATTTTTTTTAAATTTTTTATTAAACAGATAGCAGTAGGCAACGTTAAAATATAATAGTAATAGTAATGATAACAACAAGAATTAGAACAACAAATACAGTAATAATAATAAATAAAAATTATTTAGGATATTTATACTAATAATTTTAACAATAATATATAAAGTTAAAAATGACAATAATAATATTATTATTACCAGACAAGGGAATTTTATTTTTATGTTGTTAATTCTTAAAATTTAGAGAGGACTAAATAAGTTATTACAGGTTAAAGTAAAGGATTACAAATTCTTTATCTTCATATTGTATAAAGTGAAACAGAGAGAATGAAAAAAAAAAAACTTTTATAATAACAAATAAGTGATTAAAATTAAATTAAAAAGTAAATTTTATAAACTTACTTTTAAACCTTATTAATCTCCTGAAGTCATGTATTCCGATTCTAATAAAAGAAATTCTACTTATATTAGATTGTACCTACTGAGCGAAGTCATAAGTTATTTAAATTTATCACTAAATTTTATAAACTCAGGTAGCTATCTTGCAAAGTTAAAAATTAATTAGGATATTTCTTCTAATATTTTTAACAATAATATATAGAGTTAAAAATGACAATAATAATATTATTATTACCACAAAAGGCAATTTTATCTCAATGTTGTTATTTCTTAAAATTTAGAGAGGACTAAATATTTCAGAAAAGTTATTTGTCTTACATTACAGTTTAAGGTAAAGGATTAGAAATTCTTTATATTGTATAAAGTGAAACACAGAGCGTGTAAAAAATAACTAAAGTTTAATAAGTGATTAAAATGAAATTAAATTGTAAATTTTTATAAACTTACTTTTAAACATTATTAATCTCCTAAAGCCATGTATTCCGATTCCAATAAAAATATTCTATTTATATTAGATTGTATCTACTGAGCGAAGTCATAAGTTATTTAAATTTATCACTAAATTTCGTAAACTCAAATAGTTCTCTTGCAAAGTTATGCAGTATAAGGAAAAAAAAATCTATAGAAATATCAAATATTTGATAAAATATTTGAGATAAGATAACACCTGAAAGAGGTATTTATGTATTATTAAAATATATACCACAGTATGATTACGTTATCTAAAAATTTAAAATGAAGATATCAAAAACTCTTGAGAAGTTGAAAATTAAAAAATATTTTAATCCTATTATTATATAATATTAATCGCATATATTAATACAATCAAGGTTAACAAAATAAAAGAATAATTGGTTTCTGTTTGATATAAAAATAAGTTATTTTACTTATAAAAGTAAATTTTTTTTCAGTTGTACACTTTTTAATATATTGCTCTACATGATAAAACTAAGTACATTTTATAAAGTTAAAGGTTTTTTAATGATCTAAAAACATATTCTAAGCAAAACATGAATTTTTACTTTATATTGAATCCAAAATAGTCCATTAGGACCAAGACTTTTCAGATCGAAAGTTACTATGTTCGTTTACGTTTTAAACAAAAGACTTACACCAAAAAATATTTTGACGTAACAAATTCAATATTAAAAATTTCATCTATTTTTATAAAATAATTATTATGTATTTTTAGTCAATTCTAATCAATTTAAAAATCATTTGTCCCTTTAATCTTTAAACTAATTAAGAGAAATAATGAATAAAAAAATTAATCGGAATTAGTAAAACTATTTTTTAAATAAGGTAATATGAACTGTTTATACGGTAATATCTCTTTGAAATTTTTTACTATATAATTTGGAATGGATTTTAGTAAAACTGCTATTTATAATTATGAATAATTATTGAACTGTAACTTTTTAAGAATACTTTTAATAAAATATATTTTTTCTAGTAATTCCGATGGTTCAAATCACCAAAAGTTTTTGTTTGTCCAGTTTTCTTAATCATCTGAAAAACATTCTAATAGGTACAAAAATAATGTTGCATTACATCTGAGATAGAAAGGTTTTAGTTTGAAGATAATACTGTTTAGTTTATCATTAAGCTTTTTAAAATTATTTTATGCAAAAATGAAAATTTATAGCATAAAAAAGAATTCAAGTGTGTCAGCAACAAGAAAAACACTAAACATAAAACAGAAAATATATTTTTAAAATTTCAGATTCTATTTAGCATGTAATTTTTTATATGTTGAAAAATATCAACTTTTTATGCTAAAAAAATTTCCTAATATTTTTTCCAATATTGTGCGTAAAGCATAAAAATTAAGCATTTATTTTAAATGAAGTTAAAGCTTTGTCATAATCTGCTAAAAACTAAAGTAAAAATAATTTTATAAAAAAAACAGGAGAAATTTTAATAATTTTTTTTAAATGTCCCACTTAATCTTTTCTTGGAAATCTAGTATTTTATCTTAGTTTAGAGACTATTTATATTATGACATTTATTGCTTATGGTTATGACAAATTTTGAGAATTTTTTACATGGAAAATATTTAAGAAGATATAATCTGACAAATGCCGATTCTAAATATGTTTTTCCTACTTTTAAATAATATACAAACTATAAAACTAATTTTAGTTTCTTTTATTTCCTAAAAGGATTGTTAGGTTGAAATGATTTACGTAATACGATAGAGATGAAATAAAGTAAGGGAAGAAATGTTATCTGTGAACGAACTATTTCTTAAATTAATTTCTTTATTAACGTGCAGGAGGTTGGACAATTAACCCTCCTAGTGGAACACACCGATTAAATAAAGTCTCAAAAAAATACGCTAAAGGTTTATTGTGTCAATGACTCTATGATTTTTTTATTTTACCCTTTGTCGACTAAATGGAATACGGGAAACCCGCACTCGTTATTGTCCCTTTACTTCAGGTTATAAATAGATATATAAATAGATATTATAGATTGTTAATTTTTAATACACA
Organism: Pardosa pseudoannulata; assembly: GCA_032207245.1. Taxonomy (NCBI): domain Eukaryota; kingdom Metazoa; phylum Arthropoda; class Arachnida; order Araneae; family Lycosidae; genus Pardosa; species Pardosa pseudoannulata. Next base: position 96,622,816 of record CM063508.1, read on the forward strand.
TAAAGCTCGTCAAGTCTCGAAGATCACCCCATAAGAAATAATGGATTCTAAAAGTAAAAATAAAAATATTCTTTAACCCCTTAACGCATTTGTCCGTGTCTGACACGGGCGAAATTCAAATTAAGCATGTAATAAAATCGTTTACACTTTGTTTGTATAACAATTTTTTTATATACTTTTTACTCTTTCCAAGCTCCCTAGTCACCCCCAAAATTGAAATTGCAAAAAATAACTTACATTGTACCTATATATCCCTTTTCTGTGAAGAAAATATGTCATATTTTATAATTTTTTCTAAACTAAACTCGTGCTTTAAGGGGTTAAGAGACTTATTTTATATTTTCTACGAAAGTTATCCAAGATATTTAAGTGGTGCAATTAGAGATACATCTGTTACCGCAAACAAAATACTTCGAAATAGAGATTTACAAAGCCATGAAAAGCTATCAGCGTCTTTGTGCCTCAGGGAGTAGGGGTGCATCCCTCAATAAATGTCAGTCAAAGAGGGATGCAGTTTCTCAGCAATCGACCTGACCCTCCTACCTCAAACACTGGCAGAAATGTACATTACATCCATTTTCGGAACGTTTTTGGAGGTCGAAAATTGTACGTGGCAACCTCTTTGAAGACATCATTGGTTTGGCGGAATTGTATGTGCGAACCGCTTAGAGGGTTAAAATATTATTGATATAAAAAACGGGATAATTAAAAATTGTATTAAATTTAAGATCAAGAAATTTACATTTTAAATTCTTTAAATAAATATGACTATTTCATTCTAATTTTGTTATGATAAATAGAAAGAAAAAGTTGCTCATTTTTATGATAATCTTAGAGAACCTATTATTGACGTAAATGCTCATCCCCTAAATAATAATAGCCTAAGTTGTCTGTCCACGAATTTATGAAGCGGTTGTACCTGGAATGGATACAGACATCCATATTGGATTTTTTATGAGTTAGGGTTAGCAAAATTCAAAGTGAGTACAAAATCCACCCCATCCCTCTTTTCGAGTGCTTAATTCTATTATTTCAGATAGAATTTAATTCTATTATTTCAGCCGAACGATGGCCGAATGGTTAGAGTGCTGGCCTTCGGAACCGGAGTTCGTGGGTTCGAATCCCACTATGGCATAGATGTTCGTAGCCGTTCGGAATCGGCTTTAAGCAGTAGGTCCCGGTCTCATTAGCCCCTGTGTTGCAAAAAGTAGACCGTAGCGCTCCAAAACCTAACCTAACCTAACCTAATCTATTATTCCAAGCCTTATTCTCCCTCTTATTCTATACTAAATTCATTCTTGATAGGATGGCGAGGGTGGAGCGCAATATTTAAATTTCTGGACTGTTTTTACTCAACAATCTTATTCTCTAATTGGTTCCTTCACCACGTGCAGGTGTGGCCCGTTCAGTAGAGTGTTTGCCCCCTTTAATCGTGTTATCTTTTGTGTTTACGATTTTGTCCCCTACGCAGCCAATTTCTTTTTAAATGTCTAATTAATTTAACATTTTCTGCTTTTTTTAATTCTTATTCCTAAAGTTTTTTTATTATTTTTAAAGTTGTTTTACTGTTTTTAATGTTGTTTTACTGATTTATATTATTTTTATTTTATTAAATTCACGTATTGTTGTACAAATGTCCCTGGACACATAAACATTTCATGTTTTCTATCCTTAAACTTTCTTCTTGTATTGTAGTGATAGCCTAAGTTATCTGTCCGTCTGACCTTGAATTTATGAAGCGGTTGGACCTGGAATGAATATAGCATCCATATTGGATTTTTGATGTGTTCGGATTAGAAAATTCAAAGCGAATAAAGTTCATCTTTTCTTAAACTATAGTTCCGATTCTAAACTAAATTGGTATGAATAAGCTTCATATCACAGCAAAAAATATTGACCTCTTTTAAAATGTTCGAAATCCACCCCGTCCCCCTTTTCGAGCGTTTAATACCGTTATATCAAGCCCCATTTTAAGAGCAAGCGATTAAATTTATCCTTTTATCACATAATAAATAAGTAAAAATAACAATTTTTTCTAGCATTATAATGTCATTTCTTTAACATCTTATTTAATCATTTATTTTAGATTATTTAAATATCGTCTGCATTATTTCCGTACGCTTTATCACTAAACTTAGATATTACATAAATAATTTTCTTTTATATTTCGCTTAAATAATATATTACATACATATGTGATAATTTTAATTGATTATTCTTGTTGAAAGATAATTCTTACCCAGTAAACAAACCATTTTTTTACCTGCCACATAGGGTACTTTACAAATCTGGAA
>CM063508.1:96627609-96640109 GCA_032207245.1 Pardosa pseudoannulata
CGAGATACTGAAAAAAAAACAAGATAACCTGAATAGCCCGAAGTCAAATAAAGGAATGCATTGCATAATAAATAATTCATTAAAATAGCAGAGGATCAATCGATTGCATGCTCATTTTGCCAAGCCAGCTTTGTCGTTAATCAGTGCTGCATAAAAATATAATATTCGTTCCCGTGATTACACGTGAATAAACAGAGAAAATATTTCATTACCATTTGTTTTGCTTAGCACCAACCATTCTGCTGGCGTTGTATTTAAATAATTGATAAATTTATTAAAGCTCTAGTTCGTACCCTTTCCCCACACAATAGACACCTTATAGAAAAAGACCCGCGAATTTATCACGGTTCACTATACAAGCAATTGCCAGTAGAAATAAATTTATTTCTCCGAATGTAGGCGATTTATATTTTCTTCGATTTTTGTTTCTGGGGTACCCCCGAATGTATATATATATTTTTGATCCTTTGTGTCTCTCACAATGTAGCCCGGGGTAAATGAAACTACGAATATCGAATTTTGCTGTAGAAATGGGAATGATACCGGGCTGGGATAAGAAAGAACTCCAGAGAGTGGGGAAACGAATTCAATGCAATTAATTGTGCAGATTTTTGTTATCGTATCGGGGTATGTTCCGTCATATTTCCACTTAATCCTCTTTAGAACTCCGCATGCATATCACGTTATTTTGATAATCGTGAAATGAAAGCGGGCTTTCTCAAGCGAAAATAAATGGGATTTCATAATGCAATTTACAGGGTTTTGATTTTATCTAATGAAGTTGTTCATCGATTCAAAGATATACTTCTCACAGTTGCCTAGATCAATGTATTATAACATGTTTAAGTAACTTAGTTATTGATAAAACTGTTATAGCTTGTAAATTGCAAAAAATGGCTATTTATGAAGTAGCTGTTGCACTATCTATTTCACTAATAACAATATTATTTGAACCTAACTTAAGCACACCTTTGCCTAGGGTATTTATAATTGAACAAGTGCCTGGTTGCCACCATGTTGCCTGGTGTATTTCAATACAATTAATTGTGTAGACTTTTGTTATCGTATCGGGGTATGTTCCGTCATATTTCCACTTAATCCTCTTTAGGGCTACTCATGCATTTTACGTTATTTTGATAATCGTGAAATGAAAGCGGGCTTTATGAAGCAGAAAATAAATGGGATTTCATAACGCAACTTACAGGGTTTTGATTTTATCTAATAAAGTTGTTCATCGATTCAAACATATGCTTCTCACGGTAGTCTAGATGAATGTATTATAACATGTTTAAGTAACTTAGTTATTGATAAAACTATTATAGCTTATTAATTGCAAAAAATTGCTATTTATGAAGTACCTATTGCACTATCTATTCAATTAATAACAATATTATTTGAACCTAACGGATGCATACACCTTTTCCTGGTGTATTTATAATTGAACAAGTGCCTGGTTGCCACCATGTTGCCTGGTGTATTTCAAAACAATTAATTGTGCAGAGTTTTGTTATCTTATCGGGATATGTTCCGTCATATTTTCACTTAATCCTCTTTAGAACTACACATGCATTTCACGTTATTTTGATAATCGTGAAATGAAAGCGGGCTTTCTCAAGCAGAAAATAAATGGGATTTCATAACGCAACTTACAGGGTTTTGATTTTATCTAATAAACTTGTTCATCGATTCAAAAATATACTTCTCACGGTTGCCTAGATGAATGTATTATAACATGTTTAAGTAACTTTTTAATTTTTAAATCCGTTATAGCTTGTTAATTGTAAAAGAGGGCTATTTATGAAGTACATATTGCACTATCTATTCAATTAATAACAATATTATTTGAACCTAATGGACGCATACACCTTTTCCTGGTGTATTTATAATTGAACAAGTGCCTGGTTGCCACCATGTTGCCTGCTGTATTTCAATACAATTAATTGTGCAGATTTTTGTTATCGTATCGGGGTATGTTCCGTCATATTTCCACTTAATTCTCTTTAGAATTCCGCATGCAGTTTACATTATTTTGATAATCGTGAAATGAAAGCGGGTTTTCTCAAGCAGAAAATAAATGGAATTTCATAACGCAGTTTACAGGGTTTTGATTTTATCTAATAAAGTTGTCCATCGGTTCAAATATATACTTCTCATGGTTGCCAAGATGAATGCATTATAACATGTTTAAGTAACTTTTTTATTTTTAAATCCGTTATAGCTTGTTAATTGTAAAAGAGGGCTATTTAAGAAGTAGCTATGGCACTACCTATTTGATTAATAACAATATTATTTGAACCTAGCTGTATACACCTGTGCTGGTGTATTTATAATTGAAAAATTAAAATTAAAATATATATGAAAAAGCAGTTCTCCATCTCCTTCTTAATTTAAAATCATAAAAAATGTAAAATAAAACTCATAAGGTTTTGGCACATGCACTGAAGTAATTTAATTTGAATTACATTTTTATTTACTTAACTCTGTCATAACATATTGAGTGATTGAAAATGTAAGTCCGTGATTTTGGAATTGCATTACTTAGATCAATGAGTTACTATCCCGTATTTCAATAACATTCATTTCTAAGATGACCTTTTTGAAACAAAGGTCAATATACAATGTATATCAGTGCTTAGATTGATGATACTATCACATTTCTAAAGTAATTGTACGTAACAGCTTTTGAGGAATGTTTATTACAATTGAATACAGATCGGTAGAACGTCGGTTTTAATAGTCAGTAACTATTTTATTTACCTTTCATGCTACCTTACAAAAAATTGGAGATAACTCTCGTCTACGTTAATTTACTCGATTTCTAGAAAATTCGTAAGGTGTATCAAATAATAGACTTCCCTCAGGTTAAGGGTAATACAATTGTGGGATTGCTTTTTGCTCTCATTATGATAATAAAAATTGAACACATACAACATTTTTACACTGTCTCTTATACACTAAGAATACCAGTATTTGTAAATGATTATCAAGAACATGTGATGACAATTAAACTTCCCATCGAGTCAGTGAGTTAGGGAGTAGTTTTCATACAAACGAAATATGTATACAGATTTAATACAATATTTTAAAAAAATATTTGCCTTTTTCCCAAGATAGTGAAAGAAAGACAGTCTAAATTGTTTTTAAATAAATTGATTTTTGCTATATTATGAATCAACAGGAATACATTTTTCTCGATGTAAATTTCTTTGTAATTTTTAACTCTTTTTGTAATATGTGTTACAATATCAGTTACAATATAAAAAATAATTTTTAAATAATGTTTTATTTTTTGAGCATATTTAATTATCAGAAAGCTTTTTAAAAATATTAGTTTTGAAAACGTTTTTAATTCTTAATACATTTTTGCCCATTAATTTTTTTCCTAACTCTGTCTCATTATTACTTAAAAGTAGGTTTTAATATATCTGGATGTAATTTTGTTGATTGATTAAACAGCTAATTTATTGGGAAAGCTTTAAAGTTTTAACACTGAATTTTCATGACAATTTCAGAATATTCCAAGTTTAAATTAAATTTTAATTATGTGAATAAAGGTAATGGAAATAAAATTATTTTAATTATGATTCCTTTTATGCAAGTAAAAGGCTTCATACACTGGATAAATTTCTTTATAACTTTCTTGAATTGTTACTTATAGCCACACGAACTCCAATTTTTCACTAGTTTCCAGCTAATATTATAGGATGAAGTGGGGATATGCGAAGTAAAGTTTATCGTTAACTAGTCATAAAATACCCTGTATTAATGCTAGGTAAATTATTTTTTATTTTTCTTACTTTATACTATATATTTTTTTAAACTTTACTGTTATTTCTCTCATTAAATTTATTATTCATTTTATGGTAATTTTTTTAAATTACTACTGATTTACTCACCCATTAAAAACCGGTTAGTTCATAGTTGCTTTCTAAATGCTTTCTTCAAGAATTGATTTTTTGATGGGGCTAATGCATAAAATACAATTCCAAGCAAGTAGTTTGTTCATTAAAATTTTTAAATCAAGAGCAAATGGATTAAGTCACTTTCGTCTGAAATGACCCACTTTACCTTAAAAGTGGGACTCTCTTTTAATCAAGACCAAACCGGAGTCAACAAAAAGCCAAAGAATGTACCTGAAAACAATGAAAATATAGAGATAAACTAATAAAAATCCCAATAAGAACAACTATTTGATACTTAAACTAACACTTATTAATAGTACTCCGAAAAAATTTTTCTAGACTTTACTATATAATGTAAAATTTGGATTTTTTTACACAAATTTTACTTTTGTCTTTTACATCCATTTTCCTTTCGCTGCGTTTTCACAATTTTTTTAAAATTTAATTTCAATAAAATTAGAACTGTTGAACATAAAAATTCCAAACTTTTAAAGGGACGTAGCGTATTTTATGATTTAACTTCTAAAGCATAATCTTTAAACTACTAAAAAAATAAAATTTTCTCTTTCTCTTAAAATGAATTTTTCTAAAGTTCCTTAATTATGCAATGGCTTTAAAAATATTAAGCTTTCTTAGTTAAAGTGTGTTTTTATGATAATGTAAAATATACACCACAGGAAAATCAAATTTACTTACCCGCAAGACAACTTTTATAATTTTCTATAAATTTATATTCTAAGATAAATAACTTTTATATATCATAGATTATAAATTTTTTGAAGTACAATATTTGCTTTATTTTTGTAGACTAAAACTTTAAGATTAAGATACATATCATTATAAAAATAAAGAAAAGTAATAAATCTTAAGATACTGAAATTTACAAATATTAGCCTTTATCGTGATAAAAGTTGTAATATATTGCACAGATAAATATAATTGAAGCTTACAGTATAGTAAAAATTATTGGATGGTATTAAAGATGGTGTAAAAGATTAGATTTTAAATTACAAGTTTCAAAAATTAATTCGAGAGTAAAGCAATTTCTACGTTTTTATTTGATGCATATCTTTTAGTTTTATTTTAAATGTCTTGCTTTATGTAACAAGAGTAAATAATTTTTATACAGTTATACCTTTAATTTGTATCTAGAAATAAATTTGTTTTAAATAGAGTAGAATTATTTATTTTATACTAAATCAAATATAGGACATTCAATTGAAGAATTTTCAGCTCGAAAGGTACTATGGTCCCTTAACATCTTGTTAAATGAACCAATTGGCATACCTATTATTTCATAAAAATATGAAACAAAAAAAAGTTAAAAGAAATACAAAACGTGAACCTTTTTATATTTTTAAAATATGCTTTTCCAAAATCCACAGAACTTTACCTTCCTATTTTATTGACTGAAACTTCGCGAACAAACCACATTCCTATTATATTCTCGATATCGGAGACAAGTTTGTTGCTGTATATGCCCCCTTTTATTTCGCTAGAAAAATATTCTATTAGCTGGAAAACATAAGTTGGGGCTTGGTATATGCGTTCCTTTTGTTTCGTAGAAAAGGATTCTTTTGTCTATGTTTGCGCTGGAGGGAGTAACATAAAGTTTCAGCCTCAAGCGCATGCAATGAAATTGTTCGGTTTCACATTTCATATTTTCTAAACCAAGTAAATCTTGCTCATTCTTTTGAAAGGATATTCCCCATCTTTACATGAATGTTAGTTTCCTCACTAACAGTGATTGATGCAATGGGTTTTCCTTATTCATCTATTTCCTATGCTGGATTCAGAACAGAAAAGCGTCTAGCACAAACTCTTATAATTGTCCCAATTTTCATAGTACTATTTAAGTTTCTAAAATGTACTTACAAATAAAAATGTCTGGCCTTTTTTTGTAATTTTCACCTTAATATCTCATATCGTATGGTTTACAAACATTATTTTTAAATTTTAAATGAGTTCTAATTAAGTTATAATTATAAGTAAGTAAATAAGTTTTAATTCTAAATAAGAAAAATCTTTGTGATTTTATATTGTTAAAGTAGGTAAAATGGTGTTTATTGGAGCAAAATATTCTAGGAAGATACTGCGACAAAAAGTTCTATAATAAAAGATGATTAATAATACTGAAAATATAATTTTGGGAAAACAAAAGTATTTAATTAAAGACTTCTAAAACATATTAAAAACGTTCAATATTCAATGACAAATTACACAAATTACAAATTGAAATTACAGAAAAATAAAAAAAAACTTTATAATTAACCCCTTAGCAGTTTAATTTTTATCATGAATTCGATCCAAAAATTATCATATTTTTTTACTGCATATTTTGGGTCATCTTACATTTGTAAGCTGTAAAATGTTATTAAACGTAATATTTCTAATTATTTCAAGCATGTATAACAACTTTTTTACACGAAATAAAATAATGCTTTCCCTGGAAGTTGTCCTTTTGCACTCATGCGCGCCATACAGGGAATTTACGTTTACACTTGTGCTTAAACAATACAAATATCTTGTATAACAATTACTACTTAAATATTTTCCAATGCAAACATTACAAGTGCATTTACTTAATCTGTTTTCTTACAGGTCAGATTTAGTGCGATAAATCTTGAAAAAGGGCAAGAGGCATAGTCCAACGCCACAGTCCGAACAAAAATAACTAGTTTCTTTTCTAATTCTATTTGCCGCTGTCAATTTTAGTGAACACACAGTTTCCTTCAGCGAGAAAGCATATTACTGTTTTACAGATGTTAGGTTTTGGTTTGTAGGTAGAATTAACTTTAAAAAGTCTTTCTTAAGCAGTCAAGCTAAAGTTAAGCCAAAAACTCAACGATGAAAACTCACGGAATAATACAAAACTTATGAGGAATCCTACGCTTAGAATACACTTCGAGAACTGAGAACTTATGGTCATCTATATGACTAATTGGACATTACAAAATACAATGTGACAAATACGAAAGATACGACAAAAACAGTGAGAATGACAAAGAAATAAAATTTCCCGTACGCCCTATGGGCCTATCATTTAATGCACGGTGACCACACCCTTACGGTATACGTGAAAAACAGGCAAGGGGTTAAATTAGCAAAAATTAATTACAAATTCACAAATGAAAACAAAAAAATTAAAAAATTTATAATTTAAAAATCACAAATATTATTTTTCAAAATATAAACCATTACAACGTAGAATGTCTGCATATAACGTTTCTCTATGATTGTACCAAAATTCATTAATGAACAGCTTAATAGTTTATGTACATAGATTTAAAACAACACTACGAAGTTAACATAGGCATGAATGTATCAATATTTACACTGTGGAGGTGATTCAACTAGGAAGAGATGTGCAGGTGGGAGTTGGAAGTAACTTACACGTAGACGATTAAGTATCACATCACGTTTCCTAGAGCGAAGTTGGGGCCTCTTGGTATTTTTTTTTTACTTCCCGCAATTTATTTGAGGACACGTTATCCCAAGAGTTCTGCTTTTCAGCATGTACTAGTAATATATTATTTCAAGTCTAATTGTTTTAAGATAGTTACTTGCAGACTTGACAACTTTATACACAAGTTCCTTGATTCTGATGCAAACACGAGATGGAACCCAGCTAACAATTAAACAGAATCCCAATGAAATTGGTTTGGTTATTAAGGATAGGATTTGACAAAATAAGAGTAATGTGACCATACAACGGTAGCAAAGAATTTAAAATGCTTTCAGAATTTCTATAAATAATAAAATTTTTAATATGGTGATACATAATTTCTTCTAAAGCTTTCAAGATAGCAAGCCATCAGAAGAAAAATAGTGTTTAGAATGTAATCTGTAGGTAAGATCATTTTCTCTATAATATAAGCGCGACTTACATAATTGGCGTGTATGACATAATTTCTGTAACACATTTGTGTATCTCGAACTCTCAGTGAAAACAGGTGTGTACATTTTTAAGCGTTATTTGTGATTTTCAAAAATTTATAGATAAATGATACCAGCAGTTGACTTTTATCAAATGACTTAATGAGGTTTATAACGGTAAAATCAGGTGTGTATCAAGGATGCATTCCAATATTTGTCAGCATAATATCCACTTTGTTAAAATTCATGTCTTTTAAAACTGATTTTATCCATTCATGAAAAGGCAAAGCACGTGAATCTGTTAGATGAGGAGCATAAAGGAAAGCTAAAGGGATTAGTAAAGAATGGGTTAATTGACGTAAGACATTATAGACGATTCTATAATAATACTGTTACGAATTTCGCAAGTTGGCATGTATTTTTGCCGTATACTGTGTATTATAATGGGTAAATCATGTATTTGGCGAGATATTGGCTCGTAGGCGATGTTTTTGGCGACTAAAATTTGGCTCCAAGTTTGGCGATTTATCACCAAATACATGATTTATCATATCTTTTAAATCATATCTTTTAAAACTGATTTTATCCATTCATGAAAAGGCAAAGCACAAGAATCTGGTAGATGAGGAGCATAAAGGAAAGCTATAGGGATTAGTAAAGAATGGGTTAATTGACGTAAGACATTATAGACGATTCTATAATAATACTGTTAAAATAAAACCTGGCCTGATAAATAAAGGGAAATCTCACATCAGTCAAGGGAGAGACTCTATGTAAATAAGCAGTAAAAATGGAAGAAATTTGTTTAAAATGGTAATGTTGATTTTAATGTTGACTATTAAGTATTTAGAAAATGTGGCCGTAAAAATGCAGTTTTAATGGCTTATATATAAAATTAGGTGAGAAAGTAAGCTAAATTTAGGTAATATTGTAGCGGAGATGTTAAAAAGCATAATTTATCTTTGGAAGGTAAAGATATTTCGTATACCATTTGGAGAGCTTTTAGTTTCACTTCTAGAACTGTTAAAAATTGTTTATCTTTTAAAGTATCATAAGGAACTGTTAAGGACTCTTAAGGATATAAATTGAAATAATATTCAGGAATACCGTTTTATATTATGCCTAGGAAAGGTCTTGAAAATCTATGAACAATAAGCTTATCCTTTCTGACTTGAACATGGTAGCTTTGTATTTATTCATACTTTCATTTTAATGAACTTAAGATGGTGATCTATATTGGATTCCTCTAGCTTCCTGTTAATCTATGAAGAAAACTATCCTACTTCTGAAATATTTGCAAATAAATATTTTTAAACAATTTCTTTAACTAAATAGAACAAAAAATTATCTACAATTACGCATGAATTTTTAAAAAAAATATTTTGAGTTCAGATAAGCGGCAAAATGTTTTCAACAATAATATAATTTTAAATATATTTTGACTCTTTTTAGGAGAATGAAATATAGCAATACTCATACACCTTAAATATTTATACTTGGACTAATTGTCATCCCAGACGTTTACGGTTTTTCCAGTTTTTAAGGGCTAAGAATGAAGTCTAATGTTTCTCTCTCCATTATACTAATTATATAAATCTTATCAGACACATCTGAAATCCTGGCAAGACTCACAAAAATAAACATATTGTATTTCAGATTATAATTTTAAAATGCTTCGTGGGAGCAAAAACTTATACTTCTATAGAATATTCATGCCAGATTCTACATCTCTTAGAATTTTGCTTTGCTATTTTTCAAAAATGTTGCATTTAGCAATAGGACGAAGATTAAAACTTCTTGAGTATTACAGTAAACATGTTGTTTACGATACATATCTTGATAATTGAAATTTCAAATTTATTTATATATATATATTTATATATATATTATATATATATATAATATATATAAATATATATATATATATAAATATATAATTATATATATAACATATATATATATATAAATATATATATATATAAATATTTTATAATATATATATATATATATATATAAATATATATATTATATATATATATATATATATATATATATATATAAATATATATATATATATATATATATATAAATATATATATATATATATATAATATATATATATATATATGCACACATATATATATGTATATATATACACACACACACACATATATATATATATAAATAAATATATATATATATATATATATATATATATATATATATACATATATATATATATATATATATATATATATATATATATATATATATATATATATATATATATATATATATATAAATATATATATATATATATAAATATATATATGTGTGTGTGTGTGTGCATGTGTATGTAGTACAGAATATTGTAAAGATTGGATGTTGTTGACACACTTTGAATAATAATATGTATTTGATTTATTTGATAGATTTTTCATAGTTTTTTTTCATAAAAAACACTTTTAATGGAACTTTTAAATTAGGTAACAAAATTTAATAGCCTTAATACTGTTCTAAAGATAAATCTACCAATGCAATAAAGAAATTGTGTTCAAATATAGCCCAATGTCAATAATCATTTGAAAAGCTCTTGTAAAGGAACTTTAATTAAATTAGAGTTCATTAGATTAGTTTGTAAAAATCAATTGCGTAACTCTTACTTAAGAGCTGCGCAATTATTTAAAGGAGTTGATTTAAGGACGAATATTAATGAAATTTAAAGTTAAAAATATTATCATGGCAGTTTGGTCTTACAGAGAGATCAAAAAGGCAAATACGTCTAAAACAAACTTTAAATTACTGATGAAAATATCCGTTTAAAGTTTCATATTTAACGTTTAAGGCATACTAATATTAAACTAATATATAAATTTATTTCTGTAGTAGTATAGAAAAATTATTTTCTATAATTTTTTGAGTGCAATGTTCATGGAAAAAGGAGATGTTTCATTGCTTATTTTAGTATAATTCTATGCGAAACAAATTTGAAACTACCCTTACTTGGACGGCTTTATTCCTTACTTTAATGTCTATGGTAGTTATTTATGTTTGCAATGCAGCAACAGTTTTTATATAGTAACTGTTAGAAATGCTTATCTTAAAAGAAAAGGGACGGAATAAGGAATGTAATTTTTAATGAACTACGCAGAAAGGATAATCTGTACTGATACAGTTCATAATGTGAACATCTTACAGGAGTAAAAACGTGACTTGCATAATCTGGATCACATGCAATATACTTCCATGTTAAGTAAATGGTGCGTCCTCAGTTAACTCACCAATGCGAAAGAACACCCTGAAAAGTTTTTATATAAGTACGGCTAACGTATAATATTCTATACTGTAATAAATGATTAATTTGAAATTTTGAGTAGTTTAAATTACACAAGTTGCTTTTGAATTTCCTATGGAAGGAATGAAAAAATTTTCATTCGAATTAATTACTTAATTTTAATATTGTATGAAATATAATACTAAAATTAACTGTATTATTCCAATGAACTTTAAAAGTTTTTTATTGATTCGCATTCGGAAGAGTAAAAAATTTTGAAAAATTACCCTTTTTCTCTAGGATTTCACAATTTTTAATAGAGTTTTAAGTTTGTCCTTATCTTCTTCCAAATGATGCAAATAAGGCACAAAAAACTACAAATGTCTGAGGAGATGAGTGACGTTTCCTTTTTGGGTTATTGTATCCTACCTTTCTTCTCCATTCACGCAAGTGACCCTCGACGTCTCGTTAATTTCCCTTTGCATTTGGATTTTTTTAAGGTTTTGGAAAGGAGACGGGATACAAAAGCGTCCTATGTCATATATGAGTCGACTCTTAAATGTGGATAAACAAGTTGTTTTTTCTAAACCAAGGATGGGCAAACTACGGCCTGCCGGAAGGTTTTATCCGGCCCTCGGATAGAATTTTAAGTTGCCGGTCCGAGGAAAATTAAAAGAAATATACATTTATACATTATATATTCATCTCCTTTTCTACTTTGCTAAAATATTATATCCCAAATTTATTATCCCACTCCAAGAAGATCAGTGGTATATTTGTTTCTTATATGTGAACAAGTGTTTTCAACTTTAAATCTTAGAAAGAATAATTTCAGAAGTAGACTGACAGATGAACATTAAGCAACTTTCCTTAAAATCAGTACATCTATCTTCGAACCTCAGTATAAGGAACTTTTAAAAATGAAATCTCAATTTCATTCACAATGAAATCGCAATTTCATTAACGTATTTAAACTGTTAGGTACTTTTATATAGTTTTTAAAATTTTAGAAAAATTTATCTTGGCTCGCCAAATTTATTTTCTTTCGATTTTTGGCCCTCAGCCAAAAAAGTTTGTCCATCCCTGTTCTAGACAATTAGGATACACGGAAATTGAATATTTCAAGAACATAGAAGTGAATGAAAAATTTTGAAAGAAAAAGATAGGACGATGTCTCTGAGCAGAATGCAAGTCTATTCGAAAAAAAAATGTATTACTGAATAAATTTTACGGAGATAGTCAAACGTTCCTTGGTAAAAATGAATATTTCGTATAACTAAATAATCGTATAAATATATAATTGATGACATAGGACTTAATTTTTATATGTTCTGTAAGTTAGCTACAAAAATTAGTATTATGTATTAAATTTGATAAAAAAATGGAGATCTTATATGTGAATTGTATTCGTTTTCATCTATGTATAGATTAAAACAGTACTGAACTCT
>CM063508.1:96645109-96715109 GCA_032207245.1 Pardosa pseudoannulata
TTATATTTCATTATATTCTCATTATATTTCATTAATTACTAGCTGCTTCGCACCCAGCCTTCGGTCTGGGTAATAAACGTTTCCAAGTAATAAAAATACCGTCAAGATAAAATATAAAATTTGTATTTACCAAGTAATAAAAATCTAGTTTAAAATATTAAAACCTATAGCAATAATTTAGTTTTTGTTTACGAAATGGCAACTGCGAAATGCGAACAATTTTGATAGATCATGACGAGTTTATAATTACTGAATACAAAAATGTCGCCAAGATAATAAAATAGAAAAAGATCATGCATTTCTAAAAAATAAGGGATTAGCATTTAGAAGATGCAAAAATAATATCATGTACATATACTATCATAAATATCTACATTTACACTTGAAATTTAATAGAAAAGATATATTTATGTGTTACTCGGATTACCAAATATCAGGCGAGAATGATGCTAACAATCAATAACACTGTCATTTTTTGACGGCATTTCAACAATGGAATTGCACGTGCCACGAAATTAAACTGGTATTTTGGTCGGTTTTTCAATAATATCTTTCGAACTAATTGGAATATCGGAACGCGAATGGGCGAAAAGACTTCCCCAGATCGTTCCGCGTCTTTTGGTACCTTTGGCGCCCTTCTGCTTCCACCGGTTTGCGAGGAGATAGACGCACATAGATAGATAGATAGAAACAGTCAGATTTTAATATATAAGAAGATTATAGGTAAATTTCTTTAGGATAAATATTCACAGCACATTATTCTTTCATATTAAAACATTACATCACACTAGCATATAGCTCGTCATATGACGGGATAAGTAAAATTTTATTTTTCCAGAATTGTAAAATACCCTAGAGGCTGGTAAAAATGGTTTGATTTTTGGCTGAGAATTATCTGGTACAAGTTCAAAAATTTGTTTATCTTCATAGTCTTCTAAAGTCTCCCGATACTGTGAATGCAGTTTAGAATCATAATGAATTCATATAGGAAGATAGTTCAAAGTTTTCTAAGATGCTTCGAAATTATTATTAAGTTCTTTCCAATTTTTTCCACAGTAATTAATGTAAGTAAAAGAATGAAACTATCATTTCCACTGCACCCTGTAGGTATATAGAATTTAATATTAATACCGGTGATAAAATTTTCGTTGAAAAAAAAAATCGATGATTAAATTTGAAATTATTACATATGTACCTAATCTATTATTTAAGCCAAATGTAAAAGAAAATTATGTATGTAATATCCAAATTCAGTTATAAAACGTATGAAAATAATGCAGACTATATTTAAGCAATTTAAATTAAGAAATGATTAAATGAGATGGTTAAGGAAATGACGTCATAATGCTAGAAACAAATGCTATTTTTACCAATTTATTATGTGACAATTGGTAAATTTAATTTCCTGCTCTCAATCGAAGAAAAAAGAGCTTGGAATAATGGAATTAAATCTTAGAAAAAGAATGAAGGGGCGGATTTCGAACGTTGCTAACCCTAAATCATTAAGAATCCAATATGGATGACATATTCTCATCGTTTCGCTCCATGACGACTGCAACACGTTTAGTCACATACATTACACTCTGTTCCAGTCTGTTCGAGGTTTGAAGCTTACTATCTCCTCGAACTGACAAACCATTCATCTCAGAACACATTGTGTCATTAAACATTCCCGTAGTGATTCCACAGCAGCAGCGCTTTCACTATTCATGTAATACAAATTTAATATTATAATTAGACTGCTTTGAACTGTAAAATGTCCTACTTAATGTTATTTTGTATTCGATAAACCCAAGTATGTAATTTTTCATAAATGAGGTTAGCTTATATTGTATGAAACATATTAGTTATTTAAAGCCTTATTCGGTTCATCATAAAATAAAATATTCTTGTTCCTATAGAATAGTTTTTTTACAAGATATTTAATAACACTTAAACTTAAAAATTATTTAATATTGTTATTTCAAGTATGTTATTTTTTAAATAACATAAAACATTACACTAATTGAATTTTTTTAATTCATTTACCTGCAAGATAACTTTTGAAGTATGTGTATTAGAAGCTAAATTTTTATATCAAATTGACAATTATTAAATTAAAATTTTTTATTTCAAATTAAACTTTTATATCAAGTTATTGTAAATGTTAATTTTGGACAATTATAGAGTGAAAATTTTCAATAAGCATCACCTAATTGTTATGTGTTAGATATATACTACACAAACTTCCCATATTCTACACGTTTTGCTCCGTGGCGACTGTACACTTTTAGTCACTTACATTATACTACGTTCCGGTCTGTTCGAGCTGTGAAGCTTACGTATCTCCTCGAACTGACAAACCATTCATCTCAGAGTACATCATGTAATTAAACATTCATGTAATAATTCTACAGTAACAGCGCTTTCACTATTCTTGTAATACAAATTTAACATTATAATTCGACTGCTTTCAACTGCTAAATGTCCTACATAATATTGTTTTGTATTTGATATAAGCCAAGGTGTGAAGTACGTATTTTTCCATCACTGAGCTTTGCTTAAATTAGTATCAAACATATAATTTAATATCAAACCTATTGGTTATTCAAAGCCTTTTCCTATTTATCGTAAAATAAAATATTCTTGTTGCTATAAAATAGATTTTTACAAGATATTTAATAACATTTTAACTTAAATTATTTAGTAATGTTATTTCGAGTATGTCATTTTTTATATAACATAAAACATTATACTAATTGAAATTTGTTTAAGTCATTTACCTGCAGGGTAACTTTTGAAGTAAGTGTATTAGAAACTAAATTTTTATATCAAATTAACAATAAAGAAATTAAAATCTTTTATATTAAACTAAATTTTTTATATCAAGTTATTGTAAATGTTGTTTTTGGACAGTTATAGAGTAAAATTTTCAATAAACATCCCTTAATTTTTATGTGTTGGATATATACTACACAAACTTCCCATATTCTCACCGTTTCGCTCCGTGTCTACTGCAACACGTTTAGTCACTTACATTACACTCTGTTCCGGTCTGTTCGAGCTCTGAAGTTTACTTATCTCCTCGAACTGACAAACCATTCATCTCAGAACACATTGTGTCATTAAACATTCACGTAATGATTCCACAGCAGCAGCGCTTTCACTATTCTTGTAATACAAATTTAACATTAAAGTTAGACTGCTTTCAACTGTAAAATGCCCTTCTTAATGTTGTTTTGTATTCGATATAAACCCAAGTAGTCAAGTAAGAATTTTTGTATACCTGAGGCTTGCTTAAATTATATCAAACATATTGGTTAAAGCGTTTTCCGATTTATCATAAAATAAAATATTCTTGTTGCTATAGATTAGTTTTTACAAGATATATAATAACACTTCAACTTCTAAAAGTATTTAATATCGTTATTTCAAGTATATTATTTGTTAAATAACATGAAAATTTACATTAATTGAAATTTTTTTAAATTCATTTACCTGCAAGATAACTTTTGAAGTATGTGTATTAGAAACTAAATTTTTATATCAAATTAACAACTATTAAATTCACTATTCTTGTAATACAAATTTAACATTATAATTAGACTGATTTCAACTGCAAAATGTCCTACATAATGTTGTTTTGTATTCAATATAAACCAAAGTGATCAAGTACGTATTTTTACATCACTGAGGTTTGCTTATATTATATCAAACGTATTGGTTATTTAAACGTTATTCGATTCATCATAAAATAAAATGTTCTTGTTGCTATAGAATAGAGTTTACTTGTAAATAGTTTCAATTATATTATTTTTTAAGTAACAAAAAATTACATTCACTGCAAATTTTTTAAAATCATTTATCTTCAAGATAACTTTTGAAGTATGTGTATTATAAACTAAATTTTTATAATAAATTAACAATTATCAAATTACAAAATTTTATACCAAATTAAATTTTTATATCAAATAATTATATATATTTTTAAAGACAGTTATAGAGTGCATATTTAAAAATAAACGTCTATTAATTGTTATGTGTTAGATATATACTACACAAACCTCCCATATTCTCACCGTTTTGCTCCATGACAACTGAACACGTTTAGTCACTTACATTATACTACGTTCCGGTCTGTTCGAGCTGTGAAGCTTACTTATCTCCTCGAACTGACAAACCATTCATCTCAGAACACATTGTGTCATTAAACATTCACGTAATGATTCGGCAGAAGCAACGCTTTCACTATTCTTGTAATACAAATTTAACATTATAATTATTCTGCTTTCAACTGCAAAATGTCTAACATAATAATGTTTTTTATTCGATATAAATCCAAGTGGTCAAGTACGTATTTTTCCATCACTGAGGTGGGCTCAAATTATACCAAACATATTTATTATTTAAGGCCTTTTCTGATTTATAATAAAATAAAATATTCTTGTTGCTATATTATAGTAATTTTTACAAGATATTTAATAACACTTTAACTTCAAAAATTATTTAGTATTGCTTTTTCAAGTAGCCTTTTTTCTAAATAACACAAAATATAACACTAACTGAAAAACAAAATTAAATTCCATTACCTGTAAGTTAACTTTTGAAGTATGTTTATTAGAAACTAAGTTTTTTTTTATCATATTAACATTTAATATTTTTAAGCTTTGTAAACATAAAGCTTTTTAGTCAGTGATATTTTAAAATGAAAAAAATAAACTTAAAAATTGGAAATAAAATATAGGTTCTATCGTACTATTAAACAAAATGTATCACCGATATTAATATAGTTGAGGTTCACAAAATAAATATAATTTGTTTCTATTTAATATTAATTATTAGTTTCTTCGTTACATATAAATGTTATTTTATGAGTAAGAATATTTGTATTGTTTTTACTTGGTATATTTATTTTTTTAAATGTATGCTTCCTTTAACAACACAAAATATTTTTTTATAATGCTAGACACTTTTTGACGATAAAAAATTTATTCTAAACATATTAGAAATTATTATAAGCTGAATCGTTATAAGAATGTTGTAATAAGGGTTTAAGATAAAAATTTACAATGTTCCCGTAAAAATATACAAGAAAAGGAGAAAAAAATTACCATACTTCTACTGTAAAGGAGTACTACTGCATATTTAAAAAAATATTAAACATATCAAACAAAAAAATTAAAGTAAGAAAAAAGAAGCAAAAGTAATTAAGTAAAATTAGTTTGCTTAAAGACTGCCCAAAATTTAAACAATGTTATCAAATCCACATTACAATAGTTGAGGTAACGTGTAATACACTGATATTTATAAAATTGAGGATATCTATTTACAAGTAATTTTTGGCGACTTAAGAGGAATATCCTAAAAAGTCGCAATAAATTTTGCAAACAAGTAACCATCTTCTCACAACTGTAAAAAATTAAAAATCAAACTTAAAATAATCCTTTCATAGCATTCCAAAATTTTAAAACTTATTTGAATTCTTAAGTTTCTATAGTTTAATCATGATTAAAGCCATAATATTGGAGTTACTTTATTTTCTTGGACCTTATCCAACTCGTTTGCAGTTTACTACCCATTTCTTCCTTTTGCTTTACCTCCAAGAATTCTAAACATTCGCGATTTATTCCTGAAGTATTTAGAACGAGAGATTTCCGACGAAACTCCCACAGTTTACTATAAAGTACTAGGAACGTTTATGATGTGTTAAATAAGAAAATATTGCTCAATTGACTGACATACATTCAGTAATTTGAGTGTGAAAAATTAGCTCTTGGAGCTAAAGTTTACCAAGGTTAAAATAAGATTGCAATATGTCATTGTTGTGATTATTGATTGTTAATAACTCTTTTTCTACCATTAATTCCTTTTTTTTAATCAGTGGTATTAAACTGTTTGTGAGTCCCACGTTTAATCTTTTGATGTACAAGAATTCCTATCTTTTGATACACAAGAATTAAGTCAAATCCAAACAGTGAAAATATTCCTTGACAGTTGTTGAATTTGAGTTCACGGACAGTCCATTGTCCAAACTAATAAAATGATAAGTGTTTCTGAAAAGTATTCTAGGACTTAGAAATTAACTCTCCATAAATGTGATGCATAAACTGATTATTCATTTTTCAAAATCCCAAATAGAAAAACATTTTTATTTTCTAGGTGAGAAACTTTTGCTTGGAGCCTTAGAGGAAACAGTATCATAAATAACTAGCCCAAGCATTTAGGAGGCTAGGACTGTTGGTTTAAGTTATTTTCAAATGGATAAGGACACACATACCAACATTAAATTTTAAAACATTGTATTTCGGTATAGAGGGCTATCGTTAATCGTGAGAAACTTTTAACTAGCGTTTTAGCAACATGTGGTAAAAACAAAATGATTTAAACATAGAAAGATTATCTTTAATGAAAATCCGGTGTCATGATTTAACCCTTATTTGAGGCTTATTTCAGGTAATATTTTGAAAGTGAATGTATACTGAAATTTGGGTCATTGTGATATCATTATAACGTCGTTAATTTCTTTAATTTCATTTTAAATACCCCATTTCATTGTGTACTTTGGAGGGGAGTAATTATGAGGGAAACTGCTCAAGTTCTGGAATTTTTTACTTTAACTAAACTTTAATAAATAATTGGTTCTGGAACATATGTATTTTTATTTTAAAGTTTATATTATTGATACTGTGGAAACAATAAGTTAAACAGGCAAAACTGTATTTTCCAGAAAGGAATATATGCAAGAATAAATTAAATCTAAAAAGCTAAACGATAGACAAATGAGTAGAATGTTTCTTTTCGGTAGCTTACTTAATGGGATCGAATCTCACTACCGATATGAATGATCGTAGACATTTGGAATTAGTTTTAATTTCCAGGTCTCATCAGCCCCCGTGTAGAAAAGCAACAGATGGTAGGAAAAAAATCTAATGGAATATGTCCTAGCATTTAATGATGCCACATTCTTTTGCATTTAGAGATTATATACTTGTCTTCTACATACATGCTTTCATTTTGTTAGAGTTTAGTTTTGTCATGTTCTCCTTTAATGAGAGTTTAAATTAACTGCTGCTTGGAGTCTTTGGCTATCATCCACTCTATGCATAACATAATAACCAGATAGATTAAAATAATAATTTTTTGTATCTAGGAATACATTACTACTGCTGGCTGTATACCACAATGCCGAAACTTGCATAAAATTGACTTTTTCATCTTATTTCCTTCCTATATTCATATCCATTATCCATGGGTATTGGTTAAAAATTTTACAATATAATGCCCGGAAAATTGCTACATATTATTGCCAAGAATGTCGGCAATATATGTATATAAATATATGTGAGCAAAAACACATAAACATACCATATATATATATATATATATATATATATATATATATATATATATATATATATATATATATATATATATATATATATATATATATATATATATATATATATATATATGTGTGTGTGTGTGTGTGTGTGTGTTAAAATGTATAGTTAACATACGTTTATCCTACAGTATATGATGATATACATGCCATGCTTAGGACAAGTCAAAGAGATGTCTTGATAATGTATTTATGACTATTGCACAGTTTCGCATCTAACCATCAAACATGGCGTCGGTCAGTTGGCTAGCATAGGTTAACAAAAGAGTCTTGCTCTGCTCAGCGTGGATTCATTAGCTACCCTACATCAAGACGTTATTTCTCAATGCTTACGCGTCAAGAGCTTTTAGATGTGCTATTAAATATTCATGTGCCTGAATTAAAGAGTTTGCTGTATTTTCTGCCTTTAAACACATAAATTATTAATTTTATGTTTTAAACATGACACACACACACACACACACACACACACACACATATATATATATATATATATATATATATATATATATATATATATATATATATATATATATATATATATATATATATAATCCATCTATCTATATGTAAGCTGATAAACCAATTGATCTTCAAGTTTATTGATTGGGTATAATAGCTAAATATTGTTTTATTTTATAACATAATTTACATAACTTGGAATCGAAGTGATTCTAAATAACTTTCAAGATTTAATATAGAATAATTTCATTCCGTTTACGTCACTTTCTATTGTGTACAAACATCATTAAAATTATAAATTGTTACTTAAATTTAAGTAAAGACACAATAAAGATTCAACAAAAAGCCATCCTTTACATTCACTTATAAGTGAATATTTTTTAAACTATATAAACGCTTATGGTGAAAGTAAAGAAGCCGCTGTATAAACCATTTACCAATTTCACTTACTTACTCTTAATACAATCAAATAGAATGGCTTAATATATTTTATGTTAATGCTAAAGCTAATGTCTCAGACTTTACACAACTGCCGCTACAAGAACAAAATAAAACATCTTCGAATATCTCCCAATCTCATATTTGTTCCTTACTAATTGTCTATAAACAAACGCTCAAACAAATACATTTTCTGCCTTTTTAGCCATGAACAAAGAAGCACCATTAAAAGCCAATGTAATGTTATATTTCTTTTTCCCTTGACAGGAAATAGCGATACTTGTATTCCTGCGTTTTTCTATCGCTGAATCTTGCTAGAGAAATCTAAGGAAATGGAGTGCTTCCAGACATTATATATAGTTTTTTCTTTTATTCTGTCACATTCATTTTGTGTAAGAGTCCCTGAATGAAATAATTACCGGATTTAGAGCAGCTTTAGTTCATTTTACATATTTGGGATATTTTTACGGAAATAGTTTATGTTAAACATTAATTAGGGATAAAATAAACGAAATAAAACTTATCGAAATAAAATCTCCTGACTACCTCAACGCCGCGAAAATGTAAATATGTGTTACATATTTCATATTTAGAATGCTCACAAATAACATTTTATAAAGCGTTCATTAAATCATAAAGAATTTACTATCATGGACTTATTGCAATAAAAAGTTTGTTTCTGTCTCATTAACTCTTCATATAGCAAATGAGTAGGTCTTAGAACTCTTGGTAAAATGAAAGCAAACGAAATAAGACGCATATATAAAAACATTTAACCGGGGATGTTGTTTCGCAGATGCTAAATAGCTTCATTATCTTTAGAAAGGAATTCAGTGGCTTATGGTTTAGTCAGTTTTTTTAAGCTAATCATTTAGCCACATTCATTTGGTGCAAGAATCCCTGAGTGAAATAATTACCGGATTCAGAGCAACTTAGTTCATCTTACATATTTGGGCTATTTTTACAGAAAAAGTTTATGTTGAACATAAATTAGGGTTAAAATAAACGAAATTAAACTTTTCGAAATAAAATCGCCTGACTACCTCACCGCCCCAAAAATGTAAATATGTGTTACATATTTCATATTTAAAATGCTCACAAATAACATTTTATAAAGCATTCTTTAAATCATAACGAATTTACTATCATGGTCTTATTGTAATAAAAAGTTTGTTTCTGTCTCATTAGCTCTTCATATAGCAAAACAGTAGGGGTTAAAGCTCTTCGTAAGTAAGTAACTTATACACCCGACCCAGCTTACGCCATACGGGGATAAAGCTCTTCGTAAAACGAAAGCAAACGAAATAAGACGCATATATTAAAAAAGATTGAACCGAGGATGTTGTTTGGCAGATGCAAATTAGCTTCATGGTCTTTAGAAAAAAATTCAATGGCTTATGGATCAGTCAGTTTTTTAAGCTACTCATTTAGCCACATTCATTTGGTGCAAGAGTCATTGAGTGAAATAATTACCGGATTCAGAGCAACTTAGTTCATTTTACATATTTGGGCTATTTTTACGGAAAAAGTTTATGTTAAACATAAATTAGGGTTAAAGTAAACGAAATAAAACTTTTCGAAATAAAATCACCTGACTACCTCACCGCCCCCAAAATGTAAATATGTGTTATATATTTCATATTTAGAATTCTCACAAATAAGTTTAATAAATCATTCGTTAAATCGTAAAGAATTTATTATTATGAACTTCAAAGTAATAAAAAGTTTGTTTCTAGCTCATTAGCTCTTCATATAGCAAAACAGTAGGTCTTAGAGGTCTAGGTAAAACGAAAGCAAACGAAATAAGTCGCATATATAAAATGATTGGACCTAGGATGTTGTTTCGCAGATGCAAATTAGCTTCATGGTCTTTAGAAAGAAATTCAATGGCTTATGGCTCAATCAGTTTTTTAAGCTACTGAGTTAGTCACATTCATTTTGTGCAAGAGTTCCCAAATGAAATAATTACCGGATTTAGAGCAGCCTTAGTTCATTTTACATATTTAGTCTATTTTTACGGAAAAGTTTATGTTAAACATAAATTAGTGTTAGAATAAATGAAATAAAATCGCCTGACTATTTCACGCCCCGAAAAATGTAAATACGTGTTATATATTTCATATTTAGAATTCTCACAAATAACTTTTATAAATAATTCGTTAAATCATAAAGAATTTATTATCATGGACTTCAAAGTAATAACAAGTTTGTTTCTGTCTCATTAGGCCGAACGATGGCCGAATGGTTAGGGTGCTGGCCGTCGGAACTAGAGTTCGTGGGTTCAAATCCCACTATGGCATGGATGCTTGTAGCCGTTCGGAATCGGCTTTAAGTAGTAGGTTCCAGTCTCATTAGCCATCGTGTTGCACAAAGTAGAACGTAGCGCTTCAAAACCAAACCAAATCTGTATCATTAGCACTTCATATAGCAAAATAGTAGGTCTTAGCGCTCTATGTAAAACAAAAGCAAACGAAGTAAGACGCACATATAAAAATATTGAACCGATGATGCTGTTTCGCAGATGCTAATTAGCTTCATGGTCTTTAGAAAGGAATCCAGTGGCTTATGGCTCAGTTTTTTAAGCTACTGAGTTAGTCACATTCATTTTGTGACAGAGTCACTTAGTGAAATAATTATCGGATTTGAAGAAACTTAATTAATTTTACATTTTACGGTTGTTTTTACGGAAAAGGTTTATGTTAAACATAAATTAGGGTTAAAATAAACGAAATAAAAATTTTTGAAATAAAATCGCCTGTCCCTCTCACCGCCCCGAAAATGTAAATACGTGTTATATATTTCATATCTAGAATGCTCACAAATAACATTTTATAAAGCATTCTTTAAATCATAAAGAATTTACTATCATTGACTTATTGTAATAAAAAATTTGTTTCTGTCTCATTAGCTCTTCATATAGCAAAACAGTAGGTCTTAGAGCTCTTGGTAAAATGAAAGCAAACGAAATAAGACGAATATATAAAAATATTGAACCAAGGATGTTGTTTGGCAGATGCAAATTAGCTTCATGGTCTTTAGAAAGGAATTCAATATCTTATGGCTCAGTCAGTTTTTTAAGCTACTGTGTTAGTCACATTCATTTTGTGAAAGAGTCTTTGAGTGAAATAATTACCGGATTTAGAGCAGCCTTAGTTCATTTTACATATTTGGGCTATTTTTAAGGAAAAAAGTTTATATTAAACATAAATTAGGGTTAAAGTAAACGAAATAAAAAATTTTCGAAATAAAAAAGCCTGACTACCTCACCGCCCCCAAAATGTAAATATATGTTATACATTTTATATTTTAAATGCTTACAAATAAAATTTATAAATCATTCGTTAAATCATAAAGAATTTATTATCATGGACATCAAAGTAATAAAAAGTTTTTTTTTGTCTTATTAGGTCATCATATAGCAAAACAGTAGGTCTTAGCGCTCTAGGTAAAACGAAAGCAAACGAAAAAAGATTGAACCGAGGATGTTGTTTCGCATATGCTAATTAACTCCATGGTCTTTATACAGAAACTCGTTGGCTTATGGCTCAGTCAATTTTTTAAGCTACTGAGTTAGTCACATACATTTTGTGCAAAAGTCCTCGAGTGAAATAATTACCAGATTTAGAGCAAGAATTTATTATCATGGACTTATCATGATTAAATCAAACCAAAGCAAACGAAATAAGACACATAAAGAAAAAGATTGAACCGGGGATGTTGTTTCGCATAGAAAAGAACTCAGTGACTTATGGCTCAGTCAGCATTTTAAGCTACTGAGTTAGTTTGGATTGATAATGCAAATCGTTGTAATTGTGAAACCAAATTTCTTTCTTTAAGTGCTTACATTATATTGGCTTCGCATTTAATTCATGCGGCTACCTTCAATGGACTTTTTAAAACACAAAATTTTAATGAAACAAACTTTTTTTATATTATAATTAATATGATTAGATGAAAGTAGCAGTAATTAAAAAAATTAATAAATTAAAAATATATCGCAATTTTTTAAGCCAAAATCTAGTGAAAACTATCATTTACGCCACACCTCATATAATAAATTTGAATGAATATTTTTCAGTAAAATCTATAAGATATATAACTGATACACTTACCTATGTCATCAACCAAAATAATTGAAATACTTCTAAAAAGTCTTAAACTACCAAAAATTTTACAAAATCTCGAATTTTTTGGAAAAATATTCATTTTTTTTAAAATAATCATCTAATTAAATAAATAAATAAAAGAGTGGCAAGATTTTAGTTCAAAATATGAATATAACTGTATAAAATATTTGATGAATTTGATGAAAATTTCATTCTAATGTCTTGAGTACATTTTGTGAAATGACGTGATAAATGTCATTTCTAAAAATAAAGAAAAACACAAAGCAGCACTAAATAATACACACAAAAATAAACCAAAACCACTGTTTCTGAGAAAAAGGATTTAAAAATTTTATTACATCACAAAAAATGTATACTCACTGTAGATTCTTAAAACTTATCATATTTATAAGTCAATCTCTCCTTTACTTCATTTTAAACTAATTTACTTTTTCCGTTATCTGTTAGTATCTTTCTTGATAATTTTGTTTCAGGTAGGGATTGAAGTCTGTATTTTTTAATATGCTCTTGGTCCATTTCCATGTAAGTTTTAAGAATTAGTTGATCAAGGGATATTATAAAATAATTTAAAGAAGCCTAAATATCCAGTGTAAGACAAGAAATATTTACACCTAAAAGCAAAATTTATCTTTTAAGGAAAGTTTCTTTTTAGCAATATTGTCCATAGGAGGTTGTTAAACCTCTTATGGATCTCTCATTATTATTTTGAGACATGCCATGTAAACATTTTTTAACAAATGTTCATCACAATGAGTGTGTTAAATATGTTGATTTTATGATTTAAATTACAGAATCTGGAAGTCCCATGGTCTTTTCTAATAGCTGATTACTATTATGTAATGCTTGCTTTTGGCATTTTCAGATAACTTATACCAAAAATAAACTTTAAAATAGAGTAAATATCAAAAATTAATTTTAAAAATAAGAAAAAATGAATAGTGAATAACTATAAATGAACTGTAACGATATCGCAAAAAGAATGTGAATAAAACTCAAACGGTAATAATGTTGCCCCTTTGTTTCTTAAACTTAGTTAAGAAATAGCTGATAAATGTAAATAACAAATATGCAAGTAAAAGAAATTTGAATCTGTATTTTATAAACAATTGGCAATTTGTATTCTTTAAGAGTAAAAAAAATAGTGTTCAAATAAGTTATGTACATTATGACTGTTATTTAAATGCCCACTTCGGGTTTCTTATTTATGCTATAACTTTGCTTCTAATTATCTTAAATAAAAAATACATCTTCGATACATAAATGTATGATCTATAAAATGGGTAAATAAAGAAAATTTGGAAAATCTCTAAAAAAAGGAGGATTTTTTGCTAGTTACATACCTTAATACTATACCAATGTGTTTTATTCATTATTATTTCAATTTTATTACAGATTCAATTACAGTATTTCAATTTTAATACAGATCTTTCTACAACCTTGTATTTTAATTTATTTCTGGTATATATAAACAGAATTAAAGTACAATTATCACACTATATATTTTCTGTTCAATTTGCGATTATAAAAGTAAAAACATGAAAATCAAACACACAAGAAACATATCGTAAATACCCAAGAAATTACTAAATTGCAATTATTGTGTTTTTAAGTAATCTAAAAATGAGAATTTTGTATTATGGTGCTCGAGTTTTACTTTGATACAATTTTTTTGCATAACCATTCAAATAAATTCTACATTGTTTTAGGTTTGAATGAAAATTAAAGTTCTTTATTTTAAAAATAACACTCTCAATTGTTACAGGATTTTTTTTTTAACCCTCGGTGGCAAACAGCCTTCCCTAAGGATTAGGCTTTCAAATGTTTACCACGAAACAGTTCACTCCGCAACAGTAAAACAAAAAAAAAAGAAAAAAAAATTAAAAAAATTTAGAGAATATAGTCGTGAGTTATCATTTAAACAAAAAAGTCCATAGTTTAAATAACTAAAACGAAACCCTGGAAGAAGGTATCAATATGCTTGCCGTTAATATTAAGAAAAAAAAGGTTAAAACTAGCGAAAGAAGATTAAAAATAAACCAAAACTAGAACGAATCCCTAGTTAGGTGATGTTAAATGGTTTACAAGATAAAATTAGGAACAGGATACTTTTACATAATTAACTTAGAGAGGGCGGTCTCCAAGCATGGATCCAGCCCCGGAAGTGATAAAAAACAAACAGCTGTTACAGGATTTAAAAAAATACAAGTACAAGTAGATCCAAATACAAGTTTTATATTAAACGGGGAGAGTAATTTGATTACAATGAAGTGTTTTAATTGCCCAGTTGTTTTCTATTTCTAATCAATGAACTTTCTACTGATTTGACTACAATATTCAAGGCATATGAAATACTACGGCAGCATGGCTAATCTTAATTGAAATTAGCAATGTTAGTAACTTATAAAAACATTCTTGACTACTAAAATGTTTAAAAAATATACCTAATTAATTAAAAAATAATCTGTCATATTTAACACAATTTGTGAATATGGTTAAGATTAATACGAGTAAATGTATGAGGGAAAATTAAATTTATGGAAAAAATAATCTTAAAAAATAAAGTTTAGTTTATAATGAATGTTATAAAAAAACTAATGTTATTTGAAAGCATAAAAATTGAAATCTCATAGCATAAAAACATTCTTCTAAGAATAAGTCTTTGTTTTTAATCTTTTGAAAACAGTAGAAGTGAAAAAACATTGATAAAGTTACGAAGAAAAGTGTTTAGAAATTATAAACCAACATTGCTAAAATTATCCGATACCTATAAAAATGTTTACATTTTTCTCACCTAAAACCTCATTAAAGGTATGAAATTTTAATATAAATGTAAATTCCTGTGTGGTACATTATTTGAAAATTAG
Source organism: Pardosa pseudoannulata (assembly GCA_032207245.1). Taxonomy (NCBI): domain Eukaryota; kingdom Metazoa; phylum Arthropoda; class Arachnida; order Araneae; family Lycosidae; genus Pardosa; species Pardosa pseudoannulata. The sequence goes on from CM063508.1 coordinate 96,660,379, forward strand.
GAGTATATTTTTGAAGTATAACATTAATAATCTCTTGTAAATGTCACTATAAGAAATTATATTTTAATGAGAGAGATAAAATTGCGATGATGAAAATAATATTCTTTAAATTCTTTTGTAATGATAGAGTAGCATTTTTTAATGATCTTATAAGGATATTTATTCTGATGCCAAAAAATTAGAAACTTTCAATTCCAGGAGCTAAAATTAATATACTGTAACAGTTCCTTTACCATGTCCCTATGAACTAAGGTTTTGAGTTACTTTTAGACTTGACAGCAGTAATGTTAAATCCTCAGAGCTTTTCTCATTTGAAGTGTAATTAGACTCAAGCATATCAACAATAATAAATAATTTTAATAACAATAATAATCAGGGAAGATGCAAGGCCATTTAAATATGGTTCCTTTTTCATTTTCCCAGTTATAAGTCAAATTTATTAGCTTCATTCACTGGCATAACTACCTTACAATACAAATATTCAATGTTTAGGAACAAAAACTGGGTTTGAAATACTTTAGTATAATTTCAACTTTATCGTTTTAAGCTTTGAACAAGTTCTTGTAAAAAATCCTCACGCATAAACATAAATATATATATATAATATATAATATATATATATATATATATATATATATATATATATATATATATATAATATATATATATATATTATATATATTATATATATATATATATATATATATATATATATATATATATATATATATATATATATATATGTTTTTTTATATACATATTTTCAATCAGAGAAATTTTTTATTTCCTTAAAAACCTGTCTTGATTCAATTAAATATATTTATGTCACATTTTTATATACTTTTCTTAAGGTTACATTAAACGTATAGCCAAGTGAAATATACTTGAATATTTCATATTGCTATTTTATTGAGTCGGGAAATATAATAAAAAATAAAAATTAAAAAATTTCTTTTAATATGCTTATAATTTCTAAAATCATTACATAAGAGAAAATTTAACTACTTTTATTAACATTAAGTTTAAACAGCACGTATTTGATTCATTTGTTTCAGCTGTAATCGTCATATATCTATAGTTAAAAGTTATTTAAGGTTAATATATTTCTAACTGCAAACCTATTTTTTTTAAAATTAACTTTGAATATTTATTTTGTGCGGGAAGAGTGAATATTCTAAATAATTAAATTTTTGTATATACATATATGCACTTATACGTATAATACTACACATAACCATGTACAATTGTACATTCAATATGCATGAAATTTTGTTTTAATGATTCTTAGTTGTAGCGTGCTTAAAATTGTGAATCTTTTCATCTAAAATTCTTTCATTTACAGCTTTAGGGGTCATAGTAGCATTTCAGATGTACAATCATTTTTGTTACAGCCTTTTTTAAAATTAATTATAAAATAAAAGTATTTGCTCCTTTTAGAATGAATTTATTAACGCTCATAGCAAGCATTGAGAATGAAGATTTTTTTTTATTGATCTAACATAAGAAAAACTATTTAATTTTGTTATTTCAAGTAGCATATTTTTATAATGACATAAATATATGAATGGATTAGAAAAAGTGAAATTCAGTCACTCATAAAATAACTTAATTTATAGTAAAAAGTAAATTTTTATTTTATTTTACATTATTATAAAATTTAATATGTATATATTATTTACAAGTATCATATTATAATAATTTGAATATTTGATGCATTCTGTACAGCAAATCATTAAAGGTATCTAACTATTTTACTTGGAAAAAATTTAATTTTGCGAAATTAATCACGATTGTTCTAACTCAGCCTCCGTCATGCTATATGAAATACATTGCTCGGTTTTTCACTTGTTGTAAATGTTTTATGTTTCATATAAAATGCATTGTTTTATAAAATGAAACTAAATAATTTTATAGAGTTAAAACCTTATGGATAATGCAGAAAAAAATTGCATTCTAAACAGTACTGATAATTTTATTTAATATTGAATTTAAAATTCGTTGTTATAGCAAATACTTTATCAAAAGACAATATGTCCCTTTAAGTTATTATTTACGTTTTCCTTCACATACTTGATAAAATTACCCCGATGTAGGGATTTAAACAGCTGATCTTATATCTGAAAATTCTTTTTAGATAAGTATTAATGAAACTTTGTAAGATAAACCATCCATGTTTTGAAACGTTTCAAAATAGTATCGAAATATCAACTAAGAAAAGAAATTTTATTTTAAAACTGAAACTTCAAATGCAGCAATGTAAATAAAACCGCAATAATGTTTTGAAATTAATACGAATTAAAATTTAAAGCGTGCTTGGCTTTAAATAAAGATAACTCTTAAAATTTAACTATTGAGACTCTTTATGAATTTTAGAGCTCTTAAACTTTCTCGAAATATAAATTTATACGGGGTTTTCTCCAAAGATTCTTAAATATGAGTGATCATACTTGATCCATAAGTAGATATTTTAGTATTAATTTTTATAACAATATACGATTTTCTTCTTTATTAATTAATTTTTAGTTACTGGATTACTATATTAGCTTATTTTTACAGGCTGTAAATAAATAGTTTATGATTGTATTAAATCTGTACTTAAAATCTTCTTTAAAGAAATCAAATTATCTTATACGCCACATTACAGTGGAAAATTTATCAGTTCTAGGAAAAGAAGAGAAGTTTTTAATTTCAATAAGCAATAATTTTGCTGAATTTGACGAAATCAAACATATTTAAATGCATTATTTCAATGACACTACATATAATCTGGGACAAAAACGTAGAATATCTTGAGTAAATTATTTTCTACAGAGCACTTATGTGTTTCGAGATACCTGTAATCGAAAATTATTGATTTATCGGAATCTGTTTTTCCAATAAATGCTTTTTTAGCTTCAACGGAATTAGGAAAGAGGCAAATTCTCTGTATTTTTTTTAAATGACAAGAGAGGTATAGTGACTCAAACATGTTTTTAGTATTTCGAATAAACATTACAAATTATATGAAAAGTTAAATTTTTCTGATTCATTAGGTTATTCATGAAGGAGACATAAAATGCTCATTCAAATTTCATATTACGGTCAACTTCGTCTTTGACTGAGAGTAGAGCTTAGGTTATTTAAATAAGTTTTCCTTTCAAAATGATTCTTAACTACTAAGTATTGATTTCTGTAAAAGTATTAAAGTATAAGAACGCCTCTTTTTTCTTATAAAGAATTCCACTATTGTCAGTCAATCGAGATTTGGTATGCCAGTCATTCCAAAAGTCATGGAGAAAATCATCCAATACCTTCACCTAGTTGAATATATCTCTTTGGTAAAACTCCCTTTTCTGAATTCTGTAAGTGTCTACCGCATTTCTATGTCTACCAGAAACAATCATCCTTTCAATGAACATTTTCAAAAGAAACTGAAGACGTAAAAATAGTTTGAGGACAGTTTAGAATTATAAGACAGGTGCTAGAGTATCTCCCACTTTTCTGAATGTAACTTCTACATTAATCATTACGATATTTGTAATTAAATCATTTAAGATATGGGAAAATGTGTTATCATGAAGCCAAATCACCTTTCTTAGTTTTCTCGGCTGTTTCACCTGTTTTCCTTTTTTTGCAGATAGATAATTAGCTTTTGAGACTTCTTTGGACGGGTAGAGGGAAATGGAGCACAGTTCCACTACTTTAGTTTGTATTCAACGCCCCCTCCCCTCGAAATGTATTCAGCAACCTCACCCCTTTGTAAAATTTCCTTAATTTAAAGTGTTGGGTAGGACAAGTACTCAACTATGAGAGGCAAAATGTTTAAGTAATTTTGTTCTATATAGTTACGAATAAACTTTTATTACGGAGACACGAAAAAAAAATTATGGTCGAATGGTTAGGGAGCTGACCTTCGGTTCTGAAGTTTTTGTTTCGAATCCCACTGGGATATAGATGTTCGTAGTCGTTTGGAATCGGCTTTAAGTTGTAGGTCCCTGTCTCAATAACCATCGAGTTGTAAAATAGTAGCTCGTACCACTCCAAATCAAACCAAACAAATGCTGTTGATTAAATATACTTTTCTGAATATCGTCCCAATTTCACGCAGAAGCTAGGGTAAGAAAATAACTGGTTCTGGTACCCCAGGATAAGTTTTTTTTATTGCGGGTAAAAATTGTTTAAATTAGATAATTAATGTAATAAATTTAATTGGTATTTTTAAAATTAGGTTTGAAAGCCAAAGCCTGCTCCGACAAGCCCATCAGCATCCTCCCCCCGGGGATTAAATATAATCTTGATTAAATATATTTTTTGAATATCAGCCAAGTTTCACACAGAAGATAAGAAAGGAAAATAACCACATTAATGGTACCACATTAAATTTGTTTTATTAAGGGTAAAAATAGTGTAAATATTAGGTAATTCATGTAATAAACTTATTTAATATTTTTATAATTACGTTTGAAAGCCAAAAACCTGCTTCCATCTTCACCCTACAGCCTGAAATAAATCCACTTCCCACCTGCATCACCCCCCCCCCAAGGATTAAATATATTTCTCTGAATGTCAGCCCAATTTTAATAGGGATGATAGGGATATGGGAAAATAGGGAATGAAAATAACTGGTTCTGGTACCCCAGCATAAGTTTTTTTATTGCGGGTAAAAATTGTTCAAATTAGAGAATTAATGTAATAAATTTATTTGGCATTTTTAAAATTAAGTTTGAAAGCCAAAACTTGTTTAGATCACCGAAACAAGTTCACTGTCCAGCATCATCTTTCCCCGGAGAATAAAATATATTTTTGATTAAATATATTTCTCTGAATATCAGCCCAATTTAACGCAGAGGTTAGGGAATGAAAATAACTGGTTCTGATAATGCCGCTTAAGTTTGTTTCATTATTACTGGTAAGATTGTGTAAATTTAATAATTGATGTAACAAATTTATTTAGTATTTTTAAAATTAAGTCTGAGAGCCAAAACCTGCTCCCATCGTCACCCTACTGCCTGAAATAAGTTTACTGCCCATCTGCATCACCTCCCCCCCCCGAGGATTAAATATATTCTCTGAATATCAGCCCAATTTCAAGCAGAAGATAGGGAATGAAAATAACTGGTTCCGACACAACCGCGTAAGTTTGTTTTATTACTGGTAAAATGGTGTAATTTTGATGAATCATGTAATAAATTTATTTTCTGATACATATTAAGTCCTGATACATACTAAGTTAGTTTCATTACTGGTAAAAATCGTGTAAATTGGATAATTCATGTAATAAATTTATTTAGTATTTTTATAATTAATTTTGAAAGCCAAAAACCTGCACCCATCGTCACCCTACCGCCTGAAATAAGTTCACTGGCCCACCTGCATCATCCCCCCGACGATTAAATGTATTACTCTGGATGTTAGCCCAATTTCACGCAGAAGGTAGGGAATGAAAGTAACTGGTCCTGATAAAACTGCATAAGTTTGTTTTATTACTGGTAAAATCGTGTAAATTGGATAAGTGATGTAATAAATTTATTTAGTATTTTTAAAATTAAGTTTGAAAGCCAAAACCTGCTCCCATCGTCACCCTACTGCCTGAAATAAGTTCACTGCCCACGTGCATCACCCCCCCCCCTAGAATTAAATATATTTCTCTAAATGTCAGCCCAATTTCATGCAGAAGATAGGAAATGAAAGTAACTGGTCCTGATACCACTGCATATGTTTGTTTTATTACTGGTAAACTCGTGTAAATTGGATAATTTATGTAATAAATTTTTTTAGAATTTTTAAAATTAAGTTCGAAAGCCAAAACCTGTTTAGATCGCCAACACAAGTTCATTGCCCAGCATCATCACCCCCGGGGATTAACTATATTTTGATTTAATATATTTCTCTGAATGTCAGCCCAATTTCACGCAGAAGATAGGAATGAAAATAACTGGTCCTGATACCACCGAGTAAGTTTGTTTTATTACTGGTAAAATGGTGTAAATTTGATGAATCATGTAAAAAATTTATTTCCTGATCCATACTAAGTTTGTTTTATTACTGGTAAAATCGTGTAAATTGGATAAGTCATGTAATACATTTATTTCGTATTTTTAAAATTAAGGTTGAAAGCCAAAGCCTGCTCCCATCGTCACCCTACTGTATGAAATAAGTTCACTGCCCACCTGCATCATCCCCCCGAGGATTAAATGTATTACTCTGAATGTCAGCCCAATTTCACGCAGAAGGTAGGGAATGAAAATAACTGGTTCTGACACCACTGCATAAGTTTATTTTATTACTGGTAAAATCGTGTAAATTTGATAATTCATGTAATAAATTTATTTAGTATTTTTAAAATTAAGTTTGAAAGCCAAAACCTGCTCCCATCGTCACCCTTCCACCTGGAATAAGTTTACTGCCTACTAGCATCACCCCCTACCCGGGGATTGAATATATGTATGATTAAATATATTTTTCTGAATGTGGGCCGAATTTCAAGCAGAAGATAGGGCATGAAAAGAACTGGTTTTAATACCACAACGTAAGTTTGTTTTATTATTGGTAAAAATTGTGCAAATTAGATAATTCATGTAATACATTTATTTAGTATTTTTAAAATTAAGTTTATAAACCAAAACTTGCTCCTATCATTACACTACTGCCTGATACAAGTTCACTGCCCACCTGCATCACCCCCCCCCCAAGGATTAAATATATTTCTCTGAATATCAGACCAATTTCACGCAGAAGATAGGGAATGAAAATAACTGGTTCTGATACAACCGCGTAAGTTTGTTTTATTACTGGTAAAATTGTGTAAATTTGATGAATTATGTAATAAATTTATTTCTTGATACATACTAAGTCCTAATACATACTAAGTTAGTTTCATTACTGGTAAAAATCGTGTAAATTGGATAATTCATGTAATAAATTTATTTAGTATTTTTATAATTAATTTTGAAAGCCAAAAACCTGCACCCATATTCACCCTACCGCCTGAAATAAGTTCACTGCCCACCTGCATCATCCCCCGACGATTAAATGTATTACTCTGGATATTAGCCCAATTTCACGCAGAAGGTAGGGAATGAAAGTAACTGGTTCTGATAAAACTGCATAAGTTTGTTTTATTACTGGTAAAATCGTGTAAATTGGATAAGTCATGTAATAAATTTGTTTAGTATTTTTAAAATTAAGTTCGAAAGCCAAAACCTGTTTAAATCGCCAACACAATTTCATTGCCCAGCAGCATCACCCCCGGGGATTAACTATATTTTTGATTTAATATATTTCTCTGAATGTCAGCCCAATTTCACGCAGAAGATAGGAATGAAAATAACTGGTCCTGATACCACCGAGTAAGTTTGTTTTAATACTGGTAAAATGGTGTAAATTTGATGAATCATGTAATAAATTTATTTCCTGATACATACTAAGTTAGTTTTATTACTGATAAAATCGTGTAAATTGGATAAGTGATGTAATAAATTTATTTCGTATTTTTAAAATTAAGTTTGAAAGTCAAAACCTGCACCCATCATCACCCTACCACCCGAAATATGTTCACTGCCCACCTGCATCATCCCCCCGAGAATTAAATGTATTATGCTGGATGTCAGCCCAATTTCACGCAGAAGGTAGGGAATGAAAGTAACTGGTCCTGATAAAACTGCATAAGTTTGTTTTATTACTGATAAAATCGTGTAAATTGGATAAGTGATGTAATAAATTTATTTCGTATTTTTAAAATTAAATTTGAAAGCCAAAACCTGTTTAAATCGCCAACACAATTTCATTGCCCAGCAGCATCACCCCCGGGGATTAACTATATTTTTGATTTAATATATTTCTCTGAATGTCAGCCCAATTTCACGCAGAAGATAGGAATGAAAATAACTGGTCCTGATACCACCGAGTAAGTTTGTTTTAATACTGGTAAAATGGTGTAAATATGATGAATCATGTAATAAATTTATTTCCTGATACATACTAAGTTTGTTTTATTACTGGTAAAATCGTGTAAATTGGATAAGTGATGTAATAAATTTATTTCGTATTTTTAAAATTAAATTTGAAAGCCAAAACCTGCACCCATCGTCAACCTACTGCATGAAATAAGTTCACTGCCCACCTGCATCATCCCCCCGAGGATTAAATGTATTACTCTGAATGTCAGCCCAATTTCACGCAGAAGGTAGGGAATGAAAATAACTGGTCCTGACACCACTGCTTAAGTTTGTTTTATTACTGGTAAAAATCGTGTAAATTGGATAATTCATGTAATAAATTTATTTTGTATTTTTAAAATTAAGTTTGAAAGCCAAAACCTGCTTCCATTGTCACCCTTCCACCTGGAATAAGTTTACTGCCTACTAGCATCACCCCCTACCCGGGGATTGAATATATGTATGATTAAATATATTTTTCTGAATGTGGGCCGAATTTCAAGCAGAAGATAGGGCATGAAAAGAACTGGTTTTAATACCACAACGTAAGTTTGTTTTATTACTGGTAAAATTGTGTAAATTAGATACTTCATGTAATACATTTATTTAGTATTTTTAAAATTAAGTTTATAAACCAAAACTTGCTCCTATCATTACACGACTGCCTGATACAAGTTCACTGCCCACCTGCATCAGCCTCTCCCCCAAGGATTAAATATATTTCTCTGAATATCAGCCAAATTTCAGGCAGAAGATAGGGAATGAAAATAACTGGTTCTGATACAACCGCGTATGTTAGCTTTATTACTGGTAAAATGCTGTAAATTTGATGAATCATGTAATAAATTTATTTCCTGATACATACTAAGTCCTAATACATACTAAGTTAGTTTCATTACTGGTAAAAATCGTGTGTAAATTGGATAATTCATGTAATAAATTTATTTAGTATTTTTATAATTAATTTTGAAAGCCAGAAACCTGCACCCATTGTCACTCTACCGCCTAGAATAAGTTCACTGCCCACCTGCATCAGCCTCTCCCCCAAGGATTAAATGTATTTCTCTGGTTGTCAGCCCAATTTCACGCAGAAGGTAGGGAATGAAAGTAACTGGTCCTGATAAAACTGCATAAGTTTGTTTTATTACTGGTAAAATCGTGTAAATTGGATAAGTGATGTAATAAATTTATTTCGTATTTTTAAAATTAAGTTTGAAAGTCAAAACCTATTTAGATCGCCGAAACAAGTTCACTGCCCAGCAGCATCATCCCCCCGGGGATTAAAATATATTTTTGATTTAATATATTTCTCTGAATATCAGCCCAATTTCAGGCAGAAGATAGGGAATGAAAATAACTGGTTCTGATACAACCGCGTATGTTAGCTTTATTACTGGTAAAATGCTGTAAATTTGATGAATCATGTAATAAATTTATTTCCTGATACATACTAAGTTAGTTTTATTACTGATAAAAATCGTGTAAATTGGATAAGTGATGTAATAAATTTATTTCGTATTTTTAAAATTAAGTTTGAAAGTCAAAACCTGCACCCATCATCACCCTACCACCCGAAATATGTTCACTGCCCACCTGCATCATCCCCCCGAGAATTAAATGTATTATGCTGGATGTCAGCCCAATTTCACGCAGAAGGTAGGGAATGAAAGTAACTGGTCCTGATAAAACTGCATAAGTTTGTTTTATTACTGATAAAATCGTGTAAATTGGATAAGTGATGTAATACATTTATTTCGTATTTTTAAAATTAAGTTTGAAAGTCAAAACCTGTTTAAATCGCCAACACAATTTCATTGCCCAGCAGCATCACCCCCGGGGATTAACTATATTTTTGATTTAATATATTTCTCTGAATGTCAGCCCAATTTCACGCAGAAGATAGGAATGAAAATAACTGGTCCTGATACCACCGAGTAAGTTTGTTTTAATACTGGTAAAATGGTGTAAATATGATGAATCATGTAATAAATTTATTTCCTGATACATACTAAGTTTATTTTATTACTGGTAAAATCGTGTAAATTGGATAAGTCACGTAATACATTTATTTCGTATTTTTTAAATTAAGTTTGAAAGCCAAAACCTGCTCCCATCGTCACCCTACCACCTGGAATAAGTTTACTGCCTACTAACATCACTCCCTCCCCGGGGATTGAATAAATGTTTGATTAAATATATTTTTCTGAATGTCGGCCGAATTTCAAGCAGAAGATAGGGCATGAAAAGAACTGGTTCTAATACCACCACGTAAGTTTGTTTTATTATTGGTAAAAATTGTGTAAATTAGATAATTCATGTAATACATTTATTTAGTATTTTTAAAATTAAGTTTATAAACCAAAACTTGCTCCCATCGTTACACTACTGCCTGATACAAGTTCACTGCTCACCAGCAACACCCCCTTGGGATTAGATATATTTTTGATTAAATATATTTCTTCGAATGTCGGCCCAATTTCACGTAGAAGATAGGGAATGAAAATTACTGGTTCCGATACCAACACGTAAGTTTGTTTTACTACTGGTAAAAATCATGTAAATTAGATAATTAACATAATAAATTTATTTAGTACTTTTAAAATTAAGTTCGAAAGCCAAAATCTACTGAGATCGCTGCCCAAGCGTCCGAAACAAAACAAGTTCACTGCCCACCAGTATTATCTCACCGCCCCCGGGGCGATATCTACCCCTTTGGAAACAACTGGTTTATATGATATACATACGAGTGCATTTTAAGCAAACGTAAACACAACAATTTGTTATAAAAGCCAGTTACTATTAATTAATTATATTACTCCAACATTCAACATTACAGCATCCATCATTGCAAAAACTCAGTAACACTAAGTCTAAGAAAATAACGTTTCTAAACAATTGCAAAAGACAAATATATATATTTCCAATAAGTACGGGTTCAAAGAAAGATAAAATAATGGAGTAAGTCACGCGACTTCCTTGGAAGTGGAGTGATTTAGCAATTATAACAAGACAGAATGTGGGATGCAACAAATGTAATAGAGAAACTACTGTAGCAATTTCCACTGAGATTTAGAGATTTTTAGCATGTTTGCTATTATTGTTAGCTAAAACTTTCAAACAAAAGTACACTTTTTATGCATTTAGGCGTAAATGATGTGACTTTTACAGAAAATGTCTACTATTGTCTCCGTTGCTTTCTTTAAGATAGGAAACAAATATAGCCGACTACAGCCGACTACATTGTTTCTATTCTTCCATTTTATACCATGTTATATTTGCGGATACCTTCTGAAAAAAATCTTTGACTATCATAAAATATACGCTCTGCTGCCAATTTTAATTATAGTATGTTGTTTAAATGCTTATAATTACGATAATTTCTGGAAATGTTATATTTTAATTTAATTCTAATACTGTAACGGAAACTTTTAAACTGGAGTTTTTAGTTGGAAAGTAATTTATTTCATAAATAAGATATTTTAATTACTTAATTAAAGATGATATTTATTTATGTTCAAAACGCTTTCGATGAAATTAATGATTCAGTACTTGAAAAAGTATTTCATTTTCTTACATTTAAATACATATGTTACCTTAGATGTGACATCTTAATTAATTTAGAGTATTAGAATTTTGTATTTATAAAAAATTGTTTTTCACATTATCTGCAATTGAAATTTTATATTATTATGACCAACTGAAATGAACATCATGTATTTACATATGAAAATACATATATCTATATTAAATTTACTAATGAAAATTAATTTGAATAACAAACTTTTGATTTAATAAATATGATCTACATAACTAAATAAAAATCATCCAAAAGAAAAGTAATTAAATATCGCTTATTAATAAGGAAATAAAAAGATTATTTTCAAATGCTGTAAATAATTATAATGTTTCTTCTTATGGAGGTTAGTTTTTATTTTCATATTAAATAAAATCCCAATGTATGATAAAAGATAGAATTGCCCTTCATGAGTAACCTTATAGTTAATTGCTTTTTATGTTAAATAGTTATATAATTTTCTGCTTGATATTAGTTTTATCAATTTCATAAGTGTGCAGCAATTAAATGTTAAATTAAAAAGTTAAAAATAATGTAAAATTATGCTGATCGTTACGGCATTTACTTATTTAAGATGCAAGTGGCTTCCAGATCGTTCACCATTTATTGTGCATAGAATCCGAACTGTAATATGTAAGATTACACTCGTTTTATTTTAGTATATTTACTCGTGCATAGCGTGCCCTTTGTTTGTTATAAGAGAAAACGGTGAAAAGTTGTAAGACTAACTTAAAATTTAACTACAAGGGAAATTTTCAAGATTGTAAACCAGTTTGTACGTAGTCCCAATGAACCATTTTCATAAAATGCAACAATAAAATGCAACAAAGAGTATAAATGCATAAAATGCAATTATATTCTTTGAATTCTAGCATATTTACTAGTGTATAAGATCCACCCTGTTTTAAGAAATATAGCGTTAAATTATATATCCTATATAAAGTTAACCTAAAATGTGGAATACTAGTACCTGTTCAGATAGCAAACCAGTTCTTACGCAAACCCAATGAAACAGAACGGTAAAATATAAAATGATACTTGTTGTACTTTAGTATATTTACTCGTGTATAGCGTTCAACTTGTTTTCTATGTGGAAAAACGAAGAAAATCCATATCTCGGCTGAAAATGTAGAGTAAATGTGACTGGTTTTCCAAATTGTCAACCTATAGGAACGGGACTTAATAAATAAATATGGTAAAAGGCAAAGTTGTGCTCTTTATAGTTTGTCATATTACCTCTTGTATAACGTGCACTCTATTTGTTATAAGAAACAAGCGGTGAAAATTTATATCGCATATATAACGTTAACCTAAAATTTTTAATTGAAGTGCCTTTCCTCATAGTCAACTATTTACTTCCCAGACACAATGAATTTGAACGGTAAAACGGTAAAATAATGCTCATTGTATTTTAGTTCATATATTCGTGTAATGTTTTTGCCCTGTTTTTAACTCTTTAAAGGTCACTATTATAAATTCTTCGGGAATTCAATGAAATTAGTTCCTAAATGGTATCTATGAACTTTATCAATGTAAATGCATATTTTTTTACATTTTTTGAGGGAGTGGAATTTAAGGGGTGGTTAAAATGCAAAATCCAGCCCCTTGTACGGAGTGAAAATGCTTTTTTAAAGGTTTAATTATGCTGCGGAAAAATCATTATTATTTAAAAGGGTATGATAAAGAAAAACTAACCAATTTACAGCCTAACGATGGCCATATAATACAGCCCTGCTTTTAGGTACTGGAATTCATGGGTTAAAATCCCACTGCAGGTATGGATGTTCGTAGCAATTCGGAATCGGCCTTAAGCTGTTGGTCTCGGACTTATTCACACTAGTGTTGAAAAACAGTAGACCGTACTAAATATAAACAATTTTAAAGTGTGATTTGGATAGACATTTATTTGGGCTTATAAGTAAAAAAATCATATTACTGACTTCTCCAGGTAAAGTAAGTTTAACCACGTATATTTCAAATGAAGTACAGAGCACTTGTATATTCTCTGTTGTGAGTTGGAAATGTCATAAACATAGAGAACCTAAAAGCCTATCCTATGTCTTTCAAAAGCAGAAAAAAATTAACAGGTGGTTTCGCTCCGAAACCACTGTCCGTTAAAGGGTTAATAGGAAAAAACAGCGAAAAATTACTTCTCGTGTATAACTCTAACCATAAATGTCACATACAAGTGGCTTACCACACTGTAAACCCTTTCCTAAGCAGACACAATGAATCAGATCAGTAAAATGTAAAATTATACTCGTTGTATTTTGGTGTCTTTGCTATTATAGTTTGCAGCTTTTTTGTTCTAGGACACGATGACATATTATATCATGTGTATGGCTCTAATCTCAAATTTGACATACAATTGGCTTTCCAGATTGTAAACCGTTTTCTACGTTACACAAAGTATAACATTGGTAAAATGTAAAATGATATTGTATTTAAGGTATTTACTCGTGTATGGCGTGTACCGTGTTTGTTAGAGGAGAAAATGATGTAAAATTTTATCCCGTGTATAACATTAACTTGAAATGGGATATAAAAGTGGCTTTCAGACTGTAAACCGTTTGCTACGTGGCCACAAAGTATAATATTGGTAAAATGTAAAATGATATTGTATTTTAAGTATTTACTCGTGTATAGCTTGTACCATGTTTGTTAGAGGAGAAAACGATGTAAAATTTCATCCCGTGTATAACATTAACTTGAAATGGGATATAAAAGTGGCTTTCAGACTGTAAACCGTTTGCTACGTGGCCACAAAGTATAACATTGGTAAAATGCAAAATGATATTGTATTTTAGGTATTTACTCGTGCATGGCGTGTAGCATGTTTGTTAGAGGAGAAAACGATGTAAAATTTCATCCCGTGTATAACATTAACTTGAAATGGGATATAAAAGTGGCTTTCAGACTGTAAACCGTTTGCTACGTGGCCACAAAGTATAACATTGGTAAAATGCAAAATGATATTGTATTTTAGGTATTTACTCGTGCATGGCGTGTAGCATGTTTGTTAGAGGAGAAAACGATGTAAAATTTTATCCCGTGTATAACATTAACTTGAAATGGGTTATACGAGTGGTTTTCCAGACTGTAAATCATTTGCTACTTGGACACAGAGAATCAGACAGGTAAAATGTAAAATGATACTTGTTGTATTTTAGGTAAAAATTTAACCCCGTGTATAAATCTAAATGTATGTAAGTGTGCAATAATATGACATGCAAGTGGCTTTATATATTGTAAACAAATTGTTATGTATACACAAAGAATCAATATGGTAAAAAAGTGAAAATGATATTCGCTGTATTTTCGTGTGATACCCATATAATGGTTGCTACTCATACCCAATAAACTGAATTCAAACGCTACCTCAAAGATGACATCTTTCTTACTGAATCCTTTCAAGCTTATCAGTTATCTAAGGTCTTAAGGCAATTTTGGCTGTTGCAGACCATGTGGGCTGAAATTGACGATTTCGATGCAACCCATTTTTTTAGAGGGTGCAACAGGACGAATTGCATTTTTGCTATTTCTTTTCAATCTGTATGAGAAAAGTGAATTGTGATAATGTGTAACATGTATAAATAGAAAGAGAAGTCGTATTGGAAAGAGAGGTCTGTGGTTGTTACGCATACCTAGTAAATCGAATTCAAACGTTAGTTCAAAGATGGCATTTTCTTACTGAATTCTTTCAAGCATATTATCAGTCATCTAAGGTCTTAAAGCGATTCTGTCTGTTTCAGACCATGTGGACTTAAATTGAAGATTTCGATGCAACCTCCTTTTTTAGAGGGTGCAACAGGACGAATTGAAATTTTGCTATTTCTTTTCAATCTGTATGAGAAAAGTGAATTGTGATAATGTGTAACATGTATAAATAGAAAGAGAAGTCGTATTGGAAAGAGAGGTCTGTGGTTGTTACGCATACCTAGTAAATCGAATTCAAACGCTAGTTCAAAGATGACATTTTCTTACTGAATTCTTTCAAGCATATTATCAGTCATCTAAGGTCTTAAAGCGATTCTGTCTGTTTCAGACCATGTGGACTTAAATTGAAGATTTCGATGCAACCTCCTTTTTTAGAGGGTGCAACAGGAAGAATTTTATTTTCGCTATTTCTTTTCAATCTGTATGAGAAAAGTGAATTGTGATAATGTGTAACATGTATAAATAGAAAGAGAAGTCGTATTGGAAAGAGAGGTCTGTGGTTGTTACGCATACCTAGTAAATCGAATTCAAACGTTAGTTCAAAGATGGCATTTTCTTACTGAATTCTTTCAAGCATATTATCAGTCATCTAAGGTCTTAAAGCGATTCTGTCTGTTTCAGACCATGTGGACTTAAATTGAAGATTTCGATGCAACCTCCTTTTTTAGAGGGTGCAACAGGACGAATTGAAATTTTGCTATTTCTTTTCAATCTGTATGAGAAAAGTGAATTGTGATAATGTGTAACATGTATAAATAGAAAGAGAAGTCGTATTGGAAAGAGAGGTCTGTGGTTGTTACGCATACCTAGTAAATCGAATTCAAACGTTAGTTCAAAGATGGCATTTTCTTACTGAATTCTTTCAAGCATATTATCAGTCATCTAAGGTCTTAAAGCGATTCTGTCTGTTTCAGACCATGTGGACTTAAATTGAAGATTTCGATGCAACCTCCTTTTTTAGAGGGTGCAACAGGACGAATTGCATTTTTGCTATTTCTTTTCAATCTGTATGAGAAAAGTGAATTGTGATAATGTGTAACATGTATAAATAGAAAGAGAAGTCGTATTGGAAAGAGAGGTCTGTGGTTGTTACGCATACCTAGTAAATCGAATTCAAACGCTAGTTCAAAGATGACATTTTCTTACTGAATTCTTTCAAGCATATTATCAGTCATCTAAGGTCTTAAAGCGATTCTGTCTGTTTCAGACCATGTGGACTTAAATTGAAGATTTCGATGCAACCTCCTTTTTTAGAGGGTGCAACAGGACGAATTTTATTTTGCTATTTCTTTTCAATCTGTATGAGAAAAGTGAATTGTGATAATGTGTAACATGTATAAATAGAAAGAGAAGTCGTATTGGAAAGAGAGGTCTGTGGTTGTTACGCATACCTAGTAAATCGAATTCAAACGCTAGTTCAAAGATGACATTTTCTTACTGAATTCTTTCAAGCATATTATCAGTCATCTAAGGTCTTAAAGCGATTCTGTCTGTTTCAGACCATGTGGACTTAAATTGAAGATTTCGATGCAACCTCCTTTTTTAGAGGGTGCAACAGGACGAATTGCATTTTTGCTATTTCTTTTCAATCTGTATGAGAAAAGTGAATTGTGATAATGTGTAACATGTATAAATAGAAAGAGAAGTCGTATTGGAAAGAGAGGTCTGTGGTTGTTACGCATACCTAGTAAATCGAATTCAAACGCTAGTTCAAAGATGACATTTTCTTACTGAATTCTTTCAAGCATATTATCAGTCATCTAAGGTCTTAAAGCGATTCTGTCTGTTTCAGACCATGTGGACTTAAATTGAAGATTTCGATGCAACCTCCTTTTTTAGAGGGTGCAACAGGACGAATTGCATTTTTGCTATTTCTTTTCAATCTGTATGAGAAAAGTGAATTGTGATAATGTGTAACATGTATAAATAGAAAGAGAAGTCGTATTGGAAAGAGAGGTCTATGGTTGTTACGCATACCTAGTAAATCGAATTCAAACGCTAGTTCAAAGATGACATTTTCTTACTGAATTCTTTCAAGCATATTATCAGTCATCTAAGGTCTTAAAGCGATTCTGTCTGTTTCAGACCATGTGGACTTAAATTGAAGATTTCGATGCAACCTCCTTTTTTAGAGGGTGCAACAGGAAGAATTTTATTTTCGCTATTTCTTTTCAATCTGTATGAGAAAAGTGATTTGTGATAATGTGTAACGTATAAATAGAAAGAGAAATCGTATTGGAAAGAGAGGTCTATGGTTGTTACGCATACCTAGTAAATCGAATTCAAACGCTAGTTCAAAGATGGACATTTTCTTACTGAATTCTTTCAAGCATATTATCAGTCATCTAAGGTCTTAAAGCGATTCTGTCTGTTTCAGACCATGTGGACTTAAATTGAAGATTTCGATGCAACCTCCTTTTTTAGAGGGTGCAACAGGACGAATTGCATTTTTGCTATTTCTTTTCAATCTGTATGAGAAAAGTGAATTGTGATAATGTGTAACATGTATAAATAGAAAGAGAAGTCGTATTGGAAAGAGAGGTCTGTGGTTGTTACGCATACCTAGTAAATCGAATTCAAACGCTAGTTCAAAGATGACATTTTCTTACTGAATTCTTTCAAGCATATTATCAGTCATCTAAGGTCTTAAAGCGATTCTGTCTGTTTCAGACCATGTGGACTTAAATTGAAGATTTCGATGCAACCTCCTTTTTTAGAGGGTGCAACAGGACGAATTGCATTTTTGCTATTTCTTTTCAATCTGTATGAGAAAAGTGAATTGTGATAATGTGTAACATGTATAAATAGAAAGAGAAGTCGTATTGGAAAGAGAGGTCTATGGTTGTTACGCATACCTAGTAAATCGAATTCAAACGCTAGTTCAAAGATGACATTTTCTTACTGAATTCTTTCAAGCATATTATCAGTCATCTAAGGTCTTAAAGCGATTCTGTCTGTTTCAGACCATGTGGACTTAAATTGAAGATTTCGATGCAACCTCCTTTTTTAGAGGGTGCAACAGGACGAATTGCATTTTTGCTATTTCTTTTCAATCTGTATGAGAAAAGTGAATTGTGATAATGTGTAACATGTATAAATAGAAAGAGAAGTCGTATTGGAAAGAGAGGTCTATGGTTGTTACGCATACCTAGTAAATCGAATTCAAACGCTAGTTCAAAGATGACATTTTCTTACTGAATTCTTTCAAGCATATTATCAGTCATCTAAGGTCTTAAAGCGATTCTGTCTGTTTCAGACCATGTGGACTGAAATTGAAGATTTCGATGCAACCTCATTTTTTAGAGGATGCAACAGGACGAATTTTATTTTCGCTATTTCTTTTCAATCTGTATGAGAAAAGTGATTTGTGATAATGTGTAACGTATAAATAGAAAGAGAAATCGTATTGGAAAGAGAGGTCTATGGTTGTTACGCATACCTAGTAAATCGAATTCAAACGCTAGTTCAAAGATGACATTTTCTTACTGAATTCTTTCAAGCATATTATCAGTCATCTAAGGTCTTAAAGCGATTCTGTCTGTTTCATACCATGTGGACTTAAATTGAAGATTTCGATGCTACCTCCTTTTTTAGAGGGTGCAACAGGAAGAATTTTATTTTCGCTATTTCTTTTCAATCTGTATGAGAAAAGTGATTTGTGATAATGTGTAACGTATAAATAGAAAGAGAAGTCGTATCCCAGTTGAGAGGGGGATCGACAAACCAAGTTCAGAGGGCACGCCAAGAGTGGGAGATGTCGCCAAATTCTAAAACCCAGTTTTCTGGCAAAACTTGATTTATTTTTTATTCTCTATTTTTTTCAAATTTGTGTTCATCTTAACAAAATTTCAAATCTTTTTTTTTTTGTTCAAAATATGCTTTGAAATTGGGTATAAACTTAATACAAAACAAAGCACAAATTATAAACACTACTTGGTGACAATTTGGAAATCTCTTGTACAAAAATAGAGCCAAAAAAGGAGGCCGGCCCTCTGAACTGGGATTCTACCGAAAGAGAATTTCCCTCAAGGGTTTTAGTCTAAATAGAAATAAAAAACATGATATGACCTTTATATCTGTATTGTGATGCACATAGAAGCTCAAAGCAAAAGAAAATTCCACGTTAAATTTAAAGGAAATTCAATAAATTTTTATACCTAATTAAAATAAAAAACCTTTCTTTCATTCTGTATATTATATTTAAATATTATGAAATAAATTCTCTAATAGGAAGATATTTACTATTTTTTAATAATATATTTTCATAATTTCTAAATTATTTTTCAATGTTAAGATGAAAAATACAAAAAAGTAATATTTAAAGGGTTAATTCCAATTTTCATTAAATTTTATATAAGCAATTTTTAATATTAAATTTATTTTAATGTCAAAATTTTAACTTTTTAAAGGTGAGAGGTTTTATTTATAATGGCGAAATATCTAAAGGAATCTCACAAAAACTTTCAATATGAGATTTTTTTATCGTGATCTCTAAGGAACTGAAGCAAAAATAGCTTATTATTTTAACCTTGTCGAAATCTGATCTCTTTGAATTTATACATATATACGTTGTAAAATGTTTCTGAAATTAAAGTAGATTGCTTATAAAAAATAAACCATTTCAAAGAATAAAACTTCACTTCCTAAAATTAAACTGTTTGCTAACAAAGAAATGCTTTCTCAACAATGCTTTCTGCGTTTCTTCTCATTAGCAAAAAAGAAATTTTTTGTAAGAAGAAAACAATCTTTTTATATTTAACATTGTAAATATGCCAACGTAAGTTGCTCTGTTTTTTAAACGAAAGAAGACATCCTTTTAAATTTTAAATGAATTTCTTTGGATTACCGAATTTAAAACTTCTCTAAAATATTAGGTGGAATGATTTCGGTTCTTTCCCATCAAATTTTTTTGTGAGACAATCGTTTTGCTTGTCTTATTTCTATTAACTGCTATTACTGCTATTAACTGTAACTTTATCTTCACTCTTTTATAACTTACAAATTTATACTTAGAGAAATTGGAAATTTTAATATCGTCTACGAAGTATAGCCAGCGTTGTAATTGAGGAAACTTTCAAATTATTCTATGGAGCTCCATAATTTGGGAACTTTTCAGTTAACTTTTACATAACCATTTAAACCATCCCTTAGAGCATTTTGACTAATTTAGTCGCGAATTCTGTACACACACACACACACACACACACACACACAAACACACACACACACACACACACACACACACACACACATATATATATATATATATATATATATATATATATATATATATATATATATATATATATATACGTATACATGTATGAATTTCGCATAGTTAAAAACAGATTAACCATAGATTGGTGCAATTTTATATTTTTGACTGTTGTAACATGTAGTTTTGAGACTTCCTTTCTGATTGGGATTTGCATTGTATGTAATCAAAAGTTTGAATATAATGGATATTAACGCCCGGGTATAACTAAAAAATATTTAGTTCTATAATGTTTAAATTTTTACATTTAGGAGTCTAATTTCTAGTTCAGCGCCTACAATTTCTATTGTCATCTGATCTCTGTAAGAAAGAAAAATCATGTGCTATCACTCGCTGCCAGATGGCTATACATAAACTCTTACTGTGAAACTATTATATACTATAATACTTTTTAATACAAATCTACTCACCACTGAATTAATTTCGTATAAATTTTGTTACAGTTAGCAAATATACTATCCACTTTACTAAACAATTGGAGTTTAAATCTAAAATAAGATAACACATGTTTAAATAAAGTGGAGGAAAAGTTTTGGAAAAAATCTAATGGATTATGTTACTTACAAGAAACCATATGCCCACATTAAATTTTAACTATCAACCTCTTATTGAACCTGGTTTAACCTATTATTGAACCTGTCACATATATTATTTTCTAAAGTTGACAGAAAGCTACAGAAACAATTAAAATTTCTCTGATCATTATTGTTGAGTTAATAACTCTACCCATTTATAGTCACGGTGACACACAATTTGTACATATGATTCTAAAATAATGTATAGCACATTAATGTACTACTATTATTATTATACACATCGTAATTAGAATTAAATTTTTTAAGTTTAATTTTTAATCCCCCAAACATAGTTTCAAAATTGCATTTCTTTTCCTTTAAGAATATATACATCGAAAAAAAAATAAAATAAAAAACTGATATAGGCATGTGTATTCTGACAAAGATGTAAGGATCCAGTAAGAATACATGTGGGTGGTAACTCCTTCAAAGACAAGTGTTCGGGCATAGTTTTTAGATCGATTACCGCTGCTACAACGGCAGGTTTTAAAGATTTAAGTGAGTTTGTTAAGTGATGTTAAGTGATGTCGAGACAGGGGCAATAGCATCTCCGATGTAGCCATGAAATTTGGATTTCACCGTATGATTATTTCAAGAATGTATCGTGAATATCGGGAATCCGGTAAAACATAAAATCTCTGACATCGCTAGGGCCGGAAAAAGATCGTGCAAGAATGCGATCTTTGACGTCTAGGGAGAATCATTAAAGTTACAATTGACGAAAGTGCAATTCTTTCCCAAATTGCTGCAGATTTTAATGATGGAACATCAAGCAGTGTCAGTATGCGAACATTAAAAGAAGCGTCATTGATATGGACTTTCGGAGTTGAAATACCACATGTGTTTCCTTGATGACTGCATAACAGAAATCTTTATGCCTCGCCTGGGACCGACAACACAGAAATTGGACTGTTGATGACTAGAAACACGTTGCTTGGTCTGACGAGTAACGTTTTAAATTGTATCGAGCGGATGGACTGTACGAGTATGGAGACAACCTCATAAATTCACGAACCCTGCATGTCAACAGGGGACTATTGTAGAGTCTGTGATGGTATGGGGCGAGTGCAGTTAGAATGATTTTTACGTCTAGATACGACTCTGACAGGTAACACGTACGTAAGTATCCTGTCTGATCGCCTGGACCTATTAATGTCCCTTGTGAACTACGATGGACTTGGGAAATTCCAGCAGGAGAATGCGACACTCCACAAGTCCAAAATTTATAAAGTGGCTCTTGAAATACTGGCCTCCAAAATTCCCAGACATGAACATTATTGAGCATATCTGGGATGCCTTGCAACGTGCTTTTCAGAAAAGATCTAAGCTACCTCGTGCGTTAGGAATTTATGGACAGGCCTGCAGGATTCATGGTGGCAATCACCTCCAACAGTTCTTCAGCTATGTCTAGTCCATGCTCCGCCGCGTTGCGGCATTTTCATGTGCTGTCGGGAGCCCTACAAGATATTAAACAGTTGTGCCAATTTTTTTTTTGCCGTTCTGTGTATATTTGATTTTATAGTTCGTAAATTTAAAAACTTTGTATATGTATTACTTTACAAATACAATTATGTATATTCATAATACTTATTAAGTTTTATACAATCACACAATTGCAAATTGAAACAGTCATTCAAATTCTGATACCATATTAAAGAGACATAGTAGTTTGAAAACACAAAACCATCAATATAAGATATTTTATCTACGGAACATAAAAATTAAATATAATTGATTATTACAAATTTCTCTACAAAGCCTTATTAAATTTGTTATTGAAAAAAAATATTTATATATTATTTAATTATTTAAAAAATGTTTTATAATTTCGAGCAGTATGGTTATTAAAATATCATAATAAATATAAATTTAAAAAATCTACATAGCAAGAAGATAGTTTAAATGTGTATTAGAAACTAAATTAGTATATGAAATTTAAGATAAATATATTTGCATTATGTAAATTTAATATTTTATAAGTATAACAACAGTATAAAATATAAAAATAATTTAAAAGCCTAAGGTTTGAGACATTAAATGGGAAATTGAATGTTTAAACGAAATTTCATTTATCGTGCTATAAAATAGAATACCTTACTCTTATTAATTGAATTGTAGTTAACAGAACAAAAATAATAATTATTTTGTATTTAATATTTTACACTGGGATTTAATAAAATATAATACACTGCTTTAGATTTACATATTTCATACGCTACTATGCAATTACGTAGATTTAAATGCTTTTCATTTGATGTATATATTTTATGTTTTTAGAAATATAATGCTTCATAAACGTAAATAAATAAATTTTATAAAATTAAACCCTTTCAACTTTTTGAAGAAAAATTTCATTTTAAACTCAGAATATTTTATTTGATAAAGAATTATAAACTTATTGTTATAATAATACTTAAGATGGTTCCTTAACACACGCATAATTCGCATTTCTTACTATAAATTTAGGTTAAAGCTTTATGTGCGTTTTAAACCCGGTATTCATAGTTTTTACTGCTTACTGTAATTCCTTTATAAGGGTATAAAGTAAAATAGGTAATTCAGAAAGAAAGAATATAGTAGATATCTTACTTAATACATCCATTGCTGCATCTATATTTCCTTATTATTTTACTTCTTTTATATAACAATATAGCCGAACGCTGGCCGATTGGTTAGGGCGCTGATCATCGGTACCGGAGTTCGTGGGTTCGAATCCCACTACGGCATGGATGTTTGTAGCCGTTCGGAATTGGCTTTAAGCAGTAGGTTCCGGTCTCATTAGCCCTCGTGTGCAAAACAGTAGACCGTAGCGCTCCAAACCAAACCAAACCAACCTATTTAACAATACTCGTAGCTGCAATTATTAAATTTGAGCTCTAAAATTTGTACGTGAAGTGTTGTTTCTATTGGCTGTTGCATATTGCACTTTTTGTAATATAAATACTGTAGTATAACTAGTCTTCCAACATATTTGCACTTTATCCCTAAACACTCTTTTCTTATTCAACGAAGAGGAATAAGGAAGATAAAATCTCTCGTGCAACATTCCCTAAAAAAAAGATGATAAACGAGGTCTTCAAAATTTCAGCTATCATGGTCATTTCATAATAGTCAACCTATTATGCTGAAAATTGTTTAAGAAAAAAAATTAAAATATAATATCGTCTTTAGGGTAGAAACTAAAAACATAATTGTTAACCAAATTGTTAATCAGTAGACTTAAACGAGCTGACTGAATGGTTTGCGGGAAAAATTTTGAACTGCTTAATGGGAACTGCTATGTGGGAAGTAACAATGAGTCCCTCAGTATCAAGTGTGTTCAAGTTAACTTTTTGATAGATTGTAATATCTTAAAAATTGAATGGAATAACTGATATTTCTTACATATGATATAGTCTCCCAGTTGAAATATTAGGAATTAACTATTCAATATACCTATAAAGTAATACTTAACATATCAGTTCAAAGATATAAGAAACAAAAGTAAAGTAATAATAAACAAAAATATTTAAAACTTGAAAATTATTTGGAAAGAAATCATTTAAAAGGAAACAAAATATTTAAAATAATTGAATTTAATTATTTTTAATATTTTTGAATGTAGTTTGTTTACTTATACTTTAATGTATATCAGACAAAGCTGCATAACTGAGAGGTAGATATTTTCAAGACCGTTTTCTTAAGTCCACTATCGCCTTGAACTATTTATTATAGTTTTAACAGTAAAACTCAAACTCCTATTCTTAACTGTATGAATTTAAAAATCTTTCGGAAATAACTTTTATGCATTTTCATCATCTCAACTTGTTAGGCACTTCCAGACATAACAGATGATTGATGTTAATAACTATAATTTGCAGAATCACTTAAGGCCCCATTTTTGTACACTATAAAGAATGACATTATGTAAAGCTATAGGAAACAAATAAAAGTACTGGAAACTTCCGATATGTTTTGCTTATCGCAAATGTGTGAATATTTAATGATTATATGTTTAGAACCACAAAAACATTAAAAAGATTATTAACAACAGAGTATTTTATTTGATAGAGAATTATAAATTTGTTGTTATAATAATCCTTAAGATAGTTCCTTAACACAAGCATAATTTGCATTTTTACCGTACATTTAGGCTAAAGCTTTATGTGCATTTTAACAGTTTAAACGTAGAACTAAGAAAAAAATAGGCCCAATTATGTAGTACTGTATCCATAAAATATTCAGATATAATAACAGCTATATATAAAGGTAAAAATTACTGCTTGTTTTGTATGTTTTGAGTGTACTTAGTTTAATATTGAGATTACATTCTACAAAATAAGTTTTTAATTTTCTTATATTTTTTCTGCCACATTCTGCCAAAATAAGTTTTTAAATAAAAACTGAATCGTCAATATAATTTTACATATTGCAAAAGAGAGATGAGACTGTTATAAATATTAGTATTATTAATATATGCTTACTTTGATTTTTTATGCAAAGAAATTAGCATCGACAGTTTTTATCTTATAAAAAGATCAACAAAAAATATTAAGTAAATGCATGCAAGAAAAAATTAAATAAAGCAGACAGTTAATTTAAATGGCAAGTTTTATGCTTGTAATAACATTTTTATTTGTTTTAAATGATCAAGAAAATATTACAAAAAAGACAATACAACAGAAACCAAATTTTTGTTTTTGTATTAACTTCTCTTACAAATTAGTTTGGTTTGGTTTGGAGCGTTACGGTCTAGTTTCTGCAACACGAGGGCTAATGAGACCGGGATCTACTGCTTAAAGCCGATTCAGAACGGCTACGAACATCCATTCCACAGTGGGATTCAAACCCACTAACTCTGTTTCCGAAGGCCAGCACCCTAGCCATTCGGCCATCGTTCGCTCTCTTACAAATTGAAGACATGAACCTTTTTAATTTCGTACTACCAATTCCAATCAGAATTATGATAAAAATATTACATTAAAATAAAAATGTCCCACATTTGGCTTATTCTTACAAAAGTTGCCACTTAAGATAAAATCATGTTAAAAGTTATTTTAAACAAAACTTTTATTATTTTTAAATTAAGAACCATAAATGTATTTTATTTCGGGAAGCTGCTTTTTTTTCGGAAGAAACTAGAAAATAAATATTTTAGTAATAATATATACCAGAAAAAAGCATTAGAGTTATTTAAGGTTATCAGATACTCATCTAATCTAAATACTATTAAAATCTGTTCACATCTGTCTATCTCGACGTAACCTGGACTCCACAAAAAACTCTGGTACTTTGAGAAATTTGATTTTCAGTCATTGTGTTAGATTCTATGCTATTTTCCAGTCAGAACAACTGTTTCTAGGCTGATATAAATTCTTCACTCAAAATCTCCTAGGACACAATTTCTTCTATATGTAGTAAACTTTTATTAGATTCTATATTTTATATTGTTATTTTATGTTTTATATTGTTTTCTACATTGTTGTTAGGTTCTACATTTTTTATTTCTCTCTTTACTATCAGAAACTATGAAAAATGGGAAATATGTTCTCCCCTTTGCATTTGTTTCACTTATGTCTATTCGAGAAACTGGTGTTAAAAAACGAAAATTTAGTTCGTTTTTCTGGGCTTGTAGATACCTATGCATAAGTCGCTCCTACGACGTAGAGAAATAATAAAATTTGAGAATCTGTCTCTGAAATTTTATTACTTTATTTCTTAAGGCATTTAAAAATTAAAGAAGTTCTTAAAATCCTTAAAAGGAAAGGAACAATTATGTAGGGCTAAAACAAATATATATACTTCATGGTTCCCACGCATTTTATTTAGAATTTAGTATATTTATCTATAAATCTTATGGTTATTATCTTTCTCTTAGCTAGAAAAGAAATAAAAGTGAGTAAACTGATGTGTATTTTACAAATTATAATATATTTTCTTATGCATATCCAGTATTTTCAAATAATAATATTTAACAAAAATAGTTTTATTTATCTTGAAATATTAGGCATACAAAAACACTAAACTTACTATTTATATTTGGATTAAAGAACCATAAATGTAGTTTATTTAGGTGAACTTCCTTCTTTCACGAAAGGAACGAGAAAACAATTATTTTAGTAATAATATATACCAGAAAAGAGCATTAGATTTATTTAAGGTTATCAAATACTCGTCTAATCTAAATACTATTAAAATCTGTTCACATCTGTCTATCTCGACGTAACCTGGACTCGTCAAAAATTTATGGAAGTTTGAGGAATTTGATTTGCAGTTAAAGATTTTTTAGTCATTGTGTTAGATTCTATGCAATTTTTCAGTCAGAACAACTGTTTCTAAGCTGATATAAATTCTTCACTCAAAATCTCTTAGGACACTATTTCTTCTATATGTAGTAAATTCTTATAAGATTCTACATTTTTATTGTTATTTTATGTTTTATATTATTTTCTACATTGTTGTTAGTTTCTACTTTGTTTTATTTCTCTGTTTATCATCAGAAACTATGAAAATTGGGAAATACGTTCTCCCCTTTGTATTTGTTTCAGTTATGTCTATTCCAGTGAGTCGCGTTAAAAAAAGAAAATTTAGTTCATTTTTTTTTTGGTTTGTAGATACCTATGCACAAGTCACTCCTACGACTTAGAAAAGTAATACAATTTGTGAATCTGTTTCTGAAATTTTATAACATTATTTCTCAAAGCATTAAAAAAAATTTAAACAAGTGCTTTCTATTCCTAAAAGGAAAATAGCAGTTTTGTACTGCCAAAACAAATATATATATTTCATGGTTTCCAAGCATTTTATTAAGAATTTAATATATGGATCTATAAATCTTATAGTTATTATCTTTTTCTTAGCTAGAAAAGAAATAAGAGTGAGTAAACTGATGTGTATTTTAAAAATTATAGTATATTTCCGTATGCATATATAGTATTTACCAATAATAATATTTAAAAAAATAGTTTTTTATCTTGAAATATTAAAAAAACAAAAACACTAAACTTACTATTTATATTCGGAGTAAAGAACCATAAATGGGGTTTATTTAGGGGAACAGTCTTCTTTCACGAAAGAAACTAGAAAGCAATTATTTTAGTAATAATATATACGAGAAAAGAGTATTAGTTATCGAATACTCATTTAAATACTAATAAAATAATCTAAATACTAATAAAATCTGTTCACATCTGTCTATCTGGACGTAACATGGACTCCTGAAATCTATAGAAGTTTGAGGAATTTGATTTGTAGTCATTGTGTAATATTCGGTGCTATTTTTCAGTCAGAACAACTGTTTCTAAGCTGATATAAATTCTTCACTCAAAATCTCCTAGGACACTATTTCTTCTATATGTAGTAAATTTTTATTAGATTCTACATTTTATTATTGTTATTTTATGTTTTATATTGTTGTTTACATTGTTATTAGGTTTTACAGTTTTTACTTCTCTGTTTAGCATCAGAAACTATGAAAAATGTGAAATATGTTATAACCTTTACATTTGTGTCAGTTATGTCTATTCAAGTAACTCGTGTTAAAAATAAAGAAAATTTAGTTCGTTTTTCTAGATTTGTAGATACCTATGCATAAGTCACTCCTACGATGTAGAGAAGTAATAAAATTTGAGAATCTGTCTCTGAAATTTTATAACTTTATTTCTTGAAGAATTTAAAAAAATGTTAAAGAAAGGTTTTCTACTTCTAAAAGGAAAAGAACAATGTTGTTGGACTAAAACAAATATATACATTTCATGGTTCCCAAGCATTTTATTTAGAATTTAGTGTATTTTTCTATAAATCTTATGGTTATTATCTTTTTCTTAGCTAGAAAAGAAATAAAAATGAGTAAACTGAAGTGTATTTTACAAATTATAATATATTTCCTTATGCATATCCAATATTTTCAAATAATAATATATAACAAATGTAGTTTTATTTTCTTGAAATATCAGGCATACAAAAACACTAAACTTACTATTTGTATTCGGAGTAAAGAACCATAAATATGGTTTATTTAGGGGAACTGTCTTTTTTCTGAGAAGAAATCATAAAACAATTATTTTAGTAATAATATATACCAGAAAGAGCATTAGTTATTTATGGTTATCAAATACTCGTGTAATCTAAATACTATTAAAATATGTTCACGTCTGTATATATCGACGTAACCTGGACTCCTAAAAAATCTATGGAAATTTGAGGAATTTGATTTGCAGTTAAAGATTTTTTTAGTCATTCTGTTAGATTCTGTTCTATTTTTCAGTCAGAACAACTGTTTCTAAGTTGATATAAATTGTTCACTCAAAATCTCCTAGGACACTATTTCTTCTATATGTAGTAAATTGTTATTAGATTCAATATTTTATATTATTAATTTATATTTTATATTGTTTTCTACATTATTATTAGGTTTTACACTTTCTTATTTCTCTTTTTATTATCAGAAACTATGAAAAATGGGAAATGTGTTTCATCCTTTACATTTGTTTCAGTTATGTCTACTCAAGTAACTCATGAAAAAAAAAAAAGAAAATTTAGTTTTTTTTTCTTTAGATACCTATGAATAAGTCACTCCTACGACTTAGAGAAGTAATAAAATTTGTGAATCCGTCTCTGAAATTTTATAACTTTATTTCTTAAATCATGTAAAAAAAATTAAAGAAGTGTTTTCTATTCCTAAAAGGAAAAGAACAATTTTGTAGGACCAAAACAAATATATATATATTTCATGGTTCCCAAGCAGTATATTTAGAATTTAGTATATTTATCTATAATTCTTATTATCTTTTTCATAGCTAGAAAAGAAATAAAAGTAAGTAAACTTATGTGTATTTTACAAATTATAAAATATTTCTTTGTGCATATGCAGTATTTTCAAATAAAAATATTTAACAAAAATAGTTTTATTTGTCGTGAAATATTAGACATACAAAAACACTAAACTTACTATTTATATTCACAGTTTTTTGGCAGAAATAACATAATCTTGAAATCATTCAATGGCTCCGGAATCTTTAACTTCCTATTCGAAATGGAATGCTTACTATGAAAAGTCGGAAGGTAGTTAACAATTGTGTATAGAAATATAACCCGAAAAACCTATTGTTAAATAAGGCCGTTTATTTAAAATGAATAACATTTTTTAGGCATTTAATTGGATCATTTTTTAATAATTTATTTCATAGAATTTCTTTATGTATTTTATTGTGTTTTAGTTTTATTTTTTATTTTAAGGAGAAGCATCTAACCATTTCTAATCAACTTGTGAAGTCGAAAAAAAATTACTCTCTACATGTTATAAAAGGAAATAGTATATCTCTCGTGGTAATACCATCACGGTTTACAGAATAAAAAAAAACATCTGCTATGTGATACATAAATTATCGACATATATGTTATATGATACAATATTTTTAATTTACCAAATTTTAGAGTAAACTCGTAGAGAAGTAGATTTCTACTTTTTTTCTCTCATGTTCATATTTTATATTAAAAATTCATATGACTAAATTAAATAATGTTTATAATATTAGAACCTTATCAGGGAAAAATTGTTTTCTAAATATAATTGATCTAATTTTATGCAGAATAAGAAATAGGCTGACTAATGAAGACATTTCAGATCGAAAGGTACTAAGTTCCCTTAAATGTGTTATTAACGCTATGCTTCGGAAAAATACTAAATGTTTTACAAAATAATAATCAATTTTATGAAAATGGTTTAGTAAAGAATGCTCAAGCATTTGAGAATGATTAAGAATTAAATAATTCACCTAAAATATTTTAAAGTCATAATACAAACCAAAAACTACAAAAAGAAATAATTGCTTTTAAACGCTAAAAACAGACAGTTTGATAAAACACATGTTATTATCAAATAAAACAATCCTTCTTCTGCTAAAAAAATAACGGGCTCATAAATATTAATGATTCATTATTTTTGGGGGAATTTTTTTTGTATATTTCAGGTTGATTTCTGTTACTTTTAATAATAATCCTTTCAACCTCATTATGTATATTTATGCTATTGGGAAGAAAACATATTATAACCAAAACTTTGGAAATTCTGTCACATTTAATTTGAAATAGAAGTCGATACTTTCATTAGAAACGGCATAAAGTTCAACCTCGGATATAGATAGATTGCTCTGGGATTTGTACACAACATTTTACTTTTGTCAGCAAAGATTTTGAAAGAATGTGTGTGAATTTTATTATCTCGCATATTTTCCTTACAGCAAATGATATTATATCGTGATTTGTAATAATTTTTGTTGACAAGTGTTATGCATAAGTACACCGTAGCATACGTTATGGTGTATTTCCAAAGAATGGAAAATATAAAGCAATTTTTTGTATCAGAGCTCTAAAAATATAATATTTGTTTAATTTTTATTGCATTTTTTATAATATTTAAAGCATTAGAAAATGTGTCCTTTTATATCATTTTTAATTTTGATAGTAGTACTAGGAATATAGTTTCATTACGTAAGGCTCAGATTGGACAGAATATCATTAAAGTATATAGAAAAGTTTATTATTAAATTATCTTATTATTAATTATTATTAAAGAAACAAAAAAACTTCAACAAAATCCACTTGAACTAAGAAAATGGTGTCATAATAATCACATTTTTATGTACTGTATAATAAAAAATTATTTTTATTGTTTATAAATATTTTATTAAATAGTTAACAAAATTTATAAGCAATGAGAATTATAGCATTGTTTATTTCTGAAGTGGTTTTACTTATAAACAAAATAAACTAACCATTATTCGAAAAATACAAAAGTACTTGTGAATGGTTGTCCTATGCTTTTAATTTTGTTTACCAAGAAAAAAATGTTTTAAATCTAGATTTGATTTGCTCATGGACACGTATAAGATAAATAAATTACCTTTCGTAAATTAAGAAACAAAATCTGAACAAAATCTTTTTGTCCGTTCCATGAAAATTTTGGGTTAATTTAATTACGAAATTATCTTAAATAACTATCGAAATTTGTAGTTTGACACATAGACCAACTATATTACTGGTCCTCTCTGAAGAGGTTTTGATGATGTGTAGGACAATAAAGAAATACACAATTTTTAAATTAAAAATGTTTTTTCCGAATAATTATCCTTTGTATCAAAAGTTTAATTTTCTTTTGTTGAAAAAAGTATTAAGTATAGAGATTTCATTTGGGTATGTATATAAACGAGATAAATTACCATTTCTAAAATTTTAATTGTTTCTACATTGCGTTAAGTTTGAGTATTTTATCCGAAGATAATTAAAAGTTACTCTCTGTTGCATTAAAGCTTGAAGTTTATTTATGTGAATGATATTAATTTAAAATTGATTCTAAATAGTTATCACCAATTTTTAGTTTAACATATTAAGCATTTAAAATAGTGGTTTTATATGTAGAGGTTTTGTTCAAAAACTAGGTGAGGAAAACACCGTTGGTATATTAAATAACTTTTCCTAAATGATTATTATTCGTATTATAGTTTCAACTTTTTTTTGAGAAACATTATTTAGATCTTACATTTATAAGTAATATAAAAAGAAGATAAATATTTTGTCATTCATAAATTACTGTTGTGTAGTCCTCGTTTTTATTTGAGTATTAACCTGTGATCAAATGTATAGTGGGATCTTATTTTGATTGTGTTCTGTAAAAGTATTTTAGTACTAAATATAACCACATTTTCTGAGAATCTACAGACATAAGATATGAAACTAAACTAAAAGCTAAATTAACAGCATCCGAAACTAGCTTAATATGAAAAAATAAATTTATTATAATATATATATATATATATATATATATATATATATAATATATATATATATATATATATATATATATATATATATATATACATCTATGTACATACAAAACTAATGCTAATTTTCATAAAATATGCTTTATCAACATCTTTTAAATTAGTTCTGACAATAATTTTTTAATATTTAAATAATCATGTAAATATAAGAGAGAGAACCTAATCTCAATTTCAAAATGTATGTAAAAGAGGGTACCTTTGGGGAGTTAAAATGGTGTGCCCGGAACACTGTTGGTTGATGGGTATCTATGGATCTTTCTGTCTGGTCAGGGGCTTCCTCCTGAGTGTTTGGGGTTCGGCCGTGCTATTTGATGCAGGAACACATCCTGTTGGACTTTGCTGGACTCTCGAACTCGTTCCGTCGGACTCCTCTTTTCGTCTGGACTACCGAACACCTTCTCTCGGACTTCCAAACGCCTTACGTCGGACTTGTCTAGTCTATTCGACTCAAGAACCTCTTCTGTCGGGTTTTCTCCTCGTCTCGAATATCGAACCTCTTCTGTCGGACTTTCTCCTCGTCTCGACTATCGAACTCCTTCCAATTGAGCACTGTCCCTTAGGAACTCATAAATAACTCCACAAAGGTACATTCTTATTTAATGTCAAGTACGGAGACGGGATTCTAATCTGGAACTGGGATCAGAACCCCGAAAGAGACCACCGTACAAGACAACAATATCCGTAGAATATAATTTTAAAGTCCTCTGTCTTTTTACAAAGATGTGATGAGGGCAGATTTAGATCCCGAGCATTTTACTTCTTGTATGAATGAATCAATTATATAACTGATCTAAATTGCCTCATCACAATTACTATAGGAAACCTGATTGTTTGTCTACACCGCAAACGTGTAAGGTTCCATTAATTAAATGGGGGTCAATAAACTTGAATATATTTGTAATTTCTTTGTTTTTTCTCACATGCATGTTTTGTAATGATTTTTAAATATGAAGGAATAAATAAGAAACTGCTATCGATATTACAAAGCAATCCTTTGTTTTACTTCTAGAAATATCATATAAATGAATTATATTTTGAACTCTTTTAACAATACAATATGATTTGATATTTATTGATTAGTATGAAATGAAGAATTTAAGTTATTAATGCGAATCTTACACATATTTATTTTCAGTTTTTTATAAAACAAATCTATTATTTTTGAACTTCAATAGAATATATTTTTTGAACTTCAATAGAAATGATAATCTTTTAAAAAACAACAACACTTGGAAAGAATCTCTTTGTAGTTGAAAGATGAGCTTTTTACTTAAATAAACGTCTTTAGAGTTTGTATGACCATTAACAAAGTAGGTTTTTAGAGAAATGATTTCCCCTCTAACGTCCTTTCTGGCAATAGCGTAGAGTGTAAATAATTAAGACTCCATGTTTTAGGTCCTTGAACTTCCAAAGATTAACACAAATTCTCTAAACTGTTTTTCTCTGAAATTAAATTGTCTGGAAACAGAAAGCTATATACATTTTTATTATTCATTTTTATTTTTAATCTAAAAATGATGTCCTCATTAACAAATTGCATTTTAGGCGAAATTTTAAAAAAATGTTTGCTAGTGGTAATATTTTGAAAAACAAAAACAAACAAACAAACAAACAAAAAAAAAAACGTTTGAGAACTTTTAAAGGTCTGATGGTCAGAGTATGTCTCAGTTGAAATGTTGGATAGCTAATGAAAATAAATTAATTGACTATTTTTTTTTATTTTAAAGAACTCAAATAATAATCATACTTGATGGTCTGTTAGGATTAATAAGTATACGAACTCAAAGAATCAAGCTACATTGCTTTTTAATTACCAATCTAAAGATGAGTTCATTTTTAACAAATTAGTTCACATGTTATCTTTTCTCTAAAATCATTGGTGGGGTTTCAGTTGGAATAAAATAACCGTTTATAACCTTAAACTGAAGGTTTTATAAACCTATGCAATTTAAAGAGAGAGAGTTATGCAAGAATTGTGTCTTCTTCTTTATTCCCTTTCGTTAAATAATTAAAGAGGTTTTCGGTAATGTATAAGTATAGTGGGAAAAAAATGTACTTTAATTTCGCACGTATAGTCCGCATCACCGTATAGTCCGCGGGCGCTATTTTTTATTTAAAAAATTCCATAAATCATCAGATTGTCTACACCACTAAATAATCCTTGGACTATACTGGTTATGCAAGAATTGTGTCTTCTTCTTTATTCCCTTTCGTTAAATAACTAAAGAGGTTTTTCGATAATGTATAAGTATAGTAGGAAAAAATTTACCTTAATTTCGCACGTATAGTCCGCATCATCGTATAGTCCGAGGGCACGATTTTTTATTTAAAAAATTCCATAAATCATCAGATTGTCTACACCACTAGATAATCCGTGGACTATACTGGACTATACTGGTTATGCAAGAATTGTGTCTTCATTATTCCCTTTCGTTAAATAATTAAAGAGGGTTTCCGATAATGTATAAGTATAGTAGGAAAAATTTACCGTACTTTCGCAGGTATAGTCCGCATCATCGTATAGTCCACGGGCACGATTTTTTATTTAAAAATTTTATAAATCCTCAGATTGTCTACACCACTAGATAATCCGTGGACTATAAGTGCAAAAATATTTATTTTAGTATGACAATATTAAATCATTTTAAGAATAAAAACCTAAGTAAAGTAGAGTGCCGAAAAAGTCTGGATTAGACTCAATTCCATCTTTAAAATTTCAAATAATATTTTCTGCCGTAGCCTAGGAGACGAATTTTAACGAAAGAAACAGAATGGCCTACATTTACGTATCTCGGTTTAAGAGAACGCAGCTATGGAAATAGTCTTCTAATGCAGGCAATTGTATTTTTCCACGACGATTTCTTCGCTTTCATCTGATATTTTCAATGTTTCCTTTAGCTTGAGCCAATTTCTTACTGCTTTCTCATCAACCTTCTGAATTATTTTCAGCTTGAAATCAGCAGTAAAACTGAGATATTTTAAAGATATAATGATATAACCAATATGACCTCAAATCAAAACTTTAAAAACAAGATACTCTGTTACCTGTATCCTCGTGTGAAATGACCTTCGACTTTCGATCCTCAACCTTCGATATTGAACCCATTCACTCATTCGGAGCTGTAATAGTGACTATCGATATTTTCCCGTACCCCAGGAGTAAATATAGGTTGCTCTACTTGCTACTCCGTTATGCTTTAAGGGCTGTATTTTTTTTCATGGTTTATTACCGATTCGATACGATGTTTTCTTGAGGTCTCGTCAGTCGTGTATTTGTTTACATTTGATCATCGCTCGTTCGCGGGACGTGTTCTTTCCCCCCCTTCTTTCGATTTTGATGATTTGAGCAATGAACAACTAGCAGATAGTTCGCGGCTGAAGAAATTTGCTTTTTCAATACAGATAGTCGGAAGGGCTATAGTGCAAAATTACGGTAGTTGTACTGCAGCATTTATACTGCAAATAATGCAGTATGCAATAGAGAATTGGAGCTGTGTTTAAAGTCAGAAATTCATCGTCAAAAGCTGAGAATTAGTGTTATAATCATTGTTGTATACAAGATGTTTTATTGTATTGAAATATAGATGCAAAAATAATTCTACGGAGTAAGATGTTTAAATATATTTTTTTTTCTTTGATTATCAGTCTTATTCGTATATTGTATAATTATAGGAAGTATTAACATTATTGGATAACATTCGAGTTAGAGGGAGAATAATATTATACTGCAGCACTTGAATTGCAAGCTGTGTAATATGCAAGAAATAACGGGGTGAGTGTTTCAAATCAGAAATTTTGATAACAAAATTAATATATTTTTTCCTTTGAATACCAGTCTCAATTCATTTTATACTGAATAATTATAAGGAGTAGTAAAATCATTGCATAACATGCGAGTTAGAGGGGTAATCAAATTATATTGCTGCAGTTGATGTTTAAGCTGTGTAATATGCAACAAAGAATGGGAATCGTGCTTCAAATCTGAAACTTGGAAAACAAAATTAATACTTAGTATTACTAAACCGTTGTATAAAAGAAGCGTAAGGAATAAAATATAGAAGGAGCAATAGTTTTATTGAGTAACATATTTGTCTTCTTCATAAATAGAAAGATATTTTCTATGATAGGTTCTTCCTTAAATTGCACTTTAAGATGGCAACTATAAACATCTATAAAAGTAACAAAGTCCAATAAAAAGTATAAACTATAGGTATTGATATATTAGAAAATACAGTATAGATAAAATATGTAGACTGATTTTACAAAATTTTTAAATTTAGAAACGTATGGAGAAAATTTTTTAAATCATAATAAAAGTTAACATAAAATATGAGTACTTACTTTATAAAGACAATTAAAATGCAATAAAAACATAAACTATGAAAATTAAAATATTTAAAGCAGTATTCAAAAATTTTATACTCAGCTGTAGTTGGAAAAGCCCCCAGGTTGCCATACGTAAGAAAAGTAGCATACTTGGCAATGATAAATATAGATAAAGAACTAAATATTGGGGGCATCCTAAAATGAAGCCCCCTTCCCCCCTAAAAAATCTCATGTTTACATCACATGACTTTTATGCACGCCTATCATCTGATACATTTTATTTTTATTTTTATGACCCGATATCAGAATCCTGGTTGTCTTTAACATTAAAAAATATACTTTTAATGTGCTACTTTATATCGGAGACATGAAGCATTAATATTCGTTGTATTGTG
This sequence comes from Pardosa pseudoannulata, assembly GCA_032207245.1. NCBI lineage: Eukaryota > Metazoa > Arthropoda > Arachnida > Araneae > Lycosidae > Pardosa > Pardosa pseudoannulata. Next base: position 96,697,976 of record CM063508.1, read on the forward strand.
CCATTTTGTTTCATAAATATTTAGTTCTAAATCGAGATAACTCACGATTACCATACTACTTTACGACACCAATAACAAAAAAATCACAAATCAAAATTATTATTCACTATCAGTAGATTTTTATTTTTATTTTTTCGAAAAATGAACTTTAAAGCATTGTTTCAACAGTTTAAAAAGCAGTGTTAAAAATGTATATAATTGTTAACAGTCTTTGAATGAAAGTTTCCCTATACATACAAATACCTACTCAAGACACATACACACATAACGTTTAAAAATGGACTTTAAAGCATTGCTTCAACTGTTTAAAAGTGTTGTTATAAATGTATATAATTGTGGTGATATCTTCATGTTGGTTTAGTTTGGAGGTTTACGGTCTACTGTTTTGCACACGAGGGCTAAATATCTTCACGTTGCATTATTGCATTTCTGTACGAATAATAGTGGTATAATAAGATTTTTCTTTACATAGAGTGTCGATTGCTTCTACATGATATAATAATACTAAACTCAATCTAGTAACGCTTTGGGCTAGTATTTTTGAGTTAGAATTTTCTTATATGTATATACACACATAACTTTTAAATTGTTACATAATGTTTAAAATGTTTAAAGTTGGAATTAAAGCATTGTTCCATTGTTAAAAAGCATTGTTAAAAAATCCTATATAATTCTGCTGATATCTTTGCATTTCATTGTTGCATTTCGGTACCGGTAATAGCCATGTAATGAGATTTTTAGTTGTATTGATTTCCGATTACAGCTATATGTTATAATAATACTAAATACAAATTATTAACGTTTTTGGCTAATAGTGTTTGAGTTAAAGTTTTTTTAGGCTTACATACACACATAACATTTAAAATGCTTCATAACGTTTAAAATGTCTAAAAATGGACTTAAGCATTGTTTCAACTATTTAAAAAGCTTTGTTACAAATGCAAATAATTGTGCTGATATGTTAGGATTGCATTATTGAATTTTAGTAACAATAATAGCCTTATAATAAGATTTTTCTTTATATAGAGTACCGATTGCTTCTACATGATATAATTATACTAAACACAAATTATTAACGCTTTAGACAAGTATTTTTTAGTTAGAATTTTCTTACATGTATATACACACATAACTTTTAAAATGTTACATAATGTTTTAAATATCTGAAATTGGACTTTAAGCATTGTTTCAATTGTTTAAAAACCATTGTGAAAAATTCCTATATAATTGTGCTGATATCTTTGCATTGCATTGGTGCATTTCAGTATTGATAATAGTCATATAAGGAGATTTTCGTTATATTGAGTTCCCATTACTGCTATACGTTATAATAATACTAAACACAAATTATTGACGTTTTTGGCTCACAGTTTTTGAGTTAAAGTTTCTTTAGGGTTACATACACAAATAACATTTAAAATTTTCCATAATGTTTAAAATGTCTAATATATGGACTTTGAAGCAATGTTTCAACTATTTAAAAAGCTTTGTTACAAATGTATATAATTGTGCTGATATGTTTGGACTGCATTGTTGAATTTTAGTAACAATAATAGCCTTATAATAAGATTTTTCTTTATATAGAATGCCGATTGCTTCTACATGATATAATAATACTAAACACAAATTATTAACGCTTTAGGCAAGTATTTTTTAGTTAGAATTTTCTTAATGTATATACACACGTAACTTTTAAAATGTTATATAATGTTTTAAAATGTTTAAAATTGGATTTAAATCATTGTTCCATTGTTAAAAATTATTGTTAAAAAATGCTATATAATTGTGCTGATATCTTTGCGTTTCATTGTTGCATTTCAGTATTGATAATAGCCATGTAATGAGATTTTTCGTTATATTGATTTCCGATTACAGCTATATGTTATAATAATACTAAATACAAATTATTAACGTTTTTAGCTAATAGTGAGTTAATTTTTTTTAGGCTTACATACACAAATAACATTTAAAATTTTCCATAATGTTTAAAATGTCTAATAATGGACATTGAAGCAATGTTTCAACTATTTAAAAAGCTTTGTTACAAATGTATATAATTGTGCTGATATGTTTGGACTGCATTGTTGAATTTTAGTAACAATAATAGCTTTATAATAAGATTTTTCTTTATATAGAGTGCCGATTGCTTCTACATGATATAATAATACTAAACACAAATTATTAACGCTTTAGGCAAGTATTTTTTAGTTAGAATTTTCTTAATGTATATACACACGTAACTTTTAAAATGTTATATAATGTTTTAAATGTCTGACATTGGACTTTAAGCATTGTTTTGTTTGTTTAAAAACTATTATGACAAATTCCTATATAATTGTGATGATATCTTTGCATTGCATTGTTGCATTTCAGTATTGATAATAGTCATATAAGAAGATTTTCGTTATATTGAGTTCCCATTAGAGCTATATGTTATAATAATACTAAACACAAATTATTGACGCTTATGGCAAGCAGATTCTGAGTTAAAGTTTCTTTAGACTTACATACAAACATAAAATGTTCCATAACGTTTAATATGTCTAAAAATGGGCTTCGAAGCATTGTTTCAACTATTTAAAAAGCTTTGTTACAAATGCATATAGTTGTGCTGATATGTTAGGATTGCATTATTGAATTTTAGTAACAATAATAGCCTTATAATAAGATTTTTCTTTATATAGAGTACCGATTGCTTCTACATGATATAATTATACTAAACACAAATTATTAACGCTTTAGACAAGTATTTTTTAGTTAGAATTTTCTTACATGTATATACACACATAACTTTTAAAATGTTACATAATGTTTTAAATATCTGAAATTGGACTTTAAGCATTGTTTCAATTGTTTAAAAACCATTGTGAAAAATTCCTATATAATTGTGCTGATATCTTTGCATTGCATTGTTGCATTTCAGTATTGATAATAGTCATATAAGAAGATTTTCGTTATATTGAGTTCCCATTAGAGCTATATGTTATAATAATACTAAACACAAATTATTGACGCTTATGGCAAGCAGATTCTGAGTTAAAGTTTCTTTAGACTTACATACAAACATAAAATGTTCCATAACGTTTAATATGTCTAAAAATGGGCTTCGAAGCATTGTTTCAACTATTTAAAAAGCTTTGTTACAAATGCATATAGTTGTGCTGATATCTTTGAATTGCACTGTTGCATTTTAGTACCGATAATAGCCTTATAATGAGATTTTTCGTTACATAGGGTGCCGATTGCAGCTATATGTTGTAACAATACTAAACACAAATTATTAACTTTTTTGACCAAAAGATTTTAATTCTAAATACTTATAGACATAGCATTTTAAATGTTCGAAAACACAATCAATCGTGGTGAAAATATTGTCGTTGAAATTTGAGATTTGATATTTCTCTTTATAGCAATACATAACTTTAGAAAGTAAATAAAAATATTCTTATACACTGGCAAAAATGGTAATTTATCTGCCATATGAATTACAGTCAGATACAACCTTTATATTTGCATTATGGTGTGCTAAAATGAAAATTTAAATTTCAGCATAAAAAATTAAAAACTGGGCTTTCTTAAATAACTGAAAGAGGAAATTTATTTTTAAAACTCTTTCTTGACGTGTCCTTGTTTAGCAACTGTTGAAGATATTTAGGTAAGAAATAAAACAGCTTTCAGGGATTTCCCACCAGCCGAAAGAAATAAGATTTTCGAGAAGTGCTTTTCTCATTTCCTTGTGCCTGCAATTGTGTGAAGCGTAAATAATTAAGTCTCTGAGCCTTTAAAGAGCCTTGACCTTAAACGAATAAAAAAACGTTAATCTTTCTTTTCCTCGAATTTAACTGTCTAGAAACAAAGAAACACTTAAATTTTTAATACCCATTCTTATTTTAAGAGACATGAATGCAGAAAAACTTTTCTCATTAACAAATAGCATTTTTTATGAGAATGAAACAAATGAATTTTACGTGTTCCTGCACGCTTTGTGGAATAAATCTTGGATAAGTTTTAAAGTGCTTCGTGCATTAAATTGATTCATTGCTGCTTTCCTAGTTATGAGAAAACAATATATCGTAGCTTTAATTGAAACAGGCACCACAGATCCTCCATAAATGGCATAAAAGCGATTATCTATGACTCATTTCAGTAAATTTACTTTTAATTTTTTTTGTTTCGAATCAATGAATAGGGAAGGAAATTCTCAGTATTTGAGGGTTTTATAATTTCTCCTACTGGAACAAATTACATGCCGAAATGAGAAAACAAAATCATAAGTACATTGAAAGATAAATGAATAGCATTTAAGAAAGCTTTGCTTTAAACGAATTATGAATTACATCACTTATTTTCTGAAGTCTGTAATTGGAGTTAAGAATTACATAGAATATAAATCCGCAGAAAATGAAAGGAATATCTACGATTTATAGGGAAATAGCTGTTTAGGGATTCATGTATTTCATTTTATTTGATTTTGGAAAACAAAAGGGAGTTTTTTTCCACTTTTTCAGTTCTTATATAATTTTAAATTCATAATGGTCTAAAAATTTACTAAGGATACAAAAAAGAAATAAAATATTTTAGTGGTGTAACTAAACAGAATTTAGATAAATAAGTAAAAGCATTTGTTTTAAATTGGTTAGTTAAAATTTCTTTGGAAATGTACTACATTCCCTACATTCTCGAATAAAAGGCAAATGATGAAGTGGAGAATCAGAAAGCAGGGAAATTTTTAGCAAATTTCAACATCAAGCAGAACATCTAAAATCATGAGTAGTTTTTGTTCCTTAATTCGTATCTAGAAATAGAGAAAGAAATTTTAGCTTTTGAGGATTTGATAACTTGATTGACTGAAACAAATACACTGTGAAATAAGAAAACAAAATCAAAAATTTTTAAGTTTCAGCATAAAGAGGTCAACCAAGTTTAAATTTTTTAAACTTTGTCAACATTTTCTGAAGTATGTAATTGCAGTTAAGAATTACAAAGAATATATATCCGCAGAGATTGAAAGAAATATCTTCAATTTATAGGGAAATACCTGCTTAGGGATTCCTGTATTTCTTTTTACTTGAATTTGGAAAAAAAGTAAATTTTTCAGCTTTTTCAGTTATTATATAATTTTAAAATTATGATGGTATAAAAAATGACTAAGGACAGAAAAAAAGAAAAGAAATTTTTTAGTGGTGTAACTAAAAAAAATTAGAAAAATAGGTAAGAGCATTTGTTTTAAATTGGTTAGTTAAAATTTCTTTGGAAATGTACTAAATTCTCGATATTCGAATAAAAAGAAAATGATAAAGCGGGGGCTATTATTCGAATATAAGAAAAATAAACTTTTATACTGAATCAGAAAGCAAGGAAAGTTTTAGCAATTTTTAACATCAAGTAAAACATCTAAACTCATTTGACTAGTTTTAGTTTATTTTCTTATTTCGTATTTATAAATAGGAAAAATAATTTTTAGTTTTCGAGGATTTGATAACTTGACCGATTGGAACAAATAAAGTGTGAAATGAGAAAACAAAATAAAAAATATTTAAGTTTCATCATAAAGGGTTCAACCGTTTAATTTTTTTTTTAAAATTTTGGTAGCCCGTTGTTGCTCTCAGCTTTGGTATGAGAAGAGATTTATACCTAATATTATATTATTGACCAAGCTTGTATTTAAAAATATTTGTTTTAAAGAAATTAATAATAACGTTGCTTTTATTAGTCGTGTTGCTGGAGTGAAGAATTATAAGGTATATATATTAGCAAAAGTAGAAGCCTTCATCGATTCGTAGGGAAATCGTTGTTTAGGAAAACATAGATTTTCATTTTAGTTGATGAGGTTAAGTCAAATTGAAAAACTGAGTTTTGCCTGTCTGTCAGTCCATGGACAATTTTAGGTATATAATGTTCCAAAATATTTTTTAAAGACTTAATAAAAGAAATACAATTTTAATGGTGTTGCTCAAAATGCTTCCCGTTAAGTACTTTAAAATTTTTTTCTAATTAGTTAAAATTATTTTAGAATTGTAATATACTGCTAACTTTCCAGTTTTAAAGAAAAGATAAGCAACGAAGTAGCTGTTCCTTTTGAAAAAAAGAAAAAAAAAATTAAATTGATTTTCATACCAAATTATGAAAATTTCCAGTATGAAGCAAAAATATTGAAACTCTGTTTTTGGTTTTCTAATCGATCAGCAAGGAAAGGAAACTTTCAGTTTTCGAGAATTTGATAGGTTATCCAACTAAAACACGGTGATGTGGAAGCAAACCAGTGGTATATTGTAAAAAATAAAATGTATTCAACTATTTTTTGCTTAAAATAATTATTAATTGTATTGCTTTTTTTTAAATCCTATTAGTGGAGTTAATAATTAAGTTGTACATATCTCAGCTATTTTATAGAAAATAGCTGTTCAGAGAGTCATATTTTCTCTTTAGTTGAAAGGTTACGTGAAATAGAAAACTGTAAAATTTTTCACTTTTTCAGATCTTTCACAATTTTAGATTTATTATGTTCCACAAAAAATGTTTAAGCTTAAAAAAAAAAGAAAATATTTTATAATATAAATCCTAAAGAATTTAGATAAATAACTAAAAGCATTTATTTTTAATTGGATTGTTAAAATTATTTTGGAAAAATGCTATATCATTTACGAGTCCAATATGTGTTAAACGATCAAAGATGAAAAAATGTGTTCTTGAGGCATAGTATAATTTTACAGTATATCATTATGTGTAGCAAAAATATTTAAAAATATTTATCATAAGGAGAGAAAAATTCATTTTTTAACTAATACAATTCAATTTGGGAAATTTTCAACAACGAGCAAAGAATTTAAACATATTTGAGTAGTTTTCGTTTCGTATCAATGAGTAAGGGTAGGAAATTTTTAGTTTTTGAGGATGTGATAACTTGTCCAAAAGGAACAAATTATATTGCGAAGTATGAAAAGTAAGTCAGTGGTATGTTAAAGAAACAGAATTACATTAAAAATTCTTTCCTTAAAAATAAGTTATTAAAAATTGTCTGTTTTATGAATTTTAATAGAGGAATTATGTGGTCCAACTGGAACAAATTTTTATTGCGAAGTATGAAAAGTAAGTCATGGTATGTTAAGAGAAACAGAATTACATTAAAAATTATTTTCTTACAATAAGTTATTAATTAAATTGTCTTGTTTTATGAATTTTAATAGAGGAATTATGTGGTCCAACTGGAACAAATTATATTGCGAAGTATGAAAAGTAAGTCAGTGGTATGTTAAAAAAATGACATTCAAAAATTCTTCTCTTAAAAGAAGTTATTAATTAAATTGTCTGTTTTTATGAATCTTAATAGAGGAATTACGTGGTCTACATGACAGCAGAAACTGAAAGAAAATATTCAGTTTGTAAGAAAATAAATACTGTTCGACGAATAAAATATTTTCATTTTAGTTGATGAGGTTAAGTCAAATTGAAAAACTGAGTTTTGCCTGTCTGTCAGTCCATGGACAATTTTAGGTATATAATGTTCCAAAATATTTTTTAAAACCCTAAAATAAGACAATATTTATTGGCGTTACTCAAAATGATTCCAGTTAAGTACTTTAAAATACTTGATTTTAATTAGTTTAAGTTAGTCCTATTAATTTAGAATTGTAAGATACTACTAACTTTCCAGTTTTAACGAAAAGATAAACAATGACGTAGGTGTTTCTTAAAAACAAAATGTCATTAAATTGATTTTTATACAAAATTAGGAAAAATTTCAGTATATAGCAGAATATTGAAACCCTGCTCAGCTTTTGTCTTATTATTTTGATTTTCTAATCAATGTGTAAGGAAAGGAAACTTTCAGTATTCGAAGATTTGATAACTTATCCAATTGTAACACGGCGAGATGTGGAAAGAAACCAGTGCTATATTGAAAAAGAATAAAATGTATTTAACTATTTTTGATTGAAACTAATTATTAATTGTTATTAAACTAATTATGAATTGTTTTTTATTATTTGTTTTTAAAATCCTATTAATGGAGTTAAGAATTACGTTGTACTTATCTCAGCGAAAGATATGTCTCAAATTTACAGGAAATTAACTATTCAATGAGTTATAAACTTCTTTTTAGTTGAAGGGGTTACGTCAAATAGAAAAACTAAAATTTTTCACTTTTTCACATGTTTTACAATTTTACATTTATTATGTTCCAAAAAATGTTTAAGCCTGAAGAAAAAAAGAAAATATTTTAATGATGTAAATACTAAAGAATTTAGATAAATAACTAAAAGCATTTATTTTTAATTGGCTAGTTAAAATTATTTTGGAAATATACTATATCATTAACTTCGAGTCTGGAGGAAAAGGAAAACGGTGCAATATGTGTTACTATTCCAATGAGAGAAAAATTCCTTTTTTAACTAATTACAATCCAATTTGGGAAATTTTCAACAAATTTCAACACGAAGCAAAGAATTTAAACATATTTGAGTAGTTTTCGTTTCGTATCAATGAGTAAGGGTAGGAAATTTTTAGTTTTTGAGGATGTGATAACTTGTCCAAAAGGAACAAATTATATTGCGAAGTATGAAAAGTAAGTCAGTGGTATGTTAAAAAAATGACATTCAAAAATTCTTCTCTTAAAAGAAGTTATTAATTAAATTGCCTGTTCTATGAATCTTAATAGAGAAATTACGTGGCATACATGACGGCAGAAACTGAAAGAGAATTTTCCAGTTTGTAAGAAAATAAATAACTTTTCAAGGAATGAAAGATTATTTTTTAGTTAATGAGGTTAAATCAAACTGAAAAACTGTGATTTTTTCCACTTTTTAAGTGTTTGCATAGTTTTAAATTTATAATATTCCAAAAAAATTTAATAAAATTCAAAAATAAGTAAGTAGGTATTATAATCATGTAACTCAGAAAGGGAAATTTTAGAATGAAACTAAAATTATTTGTGCTTTGACTGGTTAGTTACAATTAAGAAGCTAAATACATCAAAAAATAAACGCTTTCTGTAAATAAATCTTAGTTTTAAATTAGAAATCTATAATTGGAAATATAGTATACCATTCATTTCTCCTGTCTAAAAAAAAGGATGAAGTTCGTTTCATTAATCAAGGGAAAAATTACATACTAAGTTGGTGACATTTTCAAAAGTTCTCAACATGAAGCAGGATTGATAAATTTTAATCCTGAAAAGTTGAAGAATGTCGTGCAGTAAAATTAATATTTGCTGTCCTCAACCTTGTACAACTGTCTGATTTGTTTTATTCATGCTTAGTATTAAAATTTCAGCTCTTACTGTTAAGTATATCTGAAAATCTTTTAAGTATTTTTAGTAAAAGTTTCTTGTAAGGTATCACTTACTCATAATTGTAACTGTTGAGAATGGTCATTTATGTAAAAAAAACACTTATCCATTGTTGCTTGCTCCAAAAGAATCAATATTATTGTTATAACTTTGTCATATTATTACTAATTTAACTTTTCAAGAAATCAATTATATATTATACAACTAATATTAACTTCTAGAGTGAAGAATAGTTATATATAAGTTATTCGAATGAAAAGATGTGGTCTACATTAGATAAATATTGAACACACATAGATCCTCGCAGAGGAACAAAACACTTTTATCAATGTTTGGTATTGAATTTAAGTGATTATTAATAAAATTCAAATGTATGTATCTCTCTATACTGGACGTTCTTTTATATAAGTTGTGTGCCGTAAAAGATATACCTTTCCAATGGGAAATAAGTTATCAACTTTTGTAATATTTTTGATCTTTACAAATATGTGATTATTTTGTATGTTATAAATTTCACAAGTTTATGTCAGAAGCTTGTTTTCGGACAAAACTGTTTCTTCAGCTAGGTTTTGATAAAACAAAGATATATACTTTGATACAGTTTTTTTAATATTAAAACGTAGCATAGAAAAAAAATAACAGCGTCTAACTGAAAAGGGTATTTTCCCTCTTGGAATAAGTATTAGGAAAGAAAATTAAACTAAATAGGAAGAAATAAAATCATCCTAGAGTTATAAGATTTATATTATTATTTTATATTATTAAAGACATTTTAAGAATATTTGTTATTTGGTAGTCCTTAAGAATGTAGTAGATAACCGTTTGATCTTCACGATACAAAATTTTTCAGTTTTAATCAAAACATTTTTTCCATAATTTAGATAATGAACTGATTTCTTATGCAGTTCTTTGTTAGAGTACTGTTTTGAAAAAGAACAAAAAAAAAAAAACCCTCCCAGATCTTTATTCATGTCTACGCTTTAAAAGTTTAGACTGCGCCAAGAGTTATCATTACGATTAATGAATTTTGTCATAAGTAGTTTCCATGATCTCATAAGTTCACTTCCATAGAGGTGAACATGTTTAGGCTAACCTGAATTACAAACATTTTGTAAAGAAATTGTGTAACTAAAGTGAGAGCCTCCTGGAATCTGTGTAGCAATTAATATTACCGATATTTTCCCCAAGTTGCCAAATTGGGGAGATAAATTTTCTTCCTGACATTTAAATGATTGAAATGTGAAGGAATTAAAAATACATACTTGTATATATACACTTGTAAAATTACAAGGACAAAATATATATACTTACATCCAAGTACAGGATTGTCAGTTCAACTTTATGGTAGGTTCATTTTATATAAAATGACATAGTCGATTAAAATCTTTTATTCATGCTAAATTATATATATATATATATATATATATATATATATATATATATATATATATATATATATATATATATATACATATATATATATATATATATATATATATATATATATATATATATAAATATACATATATATATACGTATATATACAAGTATATATATATACACATATATATATGGTACACATATATATGTTATGTACACATATATATACGCATATATATATATATACATATATATATATAAAGTTATATATATATATATATATATATATATATACATAGATATACATATATATACATACATATACATATACATATATATGTAGATATGAGGTGACGGAAATATGATCATCGCATATACAAGCAACACCGATTGTATGTATACATACACGTTATGTGCTTATAAGTATATGTTTATCATTCATTATAACTACATACAAGCATGCTATATATATATATATATATAATATATATATAATTCATTTACACACATACACACGCATTTTAAGGCATCTTTTTGCAGAAAATATTAATATATACATATAAATTGTTCATGACGATTTTCGTAATATAAATAAATATGTAGCCATGTGAGAAAAGAACAGATGAGTAAACGCTGAATAATTTATATTATTTATCAAATTAAGCCTTCTCATTTTTTATAGTTAAATACATGATGAACTCAGGTAAAGCAACGACCCGTCCAATTAGTAAATTGAAATTATATTTTGCAGAAATTTCTGCCAACTGGTCTTCTAATGATTATATAAGCAAGCACCTTCAACGTTTAGCCTATTTATGTAGCAATAAAAAGGAATTAAAGTTATATAAATTCTACCGTTTTAGGCATTTTATGTTGAAAAATATATGTTTTCTTCGCAAAATCTACCTATTCAAGTATTATGTCAGTGTGTTAAACATGTTACTTTTCAATATCTATTTTTGGATTTCGTATTAGAAACTGGTGTAATAAAACTGCAATGTACTAGTCTAATAGCACCCTCATTTTAAACAATTTGTTTGAATGTAAAATATTACTTAAAATATTTCTACCTTGTATATATCATATAGCTGACAAGAACCAATAATTTTCAGCAATTTCTAAACCTTTTTATCTCATATCAAATAAATTTAAGATACATTAAATATAAACTTAGTAAGAAGTCTCCGTTTAATATTTGTGTTCCATTAAGAAATAGTTCCCGCGAAATACGGGATCAAATACCGTAGGTAGAGATGAAGTCTAAATTCATCTAAGGACCATTTATTCTTGTCTTTATGTTTAGCGCTTTCAAACTACTTAAGAGTAACTCCGTAGTAACTACAGAATTCAAGCATTTTGCATTTTAAGTAACTTAATTTCTTCGAACTAGTTTCTCTCGGCTGTAGCTATTCAGATACACGATAAACGAGTGCTTTTGAGATCGCTACATTTTCTCTCTAAAGGCAATTATTGGGAGGCCAGTATTATGAAAGAGTGCTACACGTTCGCTTTTGATGAGTACCGAGTCACTTTGATGGAGAGTAATAAGCATTCGATGAGACATAAAAGATATATCATCAATATTGCATATAATGCGAACATTTGAAAGTTGGATGGAGAAGTTTCAAAGCTTACCCCTTTTTTTCAGCAGATAAAAGCTGTATTTTAAAACATTGTATAGAACTTGTACTAAACTTGTGAGCAAGGCTTGACGGTAGAAATAATGTATTCATCAGTGAGAGAATTTTACTAAATGTAAAGCTTACTTAAGGAGACATAGTACCTTTTAAACGAAAAAATCTTTATTACAATATCGATTTGTGATTCACTGTACAGAAAAATTACCGCTCTAACATCTTTTCCGCTCTCCGTTAAAATAACATCTTTTATAAATAATAAATTAGAGACAAACTCCATCAAATCTATTTATTTTTTTATAAAAATCGAAATATAACCCAATGTATATACCCCAAATAATTAACTTCTATAACCCAATGAAATAATTATAAATACACTTTCATCTAAAATAATTCTGCAGTCCAGTAGAAGATTATTTTTATATAAAATATCTAAGTATCTTTTTTTAATCTGTGAACTTTATATAGATTATTACAAGAGGTTTACCTTATTTTATGGAATAATACCTATTTTTAGATTTTTAATTTTCTTAACAAATTTAAATTTATAAAAATTGAATGTATCTTAACTTATCCTTTCTGATTTACAGAAAGCCAAGTATGTTTACTTGTTATCTTTGATTTGCTATAAAAATTTATATATATATATATATATATATATATATATATATATATATATATATATATATATATATATATATGTATATATATATATATATATATATATATATATATATATATATATATATATATATATATATGTATATATATATGTATATATATATATATATGTATATATATATGTATATATATATATGTATATATATATGTATATATATATGTATATATATATGTATATATATATGTATATATATATATATATATATATATATATATATATTATATATATATATATATATATATATATATATATATATATATATATGTATATATATATATATATATGTATATATATATATATATATATATATATATATATATATATATATATATATATATAAATATATATATATATATATATATATATATATATATATATATATATATATATATATATATATATATATATATATATATATATATATATATATATATATGTGTGTGTGTGTGTATAATTACCTTGTGGGTAAATAAATTTAATATCTATTATTTAGGTGAATGATTATGTTATTTAAAACATGTACTATTTGATATTAAAAAATAAACGTATTTTTATTTAAGAATTTGTAAAAAAGTATTACGCATAGACTTTTGATTTTATTTAATATCAAGAGAGGTGTTTTATATTTAATATTTTAAATCTCGAATAGTATTATGTCAACTTAAATATTATAGTTTTTAACTATAAAGCAATAATATCTGTATGAAATTAATAAACAATATGTAGTTAGGTAAAATCTGATATATTTTCGGCCATTTACAATATTTTTAAATAAAAAATCTAAAAATCTTAAGTATTATCCGAATTAGGAATTATAACATTAAAATTTATTTTTTTAGATTTTAATGACAAAAATCATGCATTTATAAAAAAAAAAATCTAAATTTTTTATTAAATGCATCATTTTATTTACTATGTAGTTTATGTGTATATTAAGATTATAATGGTAAGTTGCTTAACGGATAATAATATTTTATGATAATCCTCTCCCATAATAAATAAAATACCCATAAGTTGAAAATACAAACAATACATTTTCAAATTTGACGGTGCGAAAGTGACTAAATCAGTATTAGATAGGTTTTGTTTATGAAATTGTTAAAAAAGTTAAAAATAAATTTAGTATTATTTCATATTCATGAACTTAAATGCAATGCAAGTATTTAATATAAGCTATGATTGGTATCCTTTTATTGTAAATTTTACTAATTTACCAGTAATTTTAGTATTATTCACATTCCTGATTTCAAATGCCATGTTGATAGTTATTGCATATTTTAATTTATATCATAATATTAATAAATCTTATTAATTTCCAAATAAAGGTAGAAATATTTGATAGTCATGATTTCAAATGCAATGCTGATAGTTGATGCAATCTTTAGTGTTCGACTCTCCAGGATAAACAGCCTTCCCTAAGGATTACGCTTTGAGAGATTTACCACGAAACAGTTCACTCTGCAACAATAAATTTAGATAAAAATTTTGCAAAGAAAATACAATAAAATACTCATGAACAATTACTGATTGATGTCAAATGTTTGAAATAAATAAATTAAATCAGATTCCTGGAAGAAGATTTCAACCTTAATCATTTTCTTATTTCACTCCTCTTTTAAAAGTCTAAGGAAGAATTGATATCGCTGTTTGAAAGTTTAATATTTATAAAACATGAATGTTTTATATATTTGGAATTTCAATCTGTAACTCGTAAGTTAACGGTTACAAGATACTGCTTTTGCATGTTTTCCAGACTACTGTATAGTGTTTGTTGAAATAATGAGTCAAATTAACAAAATTGTTAAATTATTCTTAAAAATTTAATTACAAGCTAATGTTTTTTATTAAATACATTTTTTATTAGTAAGATTCATCTAGGTATTAGTATGTTATTTCATGTTTTTTTTCTTCTGTAAAAGCCTTTAAGTCTTTGTAATTTTACATTATGGTGTCCTTTCTAAGCAGCTTTAAAGTATTTTTTTAATCTTGTGTTAAAAGCGCTGCTTATTTCTTTTTGTTTAATCAATAAAGAGGTCTGTGATATTATGTTACTTTTAAAAATATGTTACCTGCCAGGAAAATAAAAGTTTTAGTTTTTCAACATGCATTCTTCATATTCTTAGAAAGCTGGCCTAGATATTTTCATATAAAAACTTAAAGACTCATTTTGTGCAAACTGAGAAATAATATACACAAAAAATGTTAATATTAGCAATGTAGTTATACACAATTTAGCAAGAGTGATATGTAAAATAAAACTTATGGTAATTTTCAGAACAAAGTTTTTGTTGCTTGCTTCATTGTTTAATAAGTAAGCACTTCGATGTATAGAGCTATCCCTGAAGAGTGGTAGGTAATACTTATATAAAAAGGAATAATGACATAATATAAAGTAGTAATGCAGTGGGTTAACATATAGTTTAAATATAAATATAATGTTATTTTTCAGTACTTCCTGATTATTCTATTGATAACTTCTTTTAATTTGCAATAATATTTCATGCTATAATTATTAAAATGCTTATATTTCACTTTGTTATATTTAATGTAGCCTCCACACTATGGCCCACTGTTCACCACTTCCTGATGGGGACCTTGAAGGATGGTTCTTGGGTAGCATCCACACGCTGGGCCACTAAATCAGCCAAAAACGTGGATTCGTCCATAGGGTCTACTACGCACTTAAGTTGTGCATCTGTCTGGATTTGATCTTTGGAGAAAAACCGCCTCGGAAGCTACAGTCCGCCAAGGCTATTTTATCGTCTGCCACCATCGACCACGATAAACCATACACCCTCCAGATGGTGGTAATGGCTTGCAGTGGACCATAGTGTGGAGGGGCCTTAACTAATACATGCCACAAACTAGGACCTTGCTTTACCCCAGAGAATGGTTGTTGTTGTTATCTTATGCCACTTTGTAAAACCAAGCACGATTGAGCCATACGGTATTCGATTTAAGGCAAAGGGGTGCCCCTTCATGTGAAGCACCTCAATGTGAAAGTACGACTTCTTGGTCAAGTGGGTCGTAGTAATTTAGATGCAAGAACCAAGCAGAAGACCCATAGGCTTGGATTGCCAACTCCAGACGTATTGAGTGAGAACTTGGAGGACATTGTTAGCACGAACATATTTTACATGCCCCAATCTCTTTTAATGAACACGATTGATCTTAGGCTGGTTGGGGCTCCAAACATGCGAGAGCGTTTTCTTTACCGACTGAGATACAAAGGTTCCCAGAGAATCGTTAGATATGGTGGACTATTAGATATTTTACTATTTCGTACTATACCAGATATTCTGAAAACAATAAAGGAAAATAAGTTGTAATAAGTATGATAAAAACCTTTAAAAATTATTAATATATGATTAATGATTTTAAACTCATGAAATAGAAATGATGAATTTTCATGAGTTGAATTATCCATACGACTCAGTTATATTCTCTATTCTCAGCTTACCGAGAATGTTACCAGGTAAACATTATCCAATGATCTAACAGATTTAGAAAACTTTGCTACACCTTTTCATATAGTATGTAATACTGCGGACATTAAGAGAAAAAAATAAGTCTAATTAACATGCTTTAAAGTATAAAAAAATTATTGCTTCTGTAGTTAATAAATGTATAATAAAGAAATGAGAAATTTTTAGGAATGTCATTCGACTTAGTTCTCAGTTGCCTAATTTTTTATTAGTATAAAGCATGTTGCTTTCTAATGAATCAATGGATATTGTGAAATATAAGTCACTTCTCTTATTCATACAGTATGAAGTAATTGAAAAATTAAAAGAAAAAGATATCATGAATAATTAGCAAAACTAATGCTTTAGAACGTAATTTCCTTAAATGGATATGATTAATTTTGAAATATTACTACTGGAACATATTTTTTTTTATATCGCCTAGTACAGCCTATGTCAGATGTTACTAACATGGAATGTCTTTTGAGATCCATATAATTAAAGACCTAAATAATAAGCATCATTATACCTCACTATTTATTAGTGCATGAGATTCAAAATAAAAAAGAAGAATCAACAAATCTATTAATTTTACTGGTAGTAAATTTTATGCTTAACTCATTCAATGGAAATCATACGTTTTCTAGATTTAAAATAAGCAGTTTTAACATAATGTTTAACATAA
>CM063508.1:96725109-96727609 GCA_032207245.1 Pardosa pseudoannulata
AACAAAATAAATATTTTACTAAACATCGTTTTACTTGCGTTTAAAACATTCTCTTTAACTGTTAGATAAACTGCATTTAACAATCTAGATAATTTATCTTAACCATGACCTTTTGCCGTTGTCGTATTACTGAAAAGTCGATGATTTGTTTATATCATGTTTTATTGTTCCTTTAAATTAAATATGAACTGACATACCACTCAGCAATTTTCT
Organism: Pardosa pseudoannulata; assembly: GCA_032207245.1. Classification (NCBI taxonomy): domain Eukaryota; kingdom Metazoa; phylum Arthropoda; class Arachnida; order Araneae; family Lycosidae; genus Pardosa; species Pardosa pseudoannulata. The sequence goes on from CM063508.1 coordinate 96,725,323, forward strand.
AACACACTAAGCAGTCTGCTATAATTTCAAAAAAATATACATTTCTAAACTATGTTGCTCTTTCCTAACTCATCTATTTTGTCTTTGTTAAAAATATATCATTATGAAATTTTTATAAATTAGTAATAATATTACAATTTACACATCTAAATTCTATATATGGAATAATATATACTAACTAATTTTTTAAAATGTTTGGCGTGGGGACCCCATAACACTTACGAACATTTTGTGAAACCCCATAATCATTGAGCATATCCCACACACGCTTAAGTTAAGCTGTCAGTTTCCTTATTTGTACTGAAATATTATGTATCAGTTATAATCCATTAAATTTAATTTTTAATTTGAAGAAATAGCGATGGAATAAACATGCATGAATCATGTAACAAACTTAAAATTAAGTATAATGTAGTTATAAAAATAAATTCATTTTCTTGGGTAAATTCAAACATTAACTATTGTCTGCTCATTAGCTATAGACACTACTGAGTATATGGGTACTACTGAGAAAATCCCAGTAATTAATATAAACCCCAGATTTACAAAAAACTTTTATCTTGTTTACGCAAGGCCTTCGCAGTATTACAACATAACGTGCAAAGCAAGTAAAACAAACCTTTTTATTATTAAAAATATGAGTAAAGACGATGCCGTTTTTACTTTGTTTGTCTTGCCTTTATCAATTTTCAGATGTATCACTTGAAAGTATTCGGTAATTGTAAAATCATTATGAAAAGTTAGAGAAATATCAAAATTGCTTAAATTTTTGGTGACCCTTGCTGCAGCTCCTGAGATCCCAATTGGGGTGCTTGACCCTTTTTAAGAATCCTTTGTTTCAGAAACTCTTATATAAACTGAAACTTGTTTTCCTCTCTCTATTAGCGTAAATTAAAATTTCTTTCTTAAAAGAATATATATTACTCAGAATTCTTTTATTCTACTAAAAGGGAAAATGATTCTCAGCAGAGAAAAAAAAAATCATTGAAAACTTTTCCACTGTGTTAATTAAATTTACAAATAAGAAAATATTACGATTCGTTAACTCGAGAATGTAACATTACTTAATTGCTGGTAATAAACTCCAGTTTTTTGTTGTTAATTAATTTTGCTAACTTGATAAAATATGAAAAAAAAGAATATATTTCCCTCTTTTTTCCTTTCCATTCTCTTATTCCCGTTTTCTTTGTACTTTAGCCGGATCTCGAAGTTTTTATATCTTAAAATAGAAAAGGTGTACTTATACACAAATAAGCTGACGAAAACCTACTCTTCTATTCTTTCAAAAAACAGAAAGTAAAAGAAAATGTCAGAGACTAAAGACAAACTTAACTTTTAAGAAAAGTTAAGTACTAGACAGTTTATAGATCTCTTTTTTTTCTTCGTATTAAGAAAAAATATTACCCCAAAGGCAAGATTTCAAAACTGATCTTTTTCAAGATATATGATAGGAGACTGATTTTTTTTTAAATCTAGAAATCGACTTAGAGTTTACCTTGAAAGAATCTAATCTCTTAAGAACACTTATGTTTATAGTTGAAAACTTATTTTAAGCAAATACAGTTTTAGAATTTATGGAAAGAAGTAATGAAACATGGAATATATTGTCTTTTCTCTGTTAATCCGAATCTATAAAACAAATATTGCAATCATGGTTGGATTTAAAATAACTTATAAAATATTCTTTATTTCTCTACACATATTTGAAACATTACTCTGCAAGATATAAAAGGTATTTCCTAAAAGAAAGGGCCGAACGATGGTCGAGTGCTTCGGGTGCTTTCGGAACTGGAGTTTGCGGGTTCGAATCCCATTATGGCATGGATGTTCGTGGCCGTTCGGAATTGGGTTTGAGCAGTATGTCCCGGTCTCATTAGCCCTAGTGTTGATAAAAGTAGACAGTAGAGTTCGAAAACCAAAATCAAACCTAAAAGAAAGTGAATTTGAAGTACATTAGATTAACGTAAATATATATTAATGCATTATGTTTAACACTTTACCTACAAAGTTATTTTTTCTGAGTAAATTTTGAGGAATACCTTAGATGTTATTAAGTTATGAATACCTAAGATGAATATCTAAGTTAGAATGGATTCCCAGAGTAAAACAAATATGAAATATAAAAAATTTTAATATTAAAGTACATTCTCATTAGTGATTGGTTGCCATTTTAAGCATCATAGAATGCCATTTATAAAAAAAGTAAAACTTATAAAAACTTAAAAAAAGTGATAACATATGTATTTGCTATAACATGTAAACATGTTACTGTAAAGGTATGTGCAAA
>CM063508.1:96732609-96750109 GCA_032207245.1 Pardosa pseudoannulata
GACAATTTGTTTACAATTTGATATGGACCTGAAAAAGGTGAAGTCAGCTTACGTGTGTTAGGGAACTCAAATTCTTCAAAAAGGACTAAGTCACCAGGTTGGAATTTAACGTCTACAAATTTAGTGTCATATCTACTTTTATTTCTTTTATGATATTCAATAGTTCGTTCTTTGGCCAATTTTCTAGCTACGTCTAATGGAGGGTAAGTATTTTGATTAATAGGAGATTCAAACGGAAGATTACCAAATAATAAGTAGGCAGGGGTAAATTTTGTTACGGTATGAGGAGAATTATTGTATTCAATAATAACTTGTTCTAGTATTTTAGTCCAAGGTATTTTAGTGGAAGTAGAATTTACTTTACATTTTAATCGACTAACTATTGTTTGATTTACACGCTCCACTTTGCCATTAGTTTGGGGATGGTGAGCAGTAGTTAAAAGTTGTTTTACATTATAATTTTGAAGAAATCTTCTAAATCTAGATGAAGTAAAAGCCGCATTTCGGTCACTAAGGATTTTTTCTGGGACTTGAATTTTGAATATCTGAGTTAAACAGTTAGCATAGGTCTCGGTAGTAACACTTTTAGAGGGAAATGCCCAGACGTATCTTGTTGCATGGTCAATTACTATGTGTAAGTATTTTTTTGTAGAATTATAATAATTAAACCCTCCAACCGTATCGATAGAAAGACATTCAAAGGGTTTGTCCGTAGGGGGTACTTCTTGCATAAGTCCAAATTTTTTTGTCTTTTTCTTCTTATTAATTTGGCATGTATGACAATGCTTTACATAATTTCCAATGTCTTCACTAATATAAGGCCAATAGTATTGAGGGGTAATTAAACTAAGCATAATTTGTACACCAGGGTGACCAAATTTCTCGTGAGTTTCAGTTAACAATTTCAATCTTAAAGATTTTGGTACAACAATTTTAAAAACATTCTTTTTCTTCATTACAATCATATCATTTCTTTCCATATAATTTTTCCCACACACATTATCTAATTTTTGTTGTCTAATTATTTCTTCACTATCAAGTAAATGCACACTGTGTTGGAGATGTTGGGAAATAGGATGTCTAGAAAGCATATCGGCTTCAACGTTTGCTGAGCCTTTTTGGTATTTTACATCGTAATCAAACATGCTGAGTTTAAGGGACCAACGGAACAATCTACCCTTTAAATTTTTTACACTTTTAAGCCAAACAAGAGCCGCATGGTCCGTATGAATTACAAATTTTTGTCCGTGGAGATAATAGTAAAATTTGTCTAGAGCATCAACAATAGCCAAACATTCTAATTCCGTGATCGCGTAATTTTTTTCGTAATCTTTTAAAGTTCTAGAGTGATACGAAACAGGGTGAAGTATATTATTTTCGTCTGGTTGTTTCAAAACAGCTCCAACAGCAGTTTGCGACGCGTCAACATACACATGGCAGGGTTTGTTAGCATCATACAGTTGTAAAACAGGTTTGGAAGTTAAAATTTTCTTCAGTTCATCAAAAGCTTGTTGACATTGGTCACTCCAGTCCCATTTAACATCTTTCTTCAATAATTTGTTTAAAGGATTTCTCAGTTGGGCATAATTTGGTATAAATTTATGATAAACATTGACACTTCCTAGGACTCTCTGTAATTCTTTTACATTGGTTGGGTACTTCAACTTTTTTATACTTTCAATATTTTGGTTATCAGGAATGATTGTACCATTTTTAATTTCATAGCCTAAAAAATTAATCTTATCTTTTGCAAATACACATTTACTTTGATTTAATTTAATATTTTCTCTAGTAAAGACTTCAAACAATATTCTCAAATGTTCTAAGTGCTTTTCTTTAGAGGATGAATATACAATTATGTCGTCAAAGTAACTGCACGCGAATTGAATTTTATTTTTATTCAATATTCTTCTAATGGTCCTATTAAATATTGCGGGCGCATTTTTGTACCCAAAAGGGAGTCGTAACCATTCATAAAGTCCGAAATTTGTGCTAAAAGCTAATTTTTCAGTATCGTCGGGGTGAATAGGTATATGCCAAAATCCCGATCTTAGGTCGATTGTGGAAAAAAACTTTTGCTTTATTTAATTTATCTAACAAAACATCAATTCTCGGGAGGGGTTCTGAATCTGTTTTGACTATAGCATTTAACTTTCGAAAATCGATACATAATCTTGTTTTTTTGCCTTCCTCACGTTTTAATACTAAGGTGACTGGTGCTGAATATGGGCTACAACTCTCTTTAATTATTCCAGCACTTAGCAATTGATCAATTTGATTTTTAATTTCTTCTTCTTCCTTAATGGAAGTTCTATAAGGTCTTAAAGACACAGGGAGGTCCGAAGTTAATCTAATTCTTTGCGGTTCGATATTAATTTTGCCTACATCGTATTTATGCTTTGAAAACACATTTGCATATTCATGTATTAATTTATCTAATGCACTTTCATTATTTTTTGCATAATTTCCTTTTACATAATTTTGATTTTGAGAGCTTGTCTCAATTTGTTTTACAAAAGTTTTACCAACATGTATAGAATTTTCATCATTGTTACAACTATATGTTCTTAGGTGGTCAGTTTTCAGAGTTCGGGATATTGTGACATTATCATTTTTAAAAGGTCTTTCGTCACTTTGCATGTGTAGTGAAGTATCAATACCAGTACTCACACAATTTGAAATAATTTGAGATTCTTGAGTTATTAACAATTTACAACAGTCTATTTGTAACTTATATTGTTTACATTCACTTAAACCTAATATAATATAATCTAAATCAGTTTTCAATACAAACATTTGAATTTGTCTTGTAATTTTACCAATTTTCATACATACTTTACATATTTTGTTTAGAAAAAAGTTTCCTTTTGTTTGTGTTACTGAGATTCCTTTTATCTGTTGAGTTTTTAAATTTAATTTTTTCGCTGTTTTTTCGGAAATAAGGGATAATGTTGCTCCCGTGTCAATTACACATTCTACGGTTTCTAGGTCTGACAGAAATCCCAGGACCCTTAATTGTCAAATATTAGAAACATTTGTGGAATTTTGATTAGTTTCAACCTGGGATACCCCATCTATTTCAAATCTTTCTTGTCTAAAAGGACACACTTGAAACCAGTGATATGCGTTTTGTATTCCTCTCTGTGTACAAAATCTACATGGGGATGGAGGTAAATTATTATAATTGTTACTAGTATGATGGCTGGAAAATCTAGGTCTGTAATTATTGTAAGAAGGATTAGGACCCTGAAGCCTTTGAAAATTACTTGGTCGATAATTATTATTCCTCGGATAGTGATAAAAGTTTGGACGACTAGTAGCTCTCGGATTTTGGTGTTGAAAATTAAGATTTTGATTATAATTTTGGACGTTTTCAACGCGAGGAGTAATAAACTTGGGATTTTCGTTTTTATGCCCCTTAATCTTGATTAATTTATGGGCCTGATTTAGCCAAGTAATAGGGTCCAATGGTTCTTTCATTGTCATTAGGACTTTTAAATCTGTCGGTAGTCCGTCAGTCAGTCCTTCCAAAATCATTGACTGGCTTAATTTTAATTGTTTACCTATTTCCATTTTTTTCCGAAAATATTGCGTTATATCATCCCCAGTGTTGTATTTATAATTGGCAAAATCGCCGAAGGTGGTCAAAGTTGGGTCTACAAAGTTCTCTCTTAGTATTTGGACAAATTCTGGATACGTTTTTACCTCTTGAGAATGTTTAACATAAAGCCACAGGGCTTTTCCTTTTAAAAAACGCGCTACATTCTTCAGCTTCCAGAGCTCATCTTTCTTTTTTTCTTCACATATTTTATCAAAATAGAGTAACCAAGAATTAATGTCACCAAAATCTGTTTCTTCAAAAGAAATTATTGTTAAATTATTCTCAGCTCCAGATGTAGCTAAAGAATCATCTAAGTTATCTGGTTCCGTCATTTTGTATTGATTTCAACAGAATATAATTGTACAATAGATATATTAGAGTACAACAAAATATTTAAATTGTTCTTAGAATTCAACTATTTAAATTGACATTTCACCAGAAAGTACTATTATTCTTTAAAAACTTTTACCTTTAGCATGGGTAATCCGTCCGAAAGAGAGAAGAGAAAAACAAAATCTGTATTTACACATCCACAGAGCTATGACCCCAAAAAAAATAATCACACTCTATAGCGAGCACTGCTGTAGATTCCCTCCGCAAGGTCAAATCACCGCACTTGTCATCGCTCCTATGGGGTCGCCGAAGAACTCCGCCGACTGCATTGAAGATTTTTCGAAAACAAAACACATCTCGTTGCGGGACTGGCTTTTCGCTCCAATTTTGATATTTTTGTAGAATCTCGTAAATGCACTGTGAAATGAATCTCTTTTCCCGCAGCAGGAACCATCCTCGCCGACTTTTGACAGATATAGCTTGGCCTGCTATACTTCGCGGCTGTAGCGTGGTCGAAAAAATTAATACGAAGATCCAGGATAAATTTTATACATGTTTATTAGGCAGCATACAGAGCAAAAACTTCTACAGAGAATCGTCGCGCAGCCTTATATAACCTTGGGGACGCTAACCACTTGAGAAAGGAATTTGTTATAAGTGCTTTTAAGTGCTCTTAAGTGGGTTGGCGAGTTAAGCTCGCCAACAGGAAGGAAACAAAAGAGTTTAACGCCGAAAGGCCACTAAAAAGATGAAGAAATTGCGGATTTGGTGGTTTTTTAATAGAGGTGTTAGTAATTTTAGTTTAGGATTAAAGCGTTAAGTTTTTACATATATATATATATATATATATATATATATATATATATACATAGAGATATGGGTGTGTGTTTGTATTTTTTATATCTTTGTGAATAGCAGATGTTGAAAACCATTGATCGATGCATATGAAAAATTAGCACATGTATTATTTCATTGAAAAACTTTTTACTGTTCATCTATTTTCCTACCACCTAAAAGTTTTAAGCTGTTACTTTGTGTGTAAACATAAACAAATTTTCTACATCTCGAATTTTAAGATTTCCGTAAAATTATGGTCTATGGTCTCTTTTTTAACCAAGATGTTCTTCCATTTTTATGAAAAAATCAGTGAGTAAAGAGGAATGATATGTGAACGTTCACAACTAAAACTGAATTCTCTAGAAAGAAAAGATTTGTGTAATTAAAGTTTTGAAAATTCCCTGTTAATCTTTTGGACAAAACTTTTTGATTTATAAGTGTATTAAAAAATAACTATTTTATAATTTGTTAGTTACCTTGAATTTTATTTAAAACCTGAAAAAGATAACATCTTTAGCTCTTTAATCTTACATACGTATTACAAATGGATAAAATATCTAATCAATTCCCCAGTGATAATAATTTTCATTTTTTTTTCTCGAACGTAAAATTATAAAGCGTTAAACGTGGTAGCAGAAATACCATAAAACAACCTCACACATATTTCGAAAGAATCTTTTGAGAGGAAACTTTTGCTCCTTCCCACTAGAGACACATGCATTAAAAAATAATGCATTTTTAACAAGTTTTTCTTTTTGCATAATATGTAGGCTCATGAATAATACAAAAACATAACGCTTGAACAACTACTGTTAAATTGATGGAGGTATTTAAAACAAACTGCGAGAAACAACAAGAATGTTATTTTTTTCCTTTTAATTTAACAGCCTGCAAATGTTGAACAATTTTAATGATTTCCTTAAGAAGTAAAAGTGCAAAAAATCTTTTAGAGAAATTCATATAAGACTTTTATTTGCTTAAAACTACATCCAGTCACTTTTCTATATTTTTAAAGATAAGAGTGTTTTCAAGGAGAAAATAAGTTAATAAGGTATTCCTTGAGATATCTTAAAAATATGCTGGTTTTCTAACACCACTTTTACTTAAGTAGTCTGCATAAGAAATGTATATTCTCTCACCTACAGGTATCATTGTATTTCTGTTCTCAGATTATGCATTTAGTGTATCTCTACAAATATAAGTATGAATACAAGCCTAAGCATATTTCAGCATTAATTTGTAAAATAACTGTTCTTTTACAAATTACAAATTCAAAAATCATGTCTCATACTTTCCAAAGGAATGTTGTTCTATGTTAAAATTCCCTCTTTTTTCCTTTCCAACTTGACCGGTTGTAGTTTATAAAATTTTAGAAATATATTTGAAGTATTTAACACCTCGTTTAACTTTTATGAAATTATTATATCTTTTACAAATCTTAATTATTAATGTTGTTCTTCCATTTTTATGAAAAAAAAACATTCGGTAATGATGAATGATATACGAACATTCGTAACCAAAACTTAATTTCCTAGAAAGATTTGTGTATGTGGAATTTAGAAAATTCCCTCTTAATCTTATAGATTAAAGTTTCTGACTTATAAGTGTATTACAAAAAAAAAAAAAAAAAAAAAAAAAAAAAAAAAAAAAAAAATTCATAATTTTTAGTTATTTTGAATTTTATTTAAAACATGAAAAATATATTTACAAGTAACATCTTTAGCTCTTTAATCTTGCATATGTATTACAAATGGATAAAAAATCTAATCAATTCCCCCTTGATAATAACTTTAATTTTTTTCTCGAAGGTAAAATTATAAAGCGTTAAACGGGGTAGCAGAAATACCATAAAACAACCTCACACATATTTCGAAAGAATCTTTTGAGAGGAAACCTCTGCTCCTTCCCACTAGAGTACACATGCATTAAAAAATAATGCATTTTTAACAAGTTTTTCTTTTTGCATAATATGTAGGCTCATGAATAATACAAAAACATAACGCTTGAACGACTACTGTTAAATTGCTGGAGGTATTTAAAACAAACTGCGAGAAACAACAAGAATGTTATTTTTTTTCTTTTAATTTAACAGCCTGCAAATTTTGAACAATTTTAATGATTTCCTTAAGAAGTAAAAGTGCAAAAAATATTTTAGAGAAATTCACATAAGACTTTTATTTGCTTAAAACTACATCCAGGCACTTTTCTATATTTTTAAAGATAAGAGTGTTTTCAAGGAGAAAATAAGGTATTCCTTGAGGTATCTTAAAAATATGTTGGTTTTCTAACACCACTTTTACTTAAGTAGTCTGCATAAGAAATGTATATTCTCTCATCTACACATAACATTTGTATTTCCATTCGTAGATTATGCATTTAGTGTATTTCTACAAAGATAAGTATGAATACAAGACTAAGCACTTTCCAGTAATAATAATCAAAAAGACTGTTCTTTTACGAATTATAAATTCAAAAATGTTGTCTCATACTTTCAAAGGAATCTTTTTCTATGTTAAAATTGTGTGTAACTTGACCGGTCGTAGTTTATGAATGCTGAATAAAATTATAGCAATATTTTTTAGAACTTTGTCCCTTTGTTCAACTCTTATAAAGTTATAATATCTTTTGAAAAACTAATTATTACAAAACTAATTCAAAAAGTTTTAAAATTGTAAATTTAATCCCAATTTGTAAGATTTAAAAAAAACTTTTGAAAACATAAACCTACTTTTTTATTTTGTGTATATAGTTTTATATCTATAGAATGAATCAATGTCATTCAGGTAATTAAATATGTAGTGTGTCTCTATAAAAAAGTATGAATACAAGCTTAAGCATTTTTCATCTTTAATTTGTATAAAAACTGTTATTTTATAAAATAGAAATTCAAAAAAGTTGTCCCATACTTTCCAAAGGAATCATGTTCTACGCTAAAATTGTGTATATCTTGGCTGGTCGTAGTTTATAAATGCTGAATAAAATCATAGAAATGTTTTTGAGAAATTTGACCCTTTGTTCAACTCTTATAAAGTTATAATATCTTTTGCAAAACTAATTAATACAAAACTAATGAAGAAAGATTTGAAATTGTAAATTGTATCCCGATTCTTAAGATTTAAAAAATACTTCTGAAAAGTTAAACGTAATTTTTTTTGTGCATACATAGTTTTATATTTAAAGAATGAACCAACATCATTCAGGTAATTAAATATTTAGTGTATTTCTACAAAGATAAGTATGGATACAAGACTAAACATTTTTCAGCATTAATTTGTAAAAGAACTGTTCTTTTACAAATTATAAATTCAAAAATGTTGCCTCATATTTTCCAAAGGAATCTTTTTCTATGCTAAAATTGTGCTAATTTGGCCGGTCGTAGTTTAGGAATGGTGAATAAAATTATAGCAATATGTTTGAGGTATTTAACACCTCAACTGTTATGAAATTATAATATTTTTATAAGACTAATTATTACAAAACTAATGAAGAAAGATTTAAAATTGTAAATTGTATCCCGATTCGTAAGATTAAAAAAAAACTTCTGAAAAGATAAACCTAATTTTTATTGTGCATACATAGTTTTATATTTAAAGAATGAATCAATGTCATTCAGGTAATTAAATATTTAGTGTATCTCTACAAAGATAAGTATGGATACAAGACTAAGCATTTCTCAGTATTAATATGTAAAAGGACTGTTCTTTTACGAATTACAAATTTAAAATGTTGTCTCATACTTTCGAAAGGAATCTTGTTCTATGTTAAAATTGTGTCTATCTTGGCCGGTCGTAGTTTACGAATGCTGAATAAAATTATAGTAATATTTTTGAGAAATTTAACCCTTTGTTCAACTCTTATAAAGTTATATCTTTTACAAAACTAATTATTACAAAACTAATACAGAAAGATTTAAAATTGTAAATTGCATCCCGATTCGTAAGATTAAAAAAAACTTCTGAAAAGATAAACCTAATTTTTATTGTGCATACATAGTTTTATATTTAAAGAATGAATCAATGTCATTCAGGTAATTAACTATTTAGTGTATCTCTACAAAGATAAGTATGAATACAAGCTGAAGCAGTTTTCAATATTAATATATAAAAGGACTGTTCTTTTATGAATTACAAATTCAGAAACGTTGCCTCATACTTTACAAAGGAATCTTGTTCTATGCTAAAAATGCATGTATCTTGTCCGGTTTTAGTTTACGAATATTGAATAAAATTATAGCAATATTTTTGAGAAATTTAACACTTTGTACAACTCTTATAAACTTATAATATCTTTTACAAAACTAATTATTACAAAACTAACACAGAAAGATTTAAAATTGTAAATTGTATCACAATTCGTAAGATTTAAAAAAAAACTTCTGAAAAGATAAACTTAATTTTTATTGTGCATACATAGTTTCATATTTAAAGAATGAATCAATATCATTCAGGTAAATAACCATTTAGTGCATCTCTACAAAGATAAGTATTAATTGAAGCCTAAACATTTTCAGTATTAATTTGTAAAAGCACTGTTCTTTTACAAATTACAAATTCAAAAAAGTTGGCTCATATTTTCCAAAGGAATCTTGTTCTATGCTAAAATTGTGTCTATCTTGGCCGGTCGTAGTTTAAGAATGCTGAATAAAATTATAGTAATATTTTTGAGAAATTTAACCCTTTGTCAACTCTTATAAAGTTATATCTTTTACAAAACTAATTATTAGAAAACTAACACAGAGAGATTTAAAATTGTAAATTGTATCACAATTCGTAAGATTAAAAAAAATCTTCTGAAAAGAGAAATCTAATTTTTTATTGTTCGTACTTAATTTTATATCTATTGAATGATATAAATAATGTAATTCAAGTAATTGAATATTTAGGTTACTCTTTAGTATTACCTGACTATGTTTTATTATACACTTAACTGTTCTCCAAATTTGCACGAATGCTTGAATTACTTAGAACAAAGAGGATTCTTTATTATTGATTCATTCGACAGAATGAAGTTTTGAGATTATGTTAAATTAATTTGTAAGTTAATATCTATACCTAAATTAACTTACACCGTTGACCATAATATAAAATTATTTTTATGTTTTTTAAATTTTCTTAAATAAATGTTCTATATAATTTATTCATATTAATGAAAACGAATTTTTTATTGTTTTTTAAGATTTGAAACATTATGGGTCTCACAATATTCTATGGATTGTTAGTAGCTTGATATTAATGTGCAAAAGTTGTACACTTTCAGATTTCAACAAGATATCTCTAAAAGCTGTGAGACTCCTTAATTTAATTAATCTATTATTGAATTTGATTTTTCTCTTTTAGGAGCATTGCTTCAAAATTGAGATAATGGATATTTAATAATGATTCAATATAAGAAAAAAATATTTCTAAATCATATGAATGTAGTGCTTCAAAATACGAAACCTTTTACCTTTTTCTTTATTTCCAATATCTAAATAATACATCCACTATAAATGATGATGTGCAATGATGACTTGTCTCTTGGAATTTTAGATGCTTTGTTAAATATCTAGAAAAATACATGAAAATTTAAACTGAAATCTTACGCATTTAAAGAGTATGATAGACGACACATATTTTCTTAAAGATGTTTTCTTAAACCTCATTGAAAACAGTCAATAAATTAAAAAAAAACAGAATACGATTTAGATAACTCTAAAAAAATGAATATCTAGAATGCGTTAAAAATTTAACACATGATTAGGAGTCTTCTCGTAATAATCTGAGATCTTTTTTATAAAGGTAAAAATCAGGATTTTGTGCAAATAATCCGAAATTTCTTCAAGCTTTTTCGTGTAATATCTCACTGTAAAACAATACCATTTTCACTAAGCACAAAAAACATCAGTCTACACAATATCCTGCAATCAGAATTGAAATATAATAAATATTATTTGACAAATGAGCTTAGGTTTGCTAAAATAATGAATAATAAACATGCGAGAATGAAGAAAAAATAAAGTTGGTATTTGATTCTTGAAAAGTATACAGCAACTTTTGTGAAAGACACCAAAACATAGTAAATTTCACTTCGTTTCATTCTATTCTACATATATGCTTTACAATTTCTTTATAAAATACTCAACCTCATTTTTCATAGACCTTTGGATCAGCTAAATATTAGAATTTTAAAAAATCCCGTACATTTGTTATAGTATATCGTTTACGTCCAGGAGATGCATTACGACTTTTTTGAGAAATAGTACCTAATTAAACCTTAATTATTAAAACCTTTAGTACTTTATAAATTTTCAAGCAAATCCAAATACACCGTACAAATGCTTTTTTACTATAAGAGAATGGATTCAGGTGAAAATTGTAGTTTTAACCATAAGATGGGAATTGTTAGACAGTACGTAAAAGTGTCTTATTAAATATCATGATATTGAACTTTGACTCGGATGGAACATGAAAAAAAAATTTAATCATAAATTCTACAATTACATATATAAGTTTGAACACATTTAAACATTGTTATTTAAGATCAAGGAAAAAGGTGACATGTAAGTACGAACAAAAGGAGTACGATAGAGAATATTTACTAGTAATGACAGCTTAGACATGAAGGTCATTAACTGAATAAAACTATGAAATCAACAGTAGTATTGTATATGTTCTGCTTGTTTACAAGATTTTAAGCCTATGGTGAACGTAGAGCTAGCAAAAGTTGGTAGAAAATTTGGCATTTATTTACGTAACTTATACGTAAAAGAGATGTACAGGGAAGACCTTTAATACTATTTCTTTTAAAACAACTAATAATTAAGAACTTTTAAAAGATTTTAGATCTTACCTTGAATTCAAAATCGGTTTATCACTTCCCACAACAATAACAACAACAACAAAAAAGAAATGAAACTCAATTTGCTTGATTCTTTTCATATAAAATTTTAATGGCTATTAAGTTTGACTTTTTGTAATAACACATTAAATGCGTAGATGTGTAACAACAAATTAGACAAAAAAAGTTTATAAATCTTTTTTGGAAACGACCTTGAAATCTGATCTTTACAGATATATTAACCCCTTGACATGAATAAAATGCGCGGTTACGCGTCCGTAGAACACCATTTAATTTGACTCATTAGTAAAACACTCTTGTACAAGCTCAGAAACAGGGCGTTTTATTTCCGGATTTACATTGTTATATAACATTCAATAAGGGTGATATATAATGTTACAGTACAATAATTTATTAAGAAATACTATAAAATAATTTAGTACTTTTCTGACGTATGATACATCTAAAGTATTTAGGAATATGTAGTGTAGAATATCTGTTTACCGATGACAATTTTTATCTATATTATTAAGAGAGGTAAAGCATCTTAAACTGTCTAAAATAAAGCATCATTGATGTACAAATGAAACAGATAATGAAATAAAATTATAGTGCCCGGTATTCGCCAAAGAGAGTTCTTGATATCTCGTAGACGTCAAAGTCTACCATGGCACTTGAAATACATGACGTCTCAGAGACTTCCTTGTATGTCAAGGATATAAACATAGCATGTTATTAACCCCTTCCGGTATGATTTAATAATGAAAAACTGTGCATGAAATAATCATTTAATTTTTAATTAAAAAACTGGTTTCATTTTACAATTATTACATATTCTTAATTAAAATCCACTTTTACATAGTGTTAAATAATATCAGAAACTGTAAAATTAAGAAAATATCAAAGCAAAACATTTATAAGGTATACAGATAATAGTCTTCAAGCTAGTGGTACTTTTCAAAACAAAGTGCAAAGGAATTCTTAATTGTTTACACCGCCAAGTAGTCTCACTTTTAATTTGATTCTTGTAACACACACGGCATTTCTTAGTAGGTTTTCTTTTATTCTGACTCATTAATTTGGCAATGACTTGTACCAAGAAATTCTAAGTAAACAATATGCAATAGTGACTTGTGATTTTCACAAGTGATAAAAGTGTTGCCAAATTCAGTACACTAGAAATTTTAAACTAAATTAATTATTATATTTAACAGTAACTTTAATCGCATGACGAGTGTAGCTTGTCATTGTGCGGTATGGAATGAAAAACTAATGACGAGCTAGACTCGTCATTTTACCGGAAGGGGTTAAATATAGTAATAATGTTTTACTGTCCGGTGTTAACCGAACAGAGTTCTTGACTTCTAGTAGACGTAAAAGACTACCATGGCACATGAAAAACACGACGTCTCAGAGACGTCATTGTATGTCAAGGGGTTAAATAGCACATTATATTTTCAAGCAGGATTATCAAATGCAAAATAAATGAATGTTAAAAGTCTCATACTTCATTAAGTGTGCATTTTATTTATTTGGCCCCACATTTAGCACATTTGTAGTCTCATCCTTGTAACTAATATTTAAGTCTAAAATACTGATGACTATTTTTTTCTTCTGACCAAGAGGCAGTACTTAAGGCTTGGTGTTGTGGCTCCTAGAAAAAAGTGGTGCTCAACAACTAGAGATCGCAGACTGTCATCCAAAGTTTCTTCAGCTCTTATTTTTCAATTTTTGTATCTGTCGATGTTTATTTTGTAACAAAAGTTTCATTGATAAAGTACATAGAGCCATATCGGGGAGATTATTTAAGAGGACGAGGGAATTTTGAATGTTTTTAGTATTTTTATTTTTATTTTTTTATTGCTTTACAAATTTTAAATGTATAATGCATATGTGTAATTTTTGTTATGAAGTATAAAGAAACACGGCTTGTTACTGAGCACTACGTTTTAATTTTTGCTACATGAGGATTATATATCTTTATGCCCATTTTAAACGGCAGTGAATGTCCGTGTAAGAGTGTTTTCAGTGCATCTAAAAATGAAAACAAAACCACTAACGTTTGAAAAATAAATGTATTTGTCCTTTCACTGGTAACCACTTATGAAAATAAAAATTCTGGTCCTACAGAAATCCCCTATATAATAATATACTAAGTTATCTGTACATTTGTTCTCGAATTTATGAAGCAGTTTGACCTAGAATGGATATAGGCGTCCGAATTGGATTCTTGACGAGTAAGGATTAGTAAAATTCAAAGCAAGTAAAGTTTATCTTCTACTAAACTATCAATCCGATTCTGCAGTAAATTGGTATAAATATGCATTATATCACAGCAAAAAATACTGTCGTCTTTATAATGTTCGAAATTCACTTCTTTACTCCTTTTCGAACGTTTGATACCGTTATTTCAAGCCATATTTTCCCGGTTAAGAGCAGGCGATTAAATTTATCAATTTATCACATAATAAATAGCAAAAAATAACATTAATTCTAGCATTATGATGTATTCCTTTAACCATCTTATTTAATCATTTCTTATTTAAAATTGTTTAAATATCATCTGCATTAATTTCATACGTTTTACACTGAACTTAGATATTACGTAAATAACTTTCTTTCATATTTGTCTTACATAATAGATTAGGTACATATGTGATAATTTGAAATTTAATCATCGATTACTTTTGTTGCAGTGAAAATTTTATCACAGTTATTAACAACAAATTCTTTTCATAAAAGTCTAGGAGACTTTTTAAAGGACTAATAAATATCTAGCGTTTTAGTAATATATCTCTGAAAATTAAGAAGTTTCTTCGTTTGTGCGATTGTTTTTTATACATAACCACACAGTTTGACTAAATTAATTCAACATGATTCTAAACTGCATTCAGAGCATCGAGAGACTTTAGATAGAGGAGTAGGAAGATAAAGAAATTTTTGAGGTTGTACTAGATAATTCTCAGCCAAAAAAAATAACCATTTTGTACCTGCCTCATGGGGTACTTTACAATTCTGGAAAATTAAAAATTTTACTGATCCCGTCATATGACGGGCTATGTGCTAGTTTTATAAGGTAACAATCACATTTGCTGTCTCTACATTTCACCGCCTGTGTCTCGTGGTATTTGCTGCATACAAGCCAGGAATGTCCATGCATAAAATATTTTTATAATTATTATGTTTTTATTATGCTTATATATTTTTTAAATATATATTTCATCAAGTATTTTGTGGCTAAGAGTTTTGTGAATTACATATATTTACAGTGGTCATTTATATTTGAAAGTAGAAAATTACCTTAATATTTTTCTCAATTTGTATTAAAAAAAATTTCAGATTTGATTTCTTATCTTACTCAACTAATTTCTATACTAGATATTACTCTTAGATTATCACATAATAAAATTTTTCAATCTTTCTTTGTTACTACATTTTCTTTTGTGACATTTTCACAAAAAATAACTATTTTTATCTAGATTTATTTGAGTTTAAAGTTACACATTTTCATCTCTCTTTTTCATTGTTAAGTAGAGAAAAAACATATGGGAATTATAATTTACACCCCAAAAAGAAAACGGAAAAATTCAATTTATATGCTCTTCCTTTAAAATTTTATCTGGAAATAGAAAAAAAGTAAAGAAAAAGTGTTACATTTGAATTTTTGTAATAACACATTACAGATTTAGATGTGTAACAATGATTTAATAAAATATGTTTATAGATTGTTTTATGAAACCATGTTGGTTGTTGATTTTCATTTTTTTCTGGTTCTTAATGTTCATGTAATTCTTATTACTTTTATATTTAATACACATAATTCAATATGTTTGCAATTAATGGCTAAAGAACTTTATTTTAATGAAATAGCAACCATAAATCATTATTCTGTACCTTTAGTCGACAATTTTGTGGACTAAATTTGATTAAAAAATTGATATCCACATTCCCTTTCAGGGTGAACTTTAATTAACACTGTGAATGAAAAGCGTTTTATAAAAGGTATTATCGTATGACGAATATAATTAATAACACGACCTACAATATATTTTAAAATGTTTGCAATTACTATGCATATAGGATGCTGAAACAATAACTATCAATAACTATCAATAAACATAGTGGTTAAACATGGGGATTTTATTTTTGCGTCTCCATCCTGTTTGAAATATTTTAATAAATTACAGGAAGCATAAAACAAATATTTTTTAATTTTTTGTTTGCAATTTTACTTTTCATGAAATGAATAATAAACTATAAAAAGTAATTTTGAATATATTTTTAAAAAGACTGAAATATGAGGAAGGAAAAAATACGGTAATTGTTTGTTATGGATCTGGTGTTTTATGAAAAAAACCTTATATGAAGAGCATTTTTAAGATTAATGAAAGAGGTTGAAAGAAAAAGACACCTTCTTATAAAAGTGCAAAATATTACCAAATATTGATTTAATTTTCTTGTTTATATTTTCCTTATTAAACAAAGATTTATTTTTTTGAGAAAAATGACATTTTAGGTTAACAATTTTAATTTCAATGAATCGTCATATGAAATGATAACGAAGAAAGTCTTTACATAAAAGCACAATCGTGTGCATGATTTCCATACTTTTAAAAAAAGTAAGTAAATATTTGAATTCTTACAGAAATAAAGGAAAATATTTTCTTCCCTCACCTTTATAAAAGTAATTTCACATATTTTACTTTAAAAATCTATAAATATTTAGAGAAGGTAAGTATTATATCACATATTATTATATATATGCTCAAACTTCCGTTTAAAAATTTATAACAGTGATTTATTTACAGTGATTTTAATAAATATTTTATCAATAGATTAATGGCTTTTATCTAGAAAATTTAGTGCTCTAGATTATTTTCAGTTATTTAACAAATTTATTTTCAATATGTAATTTTGTATAAATATTTAAACAGATAGGTGAGGTTACTGAGTATTTTATCAATATTTACGCAGTTAACTCAAGTAATTAAACATAGTTTACTTTAACACATTGTAAATATTTAAAGAAGTTAAAAGTATTAAGTTATATATTATTTAGAAATACGTTCAAATTTCTATGAGTATCAATCAAAAGACGTTAACTGCACTGCTGAGTGAGATATTTCGTTGTTTGACAAACATATCCATCTTTGAATATTTTGCTTAAATATTCGATGGTTTATCTAATATATTGAGAAAAAAGATTAAGATTGAATTCATAACATTAAATTAATAAAATAGAAATAATAAATGACAAATAGAAATTCCTTAAAACAATTTTTGTCATTATTCTGTCCCTTTTATACAACACCTACATATTTTCGTTGGCCTCAGTGTGTTGACTACAGTAAAAGAAGAGAATGTAATAAATAAATGAATAATACCATTTTAATAAACAATGGAAAATTATTACATATGCTCGATACTTCTGTAATGCGATTTTTGAAATTAAAGTTTTGTGAATGTGAGAGATACTCTTAAAGATATGAAGGTTCAATGAATTTGAACTGATCATATTAAATTTCATTATTTATGTACTTATACTAGAAATATTTAACACTGTTGGCTGGGTTAAACTTAACCCGACTAATATTGTCACGAAGTATTCAGTACCAATAACTTTGATACATTTATTCACTAGCCAGCAAACCACTGATCCTTACAAGAGAAGAAGTCTGCCTGATGGTTCAAATATAGTTTGTATATGTACAACCTAAGAACCAATCACGTTCTGACAATTAGGGACCAACCAGGAAACAAAGATTTGCAAAATTACAGAGAGAATAAATAAATTTCCTTATATTTGCATTTAAATTATAAAAAAAAACTAGCAAACTGCCAAACCGTGACCTGCGGATAAGAAGACATATTTGTTCAAATTACTGGTAATACTATTAAAAAACTTTTCAATAT
>CM063508.1:96757609-96792609 GCA_032207245.1 Pardosa pseudoannulata
AATAAAATAGTGCATTTTCAAAATATATTGACTAGTTGATGTTAAAAATAATGTAGAAAAAGATGCTGAGTGAAATTTCCCTTGGAATTGGAGTTTGAACTGAGAAGAACCAAATAATGGTGTATGATATATATTTCTGATTCAAATACAATTACACGATTCCAAAATTCCAAAATTTTTTTTTCGAATTTTATTTTCGAATTACTTAATTCGAAGAAATATTTAAGGAGAGCCGTACTTTCGACACCACTGTTGTATACCAATATTGGGCTAATACTGCACTTCACAAATTAGATTGTTATTATAATGTAAATATTTTTGTAATTCAAAGCGTAATATTGACTGTTATGGAAGATTTTTTTTACTTTTATTTCAATCATTAAGCATGTTTTTATTATGACATTTCTGATTTGCATGTTTTTTGTAACATTAATGTATTTAGAAGAAAAGAACAGAGTAAAAATGTGGTGTTAGAATATCATTCGAAGGTGCCTTATTTCCGTTTACATTAGAAATAGAAGTCTGTTAGAATAGAAGATTCAGAAAAAACATATATCAGTAATTATATCAAGCGAAATAGCCTAGAAATCTTATCACAAAAGTCTACATGATTAAAAGGATAAAAGTAACGGAAATGTATCTAAACTTTTGTTTTAAGTGCAAATGAGATTCATGATCTTCTTTTATGATATTAACAATATAATAGGTAAAAAGTTGTTACAATTGTTTATTTTACTTCTACACTATAGCCTCTAAATAGTTTAATCATAGGAGTATTTTCCACTTAACATTCTTCCCAAAGCTTTCTATCCTAAAAATGTAAACTTTCTGTCTATTCAGCGCGTTTCCCAGCTGTCGACGGCACATGGTTTCGAGTTTTTGCTAATATTGCATTTAATTAGCTTATTAATTTTGTTTACCGTGGGAAAATTCTTTCTGTCTCCACTCTTGGGTGCGCCTCTGTTAGATCAGAGTGACCTCTGTGGCATTACTTTGCCTGTCGTTAGGTAGAAAAGATGTCCGTTGTAGCAGCTCTGGAATAAAGTTTCAATTACACCGGTGCCATTTTCTTCAATATCGGCCCGATTGTATTTTCTTTACTGCTAGCTTTTAAGCTTTATTCTGGTCTAGGAATTTTACAAAAATGGTTTACACACAATACACACACACACACACACACCCACACACACATATATATGTATTATAATAAATATATATATATATATATATATATTTACATATATATATACATATATATATATTTATATACATATATATATATATATATATATACATATATATTTTTATATATATATATATAAATATATTATATATATAATATATATATTATATATATATAATATATATAGTATATAAATATACTATATATACATATACATATATATATACATAATATATATATACATATATATATATATATATATATATATATATATTTATATATATTATATATATATATATATATATATATACTATATATATATATTTATACATATATATATTATATATATATATATATATATATATATAAATATATATATATATATATATATATATATATATTTATATATATATATATATACATATATATATATGTATATATATATGTATATATATATATATATATATATATATATTTATATACATATTATATATATTTATATACATATACATATATATATACATATATATATATATATACATATATATATATATATATATATATATATATATATATATATATATATATATATATATATATATATATATATATATATATATATATATATATATATATATATATATATATATATATATATATATATATATATTATATATACATAATATATATATTATATATATAATATATATATATATATATATATATATATATGTATACATATATATACATATATGTATATATTATATATTATATGTGTGTGTGTGTGTGTAACCGATAAAAATATTTCTTCGTTGATCACACGGTGGATAATATATAGCCTATATTTGTAAATTGCCAAGATTTGCTTGACAATGGAACTTTATTGTAGTTATGATTTGGAAGGCCCTCAATAGAACACATAGAAGTTCAGACAAAATACTTATTTTTTTTTGTGAACTGAAATTCGTTGAATCGACGATCAAATCGGACATAGGCAAGAGAAAACCGTGTATCTGTTCATTTGTGATAATGCTGAGCTGAAGAAGAAAAAAAGTGGAAGACAAAGCACGGTAATCAGTCGTAACTGCTTTGACGTATTTGAACTAGTTCACTGCAATAACATTGTGAAATTAAAAGATATTAATTTATTGATTGATTAATGATAGAAGATATCAATCTGACATAAAAATAACTTCATAGCATTAATAAAATTTTGTATATGGGTCTGAAATGTTTAACTTTAAATTCCCCACTTAAAATTCAACAAGTATATTGAGTTTCAAAATAGAACTTATTGGAAAATATAAGAACAAATATTAACCAGTTGATATATATATTTTTTATAAATACGGGGCACTGATTTATTGATCTTTTTATTAGGAGAGCATCCTTTAGGAAAAATTTCCGTGACTAGGGCGAACAACACTCAAATACATCCAAATCTTTCACGGAAATCCATCGGATGAGAGCACAATATGTTATTTCCTATACAATTTTGTTGTTATTTGTAGAATTTAGTTGTCTGAATATTCAAAATTCCTTAAAGAAAACTATTTTTTATGATTAAAAATAAAATCTGCACTTTTCAGTTATGCAAGCGGTCGTTTGGATTACTTTTGTATAGATTTATTAAAGCAATTTCTTAATATAATGTAGGTCCTGGCTGATTATTATTTCAAAACTACCATATAGCCCGTCGTATGACGGGATCAGTAAAATTTTATAATTTTCTAGAATTATAAAGTACCCTATGAGGCAGGTTGTTTTTTGACTGAGAATTATCATGCAGTAAAATATCGATGATTAATTCCTTCAGTCAGATTGTATGGTTATGTATAAAAAAAAGGGAACAAACTTCTTAATTTTCAAAGATATATAACTTAAACGCTAGATAGTTATTAGTCCGTGAAATAGACTCCTAGACTTTTATGAAAATAATTTGTTGTTAATACCGGGGATAAAAGTTTCCATTGCAAGAAAAAATAATCGATGATTAAATTTAAAATTATCACATATGAACCTAATCTATAAGTTAAACCAAATATAAAGGAACATTTTTTAAATAATATCTAAGTTCAGTGATAAAACGTATGAAAACAATGCAGACGATATTTAAATAATTTGATATAAGAAATGATTAAAACAGATCTTTAATGAATGACGTCATAATGCTAAGATAAAATGGTTTTTTTACCTATTTTATGTGATAAATTAATATATTTAATCTGCTGGTCTTAACCGGGGAAATAGGGCTTGAAATAAACGATAAAAAGAGGGGGGAAGTTGTGGATTTCGAACATTTTAATGATAGCAGTAATTTTTCCAGTGATATGAAGCATATGTATACCAATTTAGTTTATAATCCGATTGATAGTTTAGGAGAAGTAAAATTTGAATTTTGCTAACTCTAAATCATCAAGAATTCAACAAGGATGCCTCTATCCATTCCAGGTCCAAACTCTTCATAAATTCGAGGACAGATGAACAAATAACTTAAGCTATAATTATATAAGGTATGTGCTGATTTTTGTGAATTATATTTTTTATATAGTATCTTTAATTTAAATTTTCGTTGAATATAGAATTATGTAGAAACATTTCCGTAAATACCTAACCTAATAACTGATTTTTTTTTATATTATCCGTAGAGAAGTTGGATAAAATAAACAGAAAAAGTATAATTCCAAAAACCTTTTCTCAAAAATTGAAAGGTAGATAAAGATTATGTAATTCAAATTTCTTTGTGATGGAGAACATCATGAAAAAGAATTCATAATATCCGTATCAATCCCCTTTATTTTGTCACGAAGAAGAAAAAATCTTTAATATACCGAAGTGCAGACAAGGTATTCGAGAAAAAAATTCAAAAGTTCTTAATACTGAGATGGTTACGAAATAGTTATTATGTAATAGTCTAGCCTCTGTTCACGATAAAAATACATATAACTTCAATAAGAACTGCGACGAAACTCAGAAAACCTTGAAGAAATAAATAAAACTATTTATAAAATTTTAGCGTTAGAAAAATGTTTACATTTCAAATATTTCTACTTTTTGTAAATTTTCATTTTCTAACAAAGATGAATATCGGAAAAATTAAATATAGTAGAGACATCCGACATAAAAAACATTTTAAAAAATGTGCTATTATTATTATAAGTACTTTAGTATTGAAGTAGAAAAACCCAAAGTATTTCTATATATTTCGATTCTTGGAAATAAAATTGATGATAACATTAAATATACCTAGAGTAAGTTTCTTGTAAATATTATAGAACAAATTTTACAGTTATCAACTTTTATAGATATGGTTATAATATTCTATATATGGAATATATGTTTTGTATTATGAATGATGTAATCTACTTATTGCTTGTGAGTAAACTAGAATCTGACAAGCAGTTACATGAAGGATTTACTGTTGCCAAAAACGGAAGAAAAAAATTCCAAGTAATCTATACAGTGAGTTTTATTAAAAAAATAATAATCGAGTCATACATAACAAGTTTTGGTATGTGATTTAGTTTATAATATATAACACTAAAAAGCAACTTAAAAGCTATGCAAACTAGAAAAATTTAAAACACACACATTCAGAACAGGTTTAAATTGACATAAAATTTATATTTCAAATGATAAGATGGATCTAGAAATGTACAGAAAAACAAATAGTAATGACACTAATTCGTTATTAAATTGCAATTTTGCTTAAGAATTAGGTGTTAAAACCATCTTTTACTAAAGACAGACATTATAACTGAAATTACAACTGAAAAACACAGTGCTGAACGTGTAAGTATCTTTGACATGTATTTGTTGTCTTGTTTTCTAAAAATATATCGGATCTATAGTTTAGGAGAAGATAAACTTTGAATTTTTCTAGCCCTAACTAATGAAGTATGTAATATGGATGCCTCTATCCATTCCAGGTACGAAAATTTCATAACTTCAAGAGCAGTGGACAGATAACTTAGGCTTTTGTTTTATAGCGGAAGTGCTGACTGATTTTTGTGAAATATGTTTTCTTTTAAATATTAACTTTATATTAAACTTTTGTTTAATATAAAGTTACTATAGAAACAATTTCTTAAATAGTTAACCTAATAACTACATTTTGTTAAAATTTGTAGTTGAGTTGGATCAAATAAAGAAAAAAGAATTAATTTTAAAATCATTTTCCAAAAATTGAAAGGTAGATAAAGATTACATAATTGATATTTCCGATGAAAGAACTTCATGGCAAAAAATTTCTTATCACCTAATCAAACCAGTTTATTGTGTCTCTAAGAAAAAATATTTAATATAGCGAAGTGCAGACAGTAAACAGTAATTTTTCGAGGAAAAATTAAAAAATACTTAATACTGAGATGGTTATGAAAGAGTCATTATGTAATAGACTAGCCTCTGTTTACGATAAAAATACTTATAACTTCAATAAGAAACTGGGAAGACTTGAAGAAATACACAAAACTATTTATAAAATTTTAGCGTTAGAAATATGTTTACATTTGAAATTTTTCTACTTTTCGAAATTTTCAGTTTCAAATAAAGATGGATAGTAGAAGAATAAAATATAAGTAGAGACATCCGACATATAAAAACATTTTAAGAAATGTGCTATTATTGAAGTACTTCCCACATAAATAAGCAGAAAAAACAGTTCGGGACATTTATCTAGAAAAAACCCAAAGTACTCAAAGTTACTGAAAATATTTCTATTGTTTGAAATAAATTTGATGATAACATTAAATATACCTAGAGTAAGTTTCTTGTAAATATTGTATAACAAATTCTATAAATATCAACTTTTATAGACATGGTTATAATAGTCTATATATGGAATATATGTTTTGTATTATGGATGATGTAATGTACTTATGGCTTATGAGTAAACTAGAATCTGACGCCCAGTCACATGAGGGATTTACTGTTGTCTAAAACGGAAAAACAAATTCCATGTAATCTATAAGTTTTATTAAACAAATAACTGTAGAATCATACAAACAAATGTTGGTATGTGATTTAGTTTATCTATATATATAAAAATGAATTTGTGTGTGTCTGTCTGTCTGTATGTATGTACTCAATAGACTCAAAAACTATGCATCCAATCGCCGTGAAAATTTGGGAAATGTTTAGGTATATCCCTGGGAAGGTTTTTGTAAATTTTCAACGTTCGAAATTCATTCCTTCCCCCTTTTTCGAGCATTTCATGTCATTATTCCAAGCATTATTTTCCCCGGTTAAACGCAAACGATTAAGTTTTTAATTTATCGCATCATATCTAAGGGAAAGAAGCAATATTTCTAGCAATGTGACGTCATCCCAAGTAATTGTTTTAAACGCAGTTTTCCACGGTTAAAAGCAGGAGATTAAAATGTTCAATTCATCACATAATAAATAGGCGAAAATGATATTTTTCTATCATTATGACGTCATTCATTTAAATATTTCATTTATTCATTTCTTATTTTATATTATTTAAAATCGTCTGCTTAGTATCTATTCGATTTGAACTGAAATTTGAGATATAAAGTGATTCACTTTCATTTCTATGTGACGCAAATTATAGCATTTTTATATGAGAACTAATTTTAAATTTAATTCTTGGTTCATTTTTATGTTACAATGAAATGCATATCAACAATATTCTAAGTACAAAAAGTACAAATTTCAGTGACTCTCGTGGCCAAATAAAACCTATCATTTTATATAGTTATCTTCATATTCATATGGTTGTCGGTATGAATATGCATTTCTGTTTCGTACAAAACTATGTGGTTTGTCATAAATTTCCTTAGTTTTGGAAAACATTTATTACTACCAACAAAATTAGCACTGTTGCTGTCAAAACCTGTGCTTCCTATTCTATCACGTAATATGGCAAGATCTGTTAACTTTGCTAATCAACGTACAGTAGTAATACAGTAATGCAATTTAGGGTTAAGCTTATGTTTTACAATAAAAAAAGTTTGAGCAAATTTAATATAAGACAAATTCGACTGTAAAAACTGAATAATGTTATAATACGCTTATGATAGAAATATATAAACATGCCAATGACTCGAACTGAACTGTGACGAATTTAGAGAGTTATTCACGAAAAATAAATCTTTGTTTAAAAGTAATATATTAAGTTCACCGTAGCGAAGCACGGGCAAACTTGCTAGTATTAAATAAAACTAAAAACCAGCTTAAAAGCTAAGAGAACTAGAAAAATTACTAGAAAAATACTGTGTGTTTGTATAATTTTTAAGATGCAAAATTATTAGAGTTCCCAAATAGCTACTAGCATATATGTGTTTTAAATACAGCATTTGCGGTGCTGCAATAGTATTTTCCTACTATTTGTAGATATACAAAATAACTGTTTTCAACTCCAAGAGAGCTTGCTTTGAGTACATTTAAACATTTAATAACTTTTTCAGAGTATATTGCTATTGCTCATTTTTATTTTGTTTTGATAAATTCTTCGTTAAAATTCAATAACTAAAATTTTTACATGTTAACACTGAATTAAGTAAGTTATAACTGAAAATCTGTGTATAGTTAAATGTCTTTTTAAAATTAAAATACAATAGTGTACTTTTTATATCAACTTTATTTTTACATGAGAGCCTGTACTTCAATCAGAATTTTCATATAATTTTCTCTAATATCAAGGCATCAGTCGGGTTGTAGAATTAACTTTTGAATTCTCATTTAAAACAAATAAAAACAAACCACCTGTCTATGTTTTGCTTAAACCATAGATTTTTGGCCATTTTGTATTTTTGGAGTTTTTATAGATAACTCGTCTATTTTTTAAAATCCCTGTTTTTATGTAAATTTATTAATTATTTATGTAATGTTTTTATACAAATTCATCAACTTGAACATTTTTTTTACAGCTGACACGGAACTGCTCATTTTGACAGGGCTTTTATTCAAAATTGAAAAAAAATCAATACTGTTAAGTTTTATCTTTTTATTATTTAAATGGACACAAAATACCAATTTTTATATTTTTATGGAATTTATAAAAGCACAAGAAATCCACTTATTGATTAATACAAAATGTTCAAATATTGGGCTATGATTTAGTGAGGTTTAACCTCAAATTTTTAACACCAAATCAAATCAACTCCTACTTTTAACCTGTTTTGTTTTTGATTGTAAGATTGCAAATTAAGCCCTTTATACTAGGCATGAGGCTGGAAAAGCTATGAAAAACTTTCTGGCCATGATACATAGTGCAGGAGTATGATTAATATTCTTTTAACAACCTTAGTTTCTTCGATAGAGCAAATTGGACTCAGTTATTGTTGTAATACGGTATCTGTTTCTTATGATTTTACAAGTGCTGCTATTTAAAAACTAATAGCCTACTTAGATATATTTAATGAATCATTTCAGTACAAAATTTAATTTTTTTCTTTCAATAAAATAGAATTATATAATTATATAACTAATATATATATATATATATATATATATATATATATATATATATATATATATATATGTGTGTGTGTGTGTGTGTGTGTGTGGGCAATTGTTAGGTGGGTTATTATATTTACAGAAAGTCGAGACTTTTGTGATGACTACCTAAATATGATCTACTCTCGTGGTCTCTCTATTACGTAACATGCACCCCAAACTTTAGGGGTTAGAATAGACACCTGGGAGTTAATATAAACCACTTTAGGAAACCTTGGCCTAAACATTTGTTTAATACTTTGCAGGTAATACATATCTTCACAGCAGGTGACAAACTTACCTTAATACTTTTACACCATAGTATTTGTACTATTAAATAAAAAAAATCATTTTAAAACTTGAGTAAATTTATTGAATCAAAATGAGATTGCAAAGCATCTGTTCTCTCAAACTTTCCATCACTTTATGCAATGTATTTAGCATTGACAAAAATTGCTTAAATGCATCAAATTGCATATTCATGCGAGTATCTTTAAATGATCTCATATCCTTTCTTAGAACCACTTTTCACATTATTTCTCCATACACTTCAAAAATATGCAAATGATTTTTATTAGTCTCCCAATCCTTAGTGTTTAGAAAACGAATCACAGAGCATGCTGCAGAACTTGCGAGACTTTCTGCTGATTGATGCAGTTTATATACTCACAGGTAGACTAAAAAACACTCAAATTCTTCCGACAGATGGAAGTAGTTAATGTCTCTGTGCGTAACAGCACTACAGCGGCAAAATATCAAAACGACTGTTACTTAAAAGTACACAGTTCCCTGATTGTTACTCGTAACTGTCTTCGATTGTTTATGGGTGAAAACGTCAATTTTATGCAAGCTGCAGTTATTCTTAAATGGTTTTTACAGATTTTTTCTGAATTCTATATATTCAAAATTTTATGGCTTTTTTGTATTTTAAATACAAATTTGAAACTTTTGTAGAGGTTTTCTATAACATATGTAATAAAACTGCATATAATAGTATTTAAAGATAAATACTATTGTTGACTCCAATTTTAAATGGCTTTCTCTACATGTTTTGTTTTACTGTGAATTCCAGGCATTCGAAATGTTATGACTTTTTTATAATTCAATACGAATTTGAAGTTTTTATACAGGTTTTCTACAATGCAAATAAAACTGCACATGGAATGACGAATATTATTTATAGATAAATTAAAAAAATCTTAAAACGAGGAGACTGGATGTCGATTCGATTTTTTACTATTGTTTGATATGTTTTTATTTCTTATATAAATTATTTCATATTTTTTAGAATTATATCTTAAAATGTTTCAAGTATGCTTCACTTTTTTATAGCTACTATAACTTTATACAGATAATTTGTTCTTTTACAAAGGCTTTTTTGAATAAATGAAATGTTAAAATGAATTTTTCTTTATGTTTTTTTTCCATACATGCATTTTAAATACTAAGGATTTCTTCGAATTTAAAATGCAACAGTTAAAAACTTTCTTGAAGTTTTTTTTATATTGTGTAAAATAAAACCGTCTATGCAATTAACAATGTTTTGCTTCTTTTTTTATATATATAAATATATATTAGAAACTGACAAATTTCATTGTTTTTTACTATACGGTTCTGTAAAATGATTTTTTAAATATGATTTTAGAGATAACTTAAAATTCATCTGCATTCTTGTTTATAAATCTTCAATAAATATAAAAAATGTAAAAATATTACTATTAAAAAAATTATAAAATTTTTAAAAACTTAAAAAACAATTAAATTTAAAATTTTAATTTAAGTGAATTTTCTAAATTAATATTTCTTTTTTGATAAAATTTAAATAAGTTTCTAGACCACTAAAATGTTTAGAATTGTTACGGTATTATTCATAGCAATATATTTTTGATAGGTTGCTGTGTCTTATTAAAAACAAAGCTTCGTTCAACTGATACATCACAAGAAATGTACACTTTTATACAAAAAAAAATAATTAATATTTCATACCTTTATCTCAATGAAAATTAATAAATTTCATGTAAAAAGAGCAAAATAAAACCATTTTCCTAAAGTACGGAGATAAAAAAGATAGGGTCCAAATCCTTTTTCTAATGAAAACCAAATATTTACATAAAAACTTTCCATATCCATTTCATCTATTCACCATGTTAAGTAAAATGTAAAAATTATTTATATAGATAAATTGAGAAAAACTATTCCATCTGATCAATATCACATGCCTCGCTTCAAAATGTTTACCAAAGGATAAACACGAACTATTCACAGATTATATACACAGCTTATTAATTAATTGAACATAATTTAATATTTCCATTTTCTTGAAAATCCGTAGATAAATGGATTTTTATATCACACTCTTTTCTACAATAAATATTGAACCTTTATTTCATAACTGTCCTCAATTTTTATTGTGAGAATTTTTAATCTATTACTTATAATTAAAAAAAGATGTTTTTCTCAGAGGTGTGAGGAATAAATTTTATGAGGAAACTCTTCCGTAATCATTATATCGTAACCCCTAATTGATATTTAGATCAATTTACCCCTCAGAACATTATTAGTTTACCATTTTTTCAGTTGTTAAATTTTCGAGAAAGATTATTAAAAATTGTTATTAAAAAATCTGTAATAGTTTTCATTTCTAAAACCCTTTTTGAATATTATATCTATCAGATTTAAGTAGAAATTGAGCTTTATTTTGTAATTTTTTTTCTGCATGAATGCTGATGTAAAATCGATAACATTTCTTTTCATTATATATATGGTATCATATTTTGATTTCTTTAACAAGAAATACTTTTTATTTTTCATTCTGTGCTGAAAAGAAAAGATGTAATCAATCGGATGAAGTGAAATTTTCAAAGCGAGGTTAATTATATGATGATGAACAATGAGCATTTTTCTTATTTAAATTTTTCTCATTTTGGTCATTTAGTATTAAATTAAGAATGAAATATATAAATATTTTTAAAGTATCATGGGTACATTTACTTGTAGAGGATTGATTGATGAAGAAATTGGAAAAATAATGTAAAAATTTATAAATACTATAATATGAAAAATCATTATTAGCAACTTTAACTTTATGTTTCAGTGGAATATAACTTTTAAAACCCATTTAAAAAACATAATATTCTTTCTAGAACCATCGGGTACAAATTCCTTAAACTTCATGATTTTGAGGTTTATGTATGCATGAATATTATAATATTCATGTATACTTATTTATCTTTTACTCATTTTGCCCATTTAGTTTTAAATTAAGAATAAAATATATAAATGTTTTTAAGGTATCATGGGTACATATTTAAGGGGAATATAACTTTTAAAACGCATTTAAAAACAGAATATTCCTTCTAGAACCATCGGTACAAATTAATTAAACTTCATGATTTTGAGATTTATGTACGCCTGAATGTTTAATAGCTGAGGAAACAGTGGATACGAAATATTAAATAAATTTGTGTACATTACAATTTATTTAAGTCAGAAGGTACAATAATATAATACACAAACATGATATATATTACTTAAATATAAGAAAAATTTGATTAACTTTTTCCATTGAATAACCATTTTAAAATAACAGTAAACTAGAAAACAATTGCTATTGCCACTACCAAACAAAAACTTTTTTCGTATTTTTTTAAATGCAACGAATCTGATTTTCCTATACTTGTACATTTGTTTTAATGTTTAAAAAATAAATTTAATTTTAAAATTAATTTATGATACTCGCATATACGGCTCTTTAATAAATAATAAAATATGTTCATTTTTAAAATGTTCACATTAGTTTAATTATCGATTTTCAGTGATAAACCGCAGTATAAAAACAAGGTTACTACTGTGAAACAGTAAGGGATATTTTTAGTTATAGATTTGGTTTTGATTTTTGACACGCCATATAAAAAGAAAGTAAATGACAAAATAGATTATGAGAACGTGCGAGGGAGTAGGAGAAACACTATTAAAATCATGTGATAAATTTCCTTATTTCTGTGTCATGTCAACCCAATTTTTTTATAAATTAATTACTGTATTTAGACGTATATTAGTAGAGTTTTCTATAAATTTATTCTTATTATTATGTTACTAAAAAACTAACTAGTCATTTTGAAGAGTTGAAAAAGTTATATTTTAGCAAAGTCCGGACCACTAAATTAGGTAATGGTAGCTTGAGTAGAGCATACTTTCATGCCTAATTGGTATAATCTATGAAAATTGGAATTTATAACCTGGAGAATTTACTTTGTTTTGTATCACACTGCTCTGTAAACAATGACAAAATGTATAACAAAGGGTGAAATTAAAAGAGGAAAGTTTAAAGATTAAATGACACCGAAATGATTATTAGTTTCTTCTGCATTTAATTCTTTCTACATTTCGTTTATAAAATGGGTTCTATGTATTTGCATTCAGTCCAAAGAACTTAACAAAAATATATATGTCAGCATATGTGTCTATGTATTTGATGGATTGGTGACTGATAGATTTCAGTTATATTAACCTATCAAATTTGATAGTTTAATGTCATTTAGACCCCATACTACATATTCCTGAGTATGATAAATAACTTCATTCTGACGCAGATAAATGATAGAGATGGATACGTACCTGAAGTAGCATACATTTATATAATTATAAAGGGAGAGAGAAAGAATATTACATAGTTTTAAATGAAAATGCAGGTGTTGTCAATTACTCAAATTATACTTTTGCTTAACTACTTTTGTCTCCAGTTCTGGGTTCGACAAAATGAAGTCAACAAACTGTGCTACTTTAAGGACATAAACATTACTATCAATCTTACCGTATTTATTTATTACACATACTCTGTTTTTACAGGCAAGAAATAGCGAAAATTAACATCATCAAAATAGTATGGTCACTTTTGAATTTAGTCATTTCTTTAAATTTCTAAATTTCGCTCACAAACTTTAACCATGTAAAGAACTTCAATTTCCACTTTCCACTGTATCATAAATAGATTGAAATGATTTCTAACTCTTGAGTAACAATTATGTCATTTTGATATCTGATTGTATGATGTTTTAAAAATACAGCTTATAAATTAATTATATAATATATTAAAAGGTAGAAAATAATTTTTTTGATATTTGTAAATTTTGTTACAAGTTTCCCTCATAATTTTTTTAAAATTTATATCAATGGTTTACGAAATTTACAGAAAACATTCAGTTTTCCTAGAGCATTATAACAACGCATTTTCAGTTAAAATAATTAATTACTGATCATATATTTAAGTATTTAAAGGACATACCTCCTTAATGCAAATGCGGAATTATACCAAAACTTCTATTACACAAATTTGTAGTCAAAAGTATTGTACAACTTATTACAAAAGTCTAAGCTTAGTGTATATAGATTTAAAAAGATATCAGACTTTAGTGAGCCTTATTTCAGTCTTTCACTGAACTCACTGCAAAAATGGAAATAGAATGTTTGAAAAAGTAAATTATAAATTTGAAAATTTGTGATCATGTATCCTCTGAACTGGTTCTAACTATCCAAAACCATTGATAAATTACTGTATTAATGGCTTTCGATTCATGAATTACCCTTCTCTTCTTTGTGAGCTAATTTAACATAGATATTTAGATTAATTTCAATAAGAGAGATTTATATTTATACCCAAACTTCTATTACATAAATTTGTAGCCAAAAGTATTGGAAAACTCATTACGAAAATCTAAGTATAACTTACATAGATTTAAAAAGTTATCAGCTTTTAGTGAGCCTTATTTCAGTCTTCCACTGAACTCACAGCAAAAATGGAAGTAAAATGTCTGAAAAGGTAAATTATAAATTTCAAACTTTGTGATCATATATCCTCTGAACTAGTTTAAGTATCAAAAACCATTGATAAATAACTGTATTAATGGCTTTCGATGCATGAATAACCCCCACTCTTATTTTGGAACTAATTTAACATAGATATTGAGATAATTTAAATAAGAGATTTTTATATTTATACCCAAATTTCTATTACATAAATTTGTAGCCAAAAGTATTGGATAACTTATTACGAAAATCTAAGCTCAGCTTACATAGATTTAAAAAGTTATCAGCTTTTAGTGAGCCTTATTTCAGTCTTTCACTGAACTCACTGCAAAAATGGAAGTAAAATGTTTAAAAAAGTAAATTTGAAATTTGAAATTTTGTAACCATATATCCCCTGAACTGGTTCTAACTATAAAAAACCATTGATAAATAACTGTATTAACAGCTTTCGATGTATGAATGACCCCTCTCTTCTTTTGGAGCTGATTTAATATAGATATTGAGATGAATTTCAATAAGACAGCTTTATATTTTAAAATTTGTATAACATAAAACTAGACTTTTTTTCATATGTTGGTCTGTAGAATTGGCTAGAAAATTATATAAGATTATTAGGTTAATATCACGCATGTAAAGTAAGAGACTATTTAATTTACAAACTAATATCTGTTTGCAAATGTACTTTTTTTAAAGCTTAATTTGTATACATAATTCAAATACACTAGTATATAATCCTAAATCTAGGTTTCTGCAATTTCACCTCTCATACAGCCTCTGTTCCCTTAAAATTTCTTGATATTCATATATATCTATCTATTATAAATGTAATTAATATTATAGTTCTACGTTCCATTGGAAAAAATACAATATTTTATAAAAAAAAAAATTAAGATTTTCTAGCGATATTAAATTTCTAAACCAATTCAGCTGTTTAACTGGAACTCTTAAAAACAACAAAAAGCGGCATATTATAAACATATACCCTATCGGCTTAAGAAACTAGATAGATTATTTGCTTGAAAAGCAAAGGATGACATTTATTACAAATAAAAACATTTTTTTAGTTATAAGGAAAAGGAAGAAAACATCACGGTATACAATCTTGAGCTTTATCCTCCGATAAACACTCTTGCATCAAGCAGCTGTTTCCTGACAGGAAAAATAATTCTTTAACTTGAAATAACT
Organism: Pardosa pseudoannulata; assembly: GCA_032207245.1. NCBI lineage: Eukaryota > Metazoa > Arthropoda > Arachnida > Araneae > Lycosidae > Pardosa > Pardosa pseudoannulata. Next base: position 96,773,241 of record CM063508.1, read on the forward strand.
CAAAATATTTACCTTTATTTTTGCAAAAAAACTGGAAAAGAATTAAAGTAATTTTGCAATACACACACACACACACACACACACACACACATATATATATATATATATATCTTATATATATATATTTATATATATATATATATATATTATATATATATATTATATATATATATTTATATATATATATATATATATATATACACATTATATATATTATATATATATATATATATATATATACATTATATAAATATATGTATATTAATAATATATATATACATATATATATATATACATACATATATATATATACACCATATTTTATATATATGATATATATATATATATATATATACATATATATATATATATATACTATATATATATATATATATATATATATATATATATATATATATATATATATATAATATATATATATATATATATACAGGGTGTCTATAAAAGAACTCCGGGGTTTTGAGGCAAAATATTTTAATGAAATAAAAAACATACATACATAATTTATACATGACTGGAAAGCTTACATTTTCAAGTTTTTTTTAACACTTAGTAAAGTTCTATATGAGCCCCGTTAGTGGCACGGCAGACGTCTATACGGTATTCTACCTCTTCCCATGTCCTGGCGAGCATGTCTGGGGGGACGGTTGCCACACAATTGACTATTCGTTCCCTGAGATGTTGAACATCACTAATTGTCTCTGCGTACACAAGATTCTAGATATGCCCCCAGAAGAAAAAATCCAAAGGAGTCAGATCATCTAACTGAGGAAAAATATACTCCTCCAACATATTACAGTAGACATCACCATTGATATTTCTTTCAATAAAAATAAACGGACCAATGATTCTGTCATGCATAAGCGCACACCAAACATTTACTTTGAGCCTGTCGCGTTCCTACTCGACGAACGCATGGGGCGGCTCAGAACCCCATATTCTGCAATTATGCCGGTTTACGTGACCATTCACATGAAAAGAAGCTTCGTCACTTAAAATTACACTTTTTAAAAAACCATTATTGTCATCAATTTTATCTAGCACTGAAACAGCAAAATCGTATCTGTTAACCTTGTCTGCTGGTTTGATGTGGTGTACAAGTTGAATCTTGTAAGCAGTTAAATGTAGTCTTTTATGAAGTACCTTACCGACAGTTGATCTCTGTAACCCCAACTCCAAGCTGCGTCTTGTCAACGATTTCTTAGTGCTTCGAAGGCATGAAGCTCGGATTCTGTCCACTTTCTCTTGAGACACACTCAGCCTACCAGGCGACTTTTGCTTCAAAACACTTCCTGTTTCCTTAAATGCACTGAACCATTGACGAATGGTTTTGTCAGAAGGCGGGTTAACACCATAGTTACGAAAAGTTTCTTTGTAGGTAACTACAGACTTCGTTTCTATGAGCCAAATAACACATTGAGCCTTTTGTTGCGGAGTCGCCATCATTTCAAATTTCGCGACGTCATTTCCAGGTCAACGCCCTGCAGCCCCGCCAACAGTTGATACAAACATTCCCAATTGGTATGAGTAAACTTTTGAGCTATTTTTTCAGAGAAATCGACTAAATTTGCTATCTTTTATAGTTAGTGAGATATGAATTTTTAAACCCCGGAGTTCTTATAGACACCCGTTATATATATAAAATATTATATATATATATATATATATAATATATAACATATATATATAATTTATATATAAATTTGACAATATATATTTATAATATATATATATATATATATATATATATTATATGTATATAAAATAATAATTTAAATATGTATATCTATATTTATAAAATATTATATATATATATATATATATATATATATATACATATATATATATATATATTTATATATATATATATAATTTATTTATATTTATATATATACATATATATATTTATATATATATATATATTTATATATATATATATATATATATTTATATATATATATATATATATATATATATTTATATATATATATATAGGTAGATAGATAGATAGATAGATAGACATCATATATATATATATATATATATATATATATATATATATATATATATATATTATATATATATATAATTATATATATATATATATTTATATATATATATATATATATATATTAATATATATATATATATATATATATGTAATATATCAAAATTAGTTAACTATTTTCCAAAAACCTCCTCTCTCATTTTAAAAAGATATTTTTCATCTAAATGGTTTCAATGAAGTTTTTTATTTAACATTCCTTTCAGATAAAACTGTAAACTTTCTTCTATAGATATTCATGTTAACAAGTGTTCGTGTTTTGCTGATTCATTTAATTCTTATAAGTGTTTTTTTTAAAAATTTTATATCTGGGTATTTTTAACAATAATCTTCTTTATATATGTACTAGAAAATTTGATGTATTTTCTGAATAGTTTTAGATTTACTTTATTATCTTATATGAAAATATTCTATTATTATATTTATTCTCCTTTAAATGTTTTTATAAAAAATATTATTATATATATATATATATATATATTTATATATATATATATATATATATGTAATAAATCAAAATTATTTCACTTTGATATCTTTTTTAAAAACCACTTCCTCTCCCATTCTAATTCGTAAAAATCTATTTTTTCAACCACGAAATATGTTAATCAAAGGAGTGTCCTCGACTTTCCAACACATTTCCCAAAGCTTTCTGTGCATTGGATGTAAAGTTTCTGTGTATTCAACACATTTTTCAGCTGTCAACTGGCTGAGTAACTGGCTCAGTTTTTCCCTTGATCTAACAGTTCAATTCGCTGACTAAGTTTCTTGTTCCTTGGGAAAAGTGATCAAAGTGTTTTACGTTCCATTCTGTTGTCTCCCGTCGATTGCCAAAGATGCCTTTTTAGCAGCTCCTCAATAAAGTATTAAGTTGTACTGGAAATTGTGCTTCTCTTCATTGTGGCCTGACCGCATCATATTTCAGTAGTCCATCTGCACAGGCTACTCCTTAACCAGTCGCCCACGAGAAGTGATGTATTTATTCATGACAGAAGCTTAACAGGGACTCTGGGCAGCCCATTATGCCCGGGCTGAAGAAAATAATTGGGGCAATTTAAAGGTGTCTTCCCTTATAAATGTAGGTTATGTTTGTCCATCGTTATATGTATATATTATATTTATATATATATATATATATATTATATATATATATATATATATATATCTTATATTATATATATATATATATATATATATATTATATATATATATATATATATATATATTTAAATATATATATATATAATATAAATCGTTAATATATATATTATTATATTATATATATAATATATATATATATATATATATATATATGAGTACAGTGCACCATATTCCTCAATATAACATCATCCAACATTTCTTTTCCATAAAAACAGCTGCTCCTGAGCATCAGAAAGGATACTTTATCTGAAACAATAAAGATATTTTTATTCATTTTTGAAACAAAAAAAAAATCGATGAAATACTTGAAGTGAAACAAAACTGACCTAAGGATATAGATTATTCAATACATTTCAGGTAAACATAAGTTTTTCTTTTTTTTGGTTTCTTAGGAAAATGGTATTTAAAGGAAGAATGGGAAAGGTTTAACGCAACTATTTATGGAAAGTTTTATTTCATTTTAAAGAGAAAGAAATATGAGTCTTATATTAAACTTTCAATGCTATAGGATTAAGATACATACATTTAGTATTAGGAATGTGTTTTCATTTTTATCTTGTTCAGTAGCTGAATTCTAAAAACAGAATTGGACAAGGGACAGTTCTGGTCTAATGTTAGTTTTATTGAAAGAATTTTTGGCTTATTGATTATATTGTTTATTTTTGTTACATATTATTTTAGTTTTGAAAAAGTACATATTTATGTCAATTTAATTATTTACATAATTTCTTGAGTTTTAACTATTTTTCATGTTAATATTTCAAACTGTCTTAAACGGTATTATCATCTAGTATGTACAGTACGGTGACTCTACGGTGGCATGTAGGCAAACAATAATTTCATATCCCTTACTTTTTTTCCTTTTGGAATAGTAAGTGCAAGCTAAAAATAAAAAAAATGTAATAATAACATATGCCTCAAGGGAGATAAACATATTTAGATATAAATTTCTAAATTTTTCCAATAGTTACAAGTTACTTTATGATCTTATAAAAGTTGAAAAAGATCATAAATTTGTCGCAAACTTTTGTACAATTTCAGTAAGCAATTCAAATTTAATAACATATAAAGTCATTATTTCCACATTCTCCATGAATTCTTTAATAGGTATGATATGCCTTAGAGGTCTAAAGGGCATTTAAGCTGATTGTCTTTTGATCCGTCATATTCCTTTAAAGAAATAAACAACTTATATAATATATTATGAGTTACACGATGAAGACTTAAATAAAGTAGTCATGCAAAATAATTTATTCATTTTTCATTAGAACCAATTATGATATGGCAAAGGAAAAATTAAATCTATGACTATGTTAACAATTAAAATTCAAGATTGTTAAGTGTCGTTCAATCTTTTCTTTTCCAAATCAGATTTTCAATAGTAGTTGGAGAAAAATTAATCCAAGTAAATTATAATTGTTCAAACATTTATCTCATTCATTTTACTCTGAAAGCTTAATGGGGGTCATACTTTCTAAAGGAGGTCGGTGAATACTGAAAAGTATTTGTAGTAACCGATAAGTTTCTTAATACATATTATAGAAAAATTGGTGAAATTTTCACAACCTGTTAAATCTCTTGTAAAATTTAAAATTTCTTTGCATTAATTGATTACAGTCTAAAATATAGAATTTTTTTTAATAATTTTATTGTAAATTATACTATCCCACTATCTATAAGAGTTAAAAAATTCAACTCAATACATGAACTAATTTTTTTTTCTCCGTACATATACTTGTTTTGTTTATTGAATAAATTCATATCATTCACATACCTATACATTATCTTTTAATAGAGAATTATTTATAATTTCAATATATATAGCTACAGTTATTTTCAAATTTGAATGAACTTTGAAACTCAATGCATTAACATGATTTCTATATTATTATTATTATTATTATTATTAAATCTATGAAATGTATTTTTAAGAGTATTTTAAAGTAAGGTGTATATTAATACTTTCTATCCAAAATCCTTAATATAACATATAATTATTTTCTTACAAATTACAATATATCAGTTACTTTACGTTTTTTTATTATAAATAATTAATACAACTTAATAATTTTATAAAAGTTGGAAAAGATCATAAGCTTTTGTAGATCTCAAACTTTTGTAGAAGTTCAGCAAGTAATTAAACTTTAATAACATATAAAACCACTCTTACCCTAATCTTCATGAATTCTTTAAAAGGTAAGAGAGGTCTTAAACATCTAAAGGGCATTTTAACCCCTTGAGGACCAGCACGTAAATGCTATACGGGTCGACCATTGTTAAAACCGTTGCCGTTTAACGCCATCTAGTTATTAAATCTATGAATTAAAAATTCAAATAAAACGTTCCGATCTCCGATTACGCAAACGCGACTCTGGTCTTTCAATATCAACCGGAGGCGACACTGGGCTGATAAGAGTGAATCGCTGCGCCTCGTCCAAGAGACGTCGGTAGCGAACGGGTTAATATGATTGGATTTTAATCTCGTTAAAGAAATAAACAACTTATATAGTTTATTATGAGATACAGAATAAAAATATAAATAAAATAGTCATGCAACATATTTTATTCAATTTTCATTAGAACGAATAATAATATGGGAAGGAAAAAATCCAAACTGCGACTACGGTAACAATTGAAATTCAAGGTTGTTAAATGTTGTTCAATATTTTCTTTTCCAAATCAGATTTTCAATAGTAGTTGGAGAAAAATTAATTGAAGGAAATTATAATTATTTAAACATTTATATCATTAATTTTATTCTGAAAGCTTAATGGGTGTCATACTTTCTAAAGGAAGTCGGTGCATACTGAAAAATATCGGTAGTAACCGATAAGTTTCTTAATAAAATTGGTGAAATTTTCACGACCTGTTTAATCTCTTGTAAAATTTAAAATTTCTTTGTCTTAATTGATTACAGTCTAATGTAAAGAATTTTTTTGTAATAATTTTATTGTAAATTATACTATCCCACTATCCAAAAGACTTAAAAAATTCAACTTAATGCATGAACTAATTTTTTTCTCTGTACATATACTTGTTTTGTTTATTGAATAAGTTCATATCATTCATATACCTATACATTATCTTTTAATAGCCAATTAGTCATAATCTCAATATATCTTTACAGTTATTTTCAAATTTGTATGAGCTTTAAAACTCAATACATCAACATGATTTCTATATTATTATTATTATTATTATTATTATTATTATTATTATTATTATTATTAAATCTATGAAATGTGTTATAAGATTATTTTAAATTGAGGTGTATATTAATACTTATCATCCAAATCCATAATATACTATATAATTATTTTCTTCTAAATTACAATATATCAGTTGCTCTACGCTTTTTATTATAAATAATTAATACAAATTACTTAATAATTTTATAAATCTTGAAAAAAATCATAAATTTGTTGCAAATTTTTTTAGAATTTCAGTAAGTAATTAAAATTTAATAATATATAAAAGCATTCTTTCTACATTCCTCATGAATTTTTTTAAAAGGTATGAGATGCCTTAGACGTCTAAAGGGCATTTAAACCCTTGAGGACCAGCACGTAAATGCTGTACGAATAGACCGTTGTGCAAACCGTTGCCGTTTAACGCTATCTAGTAATTAAATATAGCATTTAAAAATTCAAATAAAACGTTTCGATCTTTGATTACGCATATGCGACGCTGGTCTCATAATATCAACCGGAGACACTAGGCTGAAAAGAGTGGAATCGTTGCGTCGCGTCCACGAGACGTTGGTCTGGAACGGATTAAGCTGATTGCCTTTTAATCCCTTCACATCCCTTCAAAGAAATAAACAACTTACATAATCTATCATGAGTTACACAATGAGGACATAAATAAAGTATTCATGCAACACAATTTATTCAATTTTCATAAGAACCAATTATGACATTGGAATGAAAAAATCCAATCTGCGACTACGATAACAATTGCAATTCAAAGTATTTATGTCTGATTCCAGAAATAAAGTTATAGATTTTCAAAATTATGTTCACAAAGGACTGTGAAACAAGTCTAAGAAACTTAAAAATTGAAGAGATGAGAGGAACAAGAAGTTAATTACAAAGCATTTGCTCCCCTTCTACTACTTACTAAATAATTTTCGCCAATGGGAGAAGGTTACGAAAATGAAATAGGGGCAATCGAAAATCGTCAACTGTATCACGTTTCTTTAAACTACAGACAATTTTCACTGTTATAAATTATAAATGGAAACGGATAAAGAAATTATAAGATCTGTTTTTCGTATCGAATAAAAGAGTTGAAAAGAGCTTCTTTGAAACAATATTTGGATTTCTTTGTCAAAGGGAAAATCATTTTCAATATCTAGTTTCTATTACGTTTTGCAGAAAATTTTGCAATTTATATGAAATTGTAACAATGATACATAGATTTAGAATAAAAGATATTTCTTGTCACACTATGTTTTAGATGCAAAGTTTGCATAGATTGCAATTTGAAAGTTGTAATGGAAATAAAATCAAGTACAATTGGATGTGTGCAGAATTATAATTTTTAGAATATATTTTAATTTCATTGGACAATATTGATTTAAACGTATCAATATAGCAAATATCGAATTTAACTATATTTTGAACAGCTTAACACTGATAAGAACTTAATATTGGAAAAAAAGTTATAAGTGATTTCGACAAGCAATTATTTAGTAAGAGGATTGTGCTTTGATGAGATAATTTATAATTAGATGAAATGGTAGAATTTAAGTACAGTTAATTTTTATATACGGAAACCTTTGTAGTGATCTATAATTTATTTTTTTCATATATATATATATATATATATATATATATATATATATATATATATATATATATATATATACATATATATATATATATATATATATATATATATATATATATATATATATATATATATATATATAATATATATATATATATATATATATATATATATATATATATATATATATATATATATATATATATATATATATATATATATATATATATATATATATATATATATATATATATATATATATATATAATATATATATATATATATATATATATATATATATATATATATATATATATATATATATATATATATATATATATATATATATATATATTCATATATAATATATTTATAGTATATATACACACATATATATATATATATATATATATATATATATATATATATATATATATATATATATGTATATATATATATATATATATATATATATAAATATATATATATATATATATATATATATATATATATATATATATATATATATATATATATATATATATATATATATATATATATATATGCATATATATACATATATATGCATATATATATGTATATATATATATATATTCATATATATATATATATATATATATATATATATATATATATATATATATATATATATATATATGTCTGTGTGTATACAGGTTAGCCAGAAATAAGAAGGCTCTAGAATACAATGCTGGAGAATGTATAGTTCTACCGTTCTACTGTATATTAATCTACTGGAGCAAATGAGATAAAATGTACATTACATATAATTCAAATGCTAAGTCTATCATTTATTAAATAAAAAAAATGAAACCAAAACCAAATAATAAGTGGCACTATAGTACACAAAAGAAAATGATATAAGCATATTGAATATTTGTTACGTATTTATTGCATAATATTTATTGCATAAGCATATTTTATATGAATTATTCATAATTAATAATAATAAAAAGTAGCATTATAACGTGTTGAATATGTCCTTCATTTAATGCTCAGCAATATGCTCAAAACGTTAAACCATATTTTCCATAACTGACGTGAATACATATGATGGAATATCAAAACCAACGCATATCCAACGCAGTCCTTCCGATTAGGCAGAGATACTCCCTTTTGATGATAGATATTTTCAATCTAGAAAATACCAACTAAAATTGCATTTTATGATATCTGGCAAATTAGAAGACTACTCTATTGGAAACTTATGTCTAAACATTCTTGCATCTGTAAAATGCTCCATTAGCAAATGCTTTATAAAATGATCAATCTACGGATGTTCTATTTGCATAAAAAATATATTCTCAAACCTGTAGTATTTTTTAAGGATAACTATAAAATTTACTTATAATAAATAAAGTCTTTGCTTATAATTAAAATTACTGGGAAGAGGTAGTCTATATAGTACTTTTAGTCTACAATATTTTGGAGCTAGTGATATATTAAAGATTCTTTCTTTATTTTAAAAATAACAAATAAATTAGCTTATTATTTGGTAATCAATAGAATTCAAATTAAAAGAAGCTATTTTGTTACGAGGTTGCATAGCTTTGAAGTAAACAGGGAAAGCTGGATATAAAATAATCCAGTATATTAGACATAACCCAAGCAGAAACAGGTCGTAAACCATTCACGATAGTGTTTAAACAAATACGATTTATAAGATTATTAGATGCGAGATGCTCACTATCAGTTTTCTTGAAAATATTACAACCAAAACTTTCGGTTGAATCTTTTACTGCCGCTTAAAAAAGCTGTAAAATATCCAAAATGGTAATACCGTTCTTTATACTCCCGTAAAGTACTTGACATAACACATCAAGCAGCTGCTGTGGAACGACAAAAAGAATTGTTTAACCCTAAAACTGTAACAAGAAAGTGACTTTTTGGTTTTTTTATATATTCTTTAAATGAAGAAATCGATGAAATACTTGACATAAACTTAAACTGCAACTGAAGGTTTCAAGGAAATTCAAGAAATGAAAGTAAATTTATTTCCCGGTTCAGTTGCATTGCTATGCAATAATATTCGATTGCAAGGGGAAAATTGTATGTTATAGCATGGCAATTCAATATTTATGGAAATTGTATACCATAAGGTGAGAAAATTACCTATATCGGAAAATAATATTTATACTGATTATTTTATTTCCCAATTTTATTAGAGTCCGATGAAAGCTATTTTTATATAATAAATTTTTATATCCTTTTTCACATCATTTTATAAAATATATCTTTCTATTGCTGTATTTGAGTCAATATTCCAGAATAGATAGCAGACATATGATACAGTAAGATTTATATCGGTGATTACGTACATTTAATAAATACAAAATGTTATTAACAGCTAAAGATTTCATTTTAGAAACAATATATTTCGATTTCTATACGCACTTACAATAAACTTCTGTAACTCTTCATAAATCTGGCATCTTATAAGACTGACCCTTTTTGCACATTTCTTGGAATGAAAGAGCGATTGGCTGTTAACTAACATATTTCCATGCTTCCATCTACTTCTGCAGCTAATTGCATTCTCTTCAATCAATTCTGATTGGCTTCCAGAAATTAGCATTTTCAACTTCGTGCTTAACTTTTGGAAGTTAGTGTATAATTAAATAAAAATTCTATCATTTATTAAATAAAAGAAATGGAAACAAAACCATACAATAGGTGGCACTGTAGTAAACGTAAGCAAGTGATATACGCATATTTAATATTTATTGAATATTTATTCATAATATTTATTGCATAAACATATTTAATATGAATTACACATACTAAATAATATTAAAAAATATGTTCAATATACCCTTCGCTTAATGCTCAGCAATATGCTCAAATCGCTGAACCATATTTTCCCTAACTGACCTGAACACATCTAGAGGAATATCGAAACCATGATGTCCAATGCAGTCCTTTCGATTCGGCACAGATGCTTGCCTTCAAGGATAGATATTGTCGATCTAGAAATTCCAATCGAAAGTTGTAATTTGTGATATCCTTCAAATTATAAGTCTATGCTATTGGAAAATTATGGGTAATCATGTTTGCATTTCTAGAATGCTGCCTTAGCAAATATTTTATATGATGATCTAACTACGGATGTTCCATTTGAATAACAAAAATGTTTTAAAACCTGTAACAATTGTTTTTAAGGATAACCATAGAATTTGCTTATAATAGAACAAGTCTTTAGTTATAATTAAAAATACTGGGAAGAGATCGTCTGCATAATATTTTTAGTCTACAATAGTTTAGCGCTATTGAGATACTAGAGATTTTTCCTTTCTTTTAAAAATAGAAAATAAAAATTAGCTTACTATTTGGTAATCAATGGAATTCGAATTAAAAGAAGCTATTTTGTTACCGGGTTGCAAAGCGTTGAAGTAAACAGAGAAAACTGGATATAAAATAATCCAGTATATTAGACATATCCCAAGCAAAAACTGGTCGTAAACCATTCACGATAGTGTTTAATCAAATACGATAAGATTATTAGATGCGAGATGCTCACTATCAGTTTTCTTAAAAATATTACAACCAAAACTTTCGGTTGAAATTTTTACTGCCGCTTAAAAAAGCTGTAAAATATCCAAAATGGTAATACCGTCCTTTATACTCCCGTAAAGTACTTGACATAACACATCAAGCAGCTGCTGTGGAACGACAAAAGAAATTGTTTAACCCTAAAACTGTAACAAGAAAGTGACTTTTTGGTTTTTTTAATATATTCTTTAAATGAAGAAATCGATGAAATACTTGACATAAACTTAAACTGCACCTGAAGGTTTCAAGGAAATTCAAGAAATGAAAGTAAATTTATTTTCCGGTTCAGTTGCACTGATATGCAATAATATTCGATTGCAAGGGGAAAATTGTATGTTATAATATTTCAAATCAATATTCATGGAAATTGTATATCATAAGGCGAGAAAATTACCCGTATCGGAAAAGAATATTTATACTGATTATTCTATTTCCCAATTTTATTTGAATCTGATGAACGTTATTTTTATGTAATAAATTTTTATATCCCTTTTCATATCATTTTATAAAATATATAAATCTATTGCTGTATTTGAGCCAATATTCCAAAATAAATAGCAGACATATGATACAGTAAGATTTATATCGCTGATTACGTACTTTTAATCCAGAATGGTACTAACAGCTAAAAATTTGATTTTACGAACTATATAGTTCGTCCTGTTTTAAAAAATATAACACTCATCACAATTTAAATAAAAATTGCGTTGTAGAAGAGTTGTCGAGCAAAAATATTTAGAAATTTGCGTGAAACAGCAAGAAATACTGTGCACGGAAATTAAACGGTATGCCTAGATTTCAAGTTATACATTTTTTCTTTTCTTATAATTTTATTTTGAACAAAACAACATAGATTATGTATATAAATTTTCGAGATTTCAATAATAGATATCAATAATTATCCATTTAAATATATACAATACTATAGAGTACTCAGTACGATACTCTTAAGTATTTATTTTACAGGGTTTAATTTTGGACTAGACCATACATATACGGGTTTGTCAGAGAGTTAAAAATTATAAAAGCAATAGAATCGGCATAAAACCATAGTCATACTATTTTGGTTTTACTTTGGTTAAAATATTATGAGTTATAGATGGATTCCTGAAATAGTGGAAATAAACTAAAAAACAATATTTCAATTACCTCTATTTATAGGCATAAAATATTAATATTTAATATCTATTACAACTGTATGATAAAGACATTATATTTATCCCTAATTATATTTAAAAATACCATACAAAAGTATGGTAACATTAATTTAAAAGTCTTTTCGTATATTCCAATTAAGAGAAGAAAAAGCATAACTCATAATTATAGTTTAATAATATTACAATACGAAAACTAGTGTAAATTAGATTGTTTTAATATAAATAAAGTCATAATGATATTACCTCTTATTTTCGGATGCTACTAGACTACAACGAGGATAAACAAAATACGGACTTTTTACATGAACATAATATGTAACGTGTTTTAATATTTGAAGATTACGGACATCTGATTTAGTAATATATTGATTAATCTAATAATATGAGTTATGAAGTCGTGGAATAAATAAGAGTCGTGGTGTTACAAACGTGTAAATGTTAAACATTATAAATATGTTTTTCTTTGACTTTCTTCATCTTGTACAAAATATTATATTTAATTAGAGTGAATTAAAATTGTGTTAAGAAAGTCAATTAATTTTGTTATGCAACGCGTTATCTGCAAGGATGTAAAAAATTACTTAAATCCTGGTAAAATTTGAATTTTAAAGATAACATAAAAAAAACCTAAATAATGCCGAAGAGGCACAATACTAATGTCTAAAATAATCACACTTTTGTCATGAGTATTTGATGTTATTTATAATTAGTGATTATAATTATTTGATGTTATTTTTAATGAGTAGTACAGTATCTAATTAGCTTCAAGCTGTAATATTTCAGGATAAAGCTAACAAATTGCTGATTGTATAGAAGCAGAATCCATTCCAATAAATTCCTTAGCAAGTCTGCAGAACGATGGCCGATTGGTAAGGGTGCTACCCTTCGTTACCGGAGTTCGTGGGTTCGAATCCCGCAATTGTATGGATGTTCGTATCCGTACGGAATCGGCTTTATGTTACACGCCACAGTCTCATTAACCCTCGTGATGCATAAAGTAGACCGTAGTACTAGAACCCAAACCTTAACAGGCCTGAAAGTTAAAAACCGAAGATTTCACAAAATTGATAAGCTTTTAGTATTTTTCTATGCAAGTATTTTGTTTGTATACATATTTAAATGAAAATTCAAATAAGGTTTTATAGTGTTTTAGATTTTCAACTTTAAGAATTTTAGAAAATACTTTACAGTAAGGTTATTTTCAATAAATGTCTATAAATGCACAGCGTGTATTCAAAAATGTAAAAAAAAATGTAACACTATAACTAAAATTAACGTTTAAAGATAAGAGATGTTTCATAAATACCTTTAAAAATATTAAAGTATTTATATAATGGTAGTTAGAAACTAATCCGATAATTTACAAAATACACAACGCGTAATAATCCTGTCATGAAAATGCGATAAAAGAGAATGGTCTTAAATATGATAAACACATGTTAATTATAAAATGTACGATATTGGATCTACATTTAAATTGTACTTCATTCAATAAAAAATGAATCTTTATATAATTCTGGTATGACAAGATTAAACGTTTTCATAGAACATAACGCTGAAAGATGCTGATTAAAATGCCTTATATAGAAACTGCCTGGGTAAATGACAGAAAGATTTTAAGAGAAAATCAAAATGATCAAGGTATGAGTGTGATAAGTATTAAGCATTTTTAACTTTAATTTTTTCAGTTAAAAATACTTAATATTTATCACACTCATACTTTGATCCTTTTGATTTTGTCTTATAATCTCTCTGTCGTTTTCTCAGGCAGTTTAAAGAAGATAAAGAGGATAAATAAGATAAATAAAGAAGTTTTATTGTTAAAAAAGTATAAATATTATACCGTAAAATGTACGATACTGGACATATTATAGTCTAAACATCTTTAAATGGGTAAACAGAATGAAAATAAAAGCTGCATTTAAATTTTACAACTATTCATTAAAAATATTTTACTTTATATAATTCTGGTATGAAAAGATTAAAAGTTTTCATAGAAAATAACGCTGAACGGTGCTGATTAAAATGCCTTGTATAGAAACTGCCTGGGAAAATGACAGAGAGATTATAAGGCAAAATCAAAAGGATCAAAGTATGAGTGTGATAAGTATTAAGTATTTTTAACTTTAATTTTTTCAGATAAAAAAGTTTTATTCTTAAAAAAGTATAAATATTATATCATAAAATGTAGGATACTGGACATATTATAGTCTAAACATTTTTAAATGGGTAAACAGAATGAAAATAAAAGCTGCATTTAAATTTTACAACTATTCATTAAAAATGTTTTACTTTATATAATTCTGGTATGAAAAGATTAAAAGTTTTTATAGAAAATAACGCTGAAGGGTGTTGATTAAAATGCTTTGTATAGAAAATGCCTGGGAAAATGACAGAAGGATTATAAGACAAAATCGAAATGATCAAGGTATCAGTGTGATAAGTATTAAGCATTTTTAACTTTAATTTTTTCAGATAAAAAAGTTTTACTGTTTAAAAAGTATAAATATTATATAATTTAATTTTTGAAATATTTTAAAAATGAAATATATTATGTAAAAAATATCACCAGATAGCCAAAACTAACATTTTGTCTCTCTGAAACATCTATAAAATAATAAAAGCAATTTAAACTAAGCAGACGTTTAAGTATGTTGTTTTGGAATATGCGGAAGAGGAAAAAATCCTGAAAGAAACATTCTTCACGGATCTATTCAGAAATAAATACTGTTTAGTTATAGCTATAAAGAGATTTAATTTTTTTCTTCTTTTCTACCCTATGAACTCTTTGTAATCACTGATACAATAGATAAATCTTAGAACCGAACTAAAGGGAAAAAAAAAGAAGAAAAAACTCGTTCGTCAAAACGAACAACACTCAACAATGATTGACTTTAACTTTTTCCCGCAGGCTTTTCTGAGGCTTACGTGAGAATTTGTTACATTGATTCCATCAACAAATCTGTAAGGGAAGGAAGCAGGAGTAAAAATTAAATGTCGCACCTTCAGATCTGAAAAACGTTTTCCGTAGAGAAGATAAATGTCTGTTTCCTTCAAAAATATTTTAGGCTGTTTTGAATTGGGACATTTTTCATTTTCGCTACTAATACCGAAAAAACTACAGGAGTGCATTTATTTTTTAAATGATGTACCTTTTAAATGTATAATATAAGACTCAACTTGATTCTTAGACGTATTGTAGTTTATGTTAGATTGCTTCAGTTTGAATTCTGCGATATTCACTTCCTGCAATACTGAATGTCCTGAGCTTATATATGATTTACCTAGAACTGAAAGCACACACACAGAGAGATGTGTATATATATATATATATATATATATATATATATATATATATATATATATATATATATATATATAATATATATATATATATATATATATATATATATATATATATATATATATATATATATATATATATATACACTCATGTCCATAAATTAAGGATAATGAAGTTCAGGCAATGAAAGAGACAAAAGCAAAACAAATTTGACTTATTTCTAAAGTCTATTTATTAAACAAAAGGTAAAGAGCAAAAAAGATGCTATATGTTTGACACAATTAATAAAAATTGCGATTTTTACTCCTTGGAGCAAATTTTAAAAAAGAACCTATTTACAGAAAACAGTATAACATGGTAAGTATGATGGTTAATACAGAGTATTTCTCCCGAACGATGCAATACAAGCGTTACAACGCCTACGCATGCTGAGTATCAGATTATCAATCTGATCTTGGGGAAAATTACACCACTCATCAAGCAATGCCCTCCGAAGTTCCGATAGACAGTTGGGAGGGGGTTGACGGGCTGCAATTCGTCGGCAAAGCATGTCCCACACATGCTCTATTGGATTCAAGTCCGGTGAGTATGCTGGCCAATCCATACGGGTGATATCCTCCGATTGAAGGCATTCGTCTACAATGTTTGCACGGTGAGTCGGGCGTTGTCATCCATATACAGAAATTCAGGACCCATGGCGGCCCGAAACAAACGTACATGTTGTTCCAGAATGACATTCCGATAGATGTGGCCTGTCATCGTTACACTCTGAACATGCAGGTCAGTTCTGGAACCAAGAATAATTCCACCCCCCCCCCAAACGAGACATCCTGCACCACCGTAACGGTGTCGTTCAATGGAGTTCTCTTGGTGGTAACGGGTACCTGGCGCTCTCCATATGAAAGTCCGGCGAGAATCAGAATGTAAACTGAACCTGGACTCGTCGGAAAACATCACACAAGACCACTGTTGCGGTGTCCACAATGCATGCTCTCTAGCCCAGCATAATCTCAGGCGACAGTGAGTTGCGGTAAGGGGAACACATCTGACAGGCCTACGAGCATACAGACCAATGTTCCCTAAGCGTCTCTACAAGGTCTGCCATGAAACTGTCTTACCGGTAGCTGAAGAGAGCTGACGAGACAGGTCTGATGCTGTGCTTCGTCTGTTTCTTTTGGCAGTAACTTCCAAATACCGGTCATCATTCGGCGTAGTAACTCGGGGGCGACCTGTGCTGTAACATCTACTCACATTACCATCATGTTTGAATCGTTGCGTAAGCCTGGAGATGACACTCTGGGCGATTACAAGTTCCTCGGATACTTCCAGCTGGGTACGTCCACATTCCAGTAGTCCGATAATTCTACCACGTAAAAAATCATCCAAATGCTTCCTTTGTGCCATAACTATGCGGTTATTGCACTGAAAGGCTTTTAAAGCGCTTGTGAACAATTTTACTTCTTTGCTACCATTCCTTATATACCCCTTTCATACACTCTCGTCATTGTGACGTACTATCCGCGCCATCTGGTGGTTTCCTGCAATTTGCATATTCTTCTCCAAGATGTGTGTGGTAATTCTACAGGTGAAATTTTTATTTTTTAGCTCAATTTCTGTGTGATTCTGAATTATCCTTAATTTATGGACATGAGTGTATGTATATACATAAACACACACACACACACACACACACACATATATATATATATATATATATATATATATATATATATATATATATATTATATATATATCGTTACTTATGACTGATGCCCTTATTCTTTTTACTTGCCTGCGTAGGCTACTGGGGGCAAGGAAAAAGCCTAAGCAACTAGACTATTGAATAGTTTTGCAGTGAGCGACATTGAAGAAGCACACTGTTAAGAACAACTTAAATATTCATTGAGGGACTGCTAAAAAGACATATTTGACAAGAGAATGATAAGGAAAACACTTTCTCTCACAAAGGCGAGCGAGACAGATAGCAATTTTCCAAGGGACAAGAAACTTAGTCAAAGAATTTAACTGTTAGATCAGGGGAAAAACTGAACCATTTACTGGTGGCAGTTGGAAAATATGTTGAATGAACTGAAAGTTTACATTTATTGCACAGAAAACTTTAAGAAATGTGTTGTAATAATTATACTCCTTTGATTCAGACATTATGAGGCTGAGAAAATAGATTTTAAGGAATTAGAAAGGGAGAGAGGACGTTTTTAAAGAGATATTGAAGTAAAATAATTTTGATATATTACATATATATATATATATATATATATATATATATATATATATATATATATATATATATATATATATATATATATATATATATATATATATATATATATATATATATATATATATATATATATATATATATATATATATATATATATGTAATCCATTTTATATAAAAACTTCTTGACAAGGAGAAAGCTCAACAGTTAGCAGTAATACAGTCGGCCGACATTGAAATGAACGGCACCAGTCTAATTTAAACTTTATTCCAGAGCAGCTACAGCGCACATCTATTCTACTGGACAACAGACAAAGAAAAACCACAGAGCTCACTGTGATCGAACAGAGGTGCACCCAAGTGAAGACAGGAACAATTTTCCCATGTTAAAAAAATATTTTAATAAGCGAATTAAATGCAAGATCAGCAAAACTCGAAACCATTTGTCGCCAACAGCTCGGAAACCTGTTGAATAGACAAAAAGTTTACAGTTTTAGGACAGAAAGGAATGTTAAGTGAAAAATATTCCTTTAATTAAAAGATATGTTTTTTGATTAAAAGAAAGAGACGTTTTTAAATAAATA
The DNA here is from genome assembly GCA_032207245.1 of Pardosa pseudoannulata. Taxonomy (NCBI): domain Eukaryota; kingdom Metazoa; phylum Arthropoda; class Arachnida; order Araneae; family Lycosidae; genus Pardosa; species Pardosa pseudoannulata. Next base: position 96,792,151 of record CM063508.1, read on the forward strand.
TTAGAGTTAAATAATTTTGATATATTACACACACACACACACACACACACACACACACACACACACACACATATATGTATATATATATATACATATATATATATATATAAATATAAATATATATATATATATACATACATATATGTACATATATATATATATATATATATGTATATATATATATATATATATATATATATATATATATATATATATATATATATATATATATATATATATATATATATATATATATATATGTATATATATATATATATATATATATATATATATATATATATATATATATATATATATATATATATATATGTATATATATATATATATACATATATATATATATATATATATATATATATATATATATATATATATATATATATATATATATATATATATATATATATATATATACATATATATATATATACATATATA